>JAHHUM010000338.1:0-365051 GCA_036173005.1 Crenichthys baileyi
TTTGGGGGACCACTGGATTTGTCTCTATTTTTGCAGATGACGTGGTCCTGCTGCCCCCCTTTAAGCCAAGACAACAGCGTGCAGTGGGGCGGGTCGCAGCGAATGTGAATCGGCGGGGATGAAGATGCCCCTCCAATCCGAGGCATGTTCTCACGGAAAAGGGTGGCTTGTCTTTTCGGGTTGGAGGGAGTTCCCCCTCAAGGGGAGGAGTTCAAGGTCTTGGGGTTAATTCATGAGTGAGGGAAGAAGGAGGGGGATCGACGGGAAGATCGTGCGGTCCGAGGAATGGGGATGTTGTGCTGGTCCGTTGTGGTGAAGAGAGCCAAAAAGCGAAGCTCTCAATTTACCAGTCTGTCAACATTCCTAACCTCACCTATGGCCATGAACTTTGGGTTATAGTAAGGAGATTGTGTGACCAGTTTCTGTAGTTTCCTCTGATCCAACGCAGGTTTCCTGTGTTTTAGAAAGCAGCTAAAGTGTCCTAACGACACTTCACGTAAAACACAAAATGTCTTCAGTAAAATGGTAGTTTGATAAATTTTTTGGACGGGAATTTTCCCGAGGTGCTAGGAATTGTTATTTTTGCTCTTTTTTTGCTATACTCCTTCTTTGCGGTTTAAATTAAAACTAGTGCTGACAAATAAATTAGAGTCGTTTTCTTGCCTTGTAAACCAAGCGCAATGCTTTTAATGTCATATTTACTAATGACTAGTTTTATAGCCCACACCTCTCCCACCCAGCTTTCAGGTCACATCACACAGACAGACAGGGAGCAATGTGGACAACATTTAGCCTCCATTTTTGCTTGCCTTTTTCTGTGACCAATAATGTTACAAGTACACTGGCTCTTAGATTTTTGGAAAACCCTAAAAATGTACGATCAAATCGAGAAATCGCCAAATTCTATGATATTCTACATTTTACAGTGGATTCTATTCATGTCCAGTTCTGTGATTTAGTCTTTTCCATATCGTGGGAATTATCATGCCATTAGGTTAAGGTATAAACTGGGTACGTATTGACTTGTCATTAGTACTGGATCAGGATTCGGAACTGGACTTTGAGTGATGCTGGGTTTAAACCTTGGAACATATTTAGATGTATTTTGCCCTGTTCTGAGCATTGAGTAATTATGTCATATTGAAAGCTAAAAGGACAGATTTTAGTTTTTGAAATAAAACCCCAGTTATGAAGCAAAGCAGATTTTTTTCCTTAGATTTCTGTATGCAAACAATCAAATTTCAGCCAGCTTCCCTCAGTAAATATCAAAACCACAAAGTCAACCCTACTTCTCTCTTCGTTTGAACTTTTAACCCAGTATAATAGTTGTAGTTAGGTATTCAAAGCGCTCTTTTAAAGTGTGGTGATTGTTCCTAGTGCCTTTTGAGCCGTTCTCACCGAGAGTGCTGCCATTGATGCTCTCCAATCTCAGGTCAGAAGAGAGACTTACCCAAATGAGGGGGAATGATGAGCTAACGACCATGCTCAGGGTGCCGTGACGTGCACTCCGGTGCTCAATACTCTGCAGCAGAGAATAAATTCTGCTGTCATTTAATAGGTCCCATCGAAGCCATTGTAACATAGATCCATTTTTATTACTGTATTGCTTTTGTGGTGCAGCCATTCAGGCTTTGAAGTCTGTCACTGAAAAAGCTAATGTAAACTTATTTGATGTGTAAAATCTTTTCTAACACATTTGTTGAAACAAAAACACAGAGCTTGAGAGAAATTGAACTCGTTTTCACCAGGCACCAGGTGGTTGTAAGTGCAATGCCAGCTGCATGTTAATGGTGCTGTCTCTGCATTTACACATTTAAACTAAGCCAAAATAAAGAAACGGTGTTTGTGCGAACTAAGTCCTGCTCGACTGCTTCCATGAGAGGGGAACTAGCTGAAAGTTGCTGTTAATCAACGCATGGCTCTACTTGATTCCCAGTAGGCATGACAACCTCCTGGTATGATAACCTTCTGTAAAAAATATCACAGTATGATGGTATTTACACAGAAATGTAAAACATCAGTGTCTAACATCATTTAATTGCTTAAAAAAACAAAAATACAATATTCCTACTGGTGCTGATCAATATATTGATTAATGCCAATATGTTTTTACCAGTATAACATTTATTTATTATTTTTGATGTTCTGGCCTTGATCTTTAGCAGCAATGTAATGGCACAGCATATTAATATGTGCTTTTTTTCATGATTCCCCCTTAAATGGCTTGTTTTGTTTTGGCAATGTTTGGAAAAATGTGATACTGTGACTTGAGAGTGAAAAGTGTTTGCTAATCCGTGCTGTATGTTCTTCTAGGTGTTGGCTTTGTTTGAAGAGGGAGAGGAGACTACCACCGCCTTTGTAGAGCCTCTTGTTATTCTGCTTATCCTCATTGCCAACGCTGTTATTGGGGTCTGGCAGGTGAGATATGTTGTTTTATGCTTTCTATCTCTAAAATTTCATCTGAAAAGCCAAAAATATCGTCTTAGAAAACTGCTGGAACGATGTCCTTTAGAGGTATAAGGCCAAAGTAAAGCTATTACACTATAAGGTACAGATCCATATTTGGCAAAAACTTAACACGTTAACATGTTGGTAGAGATGCACGGACCCAAATTATGCGGCCAATAAAGATTTCGCTGTAAAAAGGAGTTTTGGCATTATGGTAAAACTAAGACATAATTATTAATGGTTTTACTTTTAACAGTTTTCCCTTTAATTATATTTTAAACCCAGCAAAAAAGCACTAGTGTGTCTTTCCATAGAGAATGAATGTTAAAATCTGAATTTAAAAAAATCTAAAAATTTAAATAAAAATGTCTTCGCCTTTGTTATTTTGCGGGAAAGTTTTTGCTTCTTTCACTCTTTTTGCGCCAGCCAGGGGGGTGTGCATTTTGTTGAAGACATTCCCCTTTTTTTTTTAACATTTTTGGTTTTTTCCACGGGGCTTCTTTCTTTAAGCACCTTGCGGACAAAATGGCCCTAGTTTTAAAATTAGTAACAACGGAAAATAAATTGTTTTAATGATTTATTAAAGTTCTTATGTTTTTGGGTCACAGAAAAATGGGGATTTTGGTATAGAAATTCTAATTGGCAGGATTGGGGTGGGGTTTAAAAATTTTTTTGGGTTTTTCAGCCAGAAAAATGGGGGCCCGCAGTCATTGATCTGGTCGTGAACTCATCTTTATATGAAAGTATTCTAGTGTCAAATGTGAGGCCATCTCTCTGACAGCCGCAGCTTGGTGAATACTGGGTCAATTTAATGAAAAGTGAGTTAGAATTCTTTCAAAGCCATGTGGGAGACAAAGATGTACAGAAAACTGCTATTTCCAGTTAATGCTGCTGACGGTGGTTCAACAAGGTTTTGAATCATTGGGTTTTTCCACATAAAAGCTTTTTTGTGTTTGTTCAACAGATAATGAGAGTGTGCAAACCGTTGTACTTTTGTACACTTGAGTTTAGGTTTAAGTAATTTCAGAATTGGTAATAATGAAATCATTTTTATTAAGTCCTGATATGTAAAGTTTATTTTTTTTTTAAAGGATGACTTCTTTTTTCCATGACTGGAAATTTCACAACCTAAGTAGTACAGTGAAAGGGACCTGGTATTGGTTTTTAAGGGTTGGAAATTTGTTCTGTTAACTCTTTTAAAACTTGTGTTTGTGAGTAGCTCGTTTTAGTATGACATGTCTGTCAGGTTAGAACATGATCAATCCACAAAACTCGCCCCGCGTCATTTGCATTGAAGAGGAGGGACAAACCTTGTCACGCAATTGTGAAAAAACAGATCCAGGGAGTTGACACTATCCTTACCAAGGGAAATGGTGTGCATTGCTCAGATTTACTGTTTTTTGGCACACTGCAACAGCTCCCAATTAAAAGAAACATGCTTACCCACACTGGTGTCTTACACATGTAGAGAAATTTGTAGGATTTTCCTCCTGAAAGCAAATCTTTTTCTTTGGCACAGCACATTTTTATGACACTGTAAAATGACCTTTTAAATGGATACATTTAGTGTGAACATCAGTTGAAGAAGAAGAAAAAAACAATACTTCTGCTTACTGTTCTCTTCCCCTCTTTGCACAGGAGCGGAATGCAGAGAGTGCCATCGAGGCTCTGAAGGAGTACGAGCCGGAGATGGGGAAGGTGTATCGCATGGATCGCAAGGCTGTCCAGAGGATCAAAGCCAGAGACATAGTCCCAGGAGCATAGGGAATGCGGGTTTAGTGGGGCTAAATTTTTCACTGTACTTTCTGGATAAATTTTACACTTTCCCAAAACCCCTGCGCGACACTGTCACCTGGCTGCCTGCACAGCCCCATTACTGCTGACATGCTTGGAAACACTCTTGCCCGGCTTTGTACCTTTCATTCATTAGTCTGAAATCACTATTGGAATATCTCAAACTAGGTTATATAACCTTTCTGTGGATGTACAGTTGCCAGATGTTCAGCTGAATCTGTTTATGTGGAGGTTGCTGCGGTCCCTGCTCTTATTTAAGGCCCAGTTTAAGTTTCCACTGCTCCCCCTTTTCCCTTTGCTTTCCATGTGCTCAGTCTCGCCACCTGAGCACTGTTTGTTAACCCCCCACCACACACACACACACACACACACACACACACACACACCAACATCTGTGTATGCCTGGCACACACACGCAGCCGCCCCCCGAGGAGATCACACCAGCACCAGCATCAGCATGGCTGCTTTCTTGCAGTGGTTGTAATCCTAGGCTCTCCTTGGCTGGGGATTCATTTTAGGTGGTTGGAATGATTTATGGGAAGAGAAGGCATTGCTCACAGTGTGTTTGTGTGTGTGTGAGAGAGACAGAGAGTGGGAGATAAGGGTGTTCATTCATAATTACAACACAGAGTGGCAGGGAGAGGGAATACAGTTGCAGCCATGGTTTCAGTAAAGCATTGGCAACACCAAGGTTCAAAAAAGAGTAGTCCTCACTGGCACTGTTGGTTTCAGGAAAATAATTCTCTTATTTACTAGGGGTCTCCAGGACACATTAAACTTGTTTTATTCTGTGCGTTTTTGTTTCTCATGACGCCGCTTATTTGGAATTTGGGCTTGTTACAGCCAGTGTCCTCAATCACACATGAATGCATACTCTGTCATATGAAAGCAAGCCCTCACAGGTAGAACTTTACTAAACGCAGCCCCTATATACCTACTGCCCCTGTCACCGTCAGCTTGGTCCATCTCTGCAGGTGTTGTTTTTTTTTTTTTTTTTTTTCGGCACTAGAGGCCTTTATTTTAGATAGTAGGTGGACAGGAAGGAGGGAGACATTCGGCAAAGGCCGCCGGGTCCGGGACTCGATCCCGGGACGGCTGCTTTGAGGACTATAGCCTCTATATGTGGTAGCGTGCTAAACCCCTACACCACCAGCGCTGTGCCCTTTTTTAGTTAACTTTTAATGGGGTGTTGCTGCTGGCGATCAGAAGCTGCAGCCACGGTTTGACTGGTGCATCATAGGCATGAGTTGGAGGTGTGGTATGTAACAACACTAATATTTCTTTTTGGGATTATTTTCGACTGATTGGATGGCTGGTTTGAATATTATTTAAACTCGTATGCTTGATGCTAAACTTTATTCTCTCTGATGAATAAAACCGTGTTTAGAGATTTAAAGAGATGGCTCAGATTTGTGGAAGTGAGATTCTGTGGAGTTATTCTCAGTACTTTTACTTGTAGTAGAAAGATGTCATAAAGCACTGCATTTGTAGGAAAGTAAATAAATCTTCAGAGCTATGGGTTGCTAAAAGCTGGTCAAACAAATCTCCCTTTTGAGTTGTTAAATTGCTAAAATTAGCTAAAACTGCTACAATTTTCATACCTGTGGGACAAAAAGCTATGTTAGCAGATATGAAACTTTACTTTCCCAAAAGGCCTTCGTTAAGTCTTTCTTTTTTGTCAGCTGAAAAACATCCATGTTAAATCACTAAAATCACATATCAATGCTGTATAAGTCCACCTCGTCAGCTGCAACTCACTCAAAGTACGGCAGGAGGGAAATAAACCTTTGGGGTTTTCGAACTGTCCTATTGTGGTGCAGTTAGTAGGGCAGGGATTACAAAAACAGAAGTACCAATGTGTGTTCACCAGGGAAGGCAGATCCTTACCTTTTTACTCTGAAATTTTTCAAAAGGTTCAATCAAACATGTTGTATGACGGGTAGAGATTGAATGCTCAAAAATGATAAAAACAGAAATTTTTGGGCCTTAAGTGTTTTCATCCATCTTTTTGTTTCTGAAAAACTTGCTTGTTTTGGCCCCTTTTTAAACCCACCGGCATCTCAATTTTAATAGAAAAAAACAAAATATTTTGAAAAATTTTGGCTTCATACACCCTTCTGGCTTCCCTGGCTTTTCTTTTTTTAAAATGACTTACTGATGCTAAAAATCGCTAACAACAAGTTTTCTGCACACAGTAACAGCATCCACACTGAAGAGTGTTGTTTGTAGTGCTTAGGTATGGTGCATTTACTGATTGCAAAAAGATAGTATTTTTGAAATATACCAACCAGCCGCCCACCAGTCAGGGAGGATCGAGCTGAAAATTTCACCCCATTTTTAGATCTGTAACAATTTAATTTAAAAATTTTTAAAAACCTAAAATTTAAAAATAATGTCTTTAAAAGGGGAAGCAAAGTAACCCGGGCCGTATGAAAGCATTACCTGAGAAGGCTTGATGAAAAAGATCTGTAGGAGTGATGTGCACCTTGCTGTGTAGTTGTGAAATTTACATAGTCATGCAGGGGGCATTCCCAAAGGTGGGCAAACGCGTTTCTTGCAGTTTTTTAAAAAGAGGAAATTTCAGAGTGTCCGCGAAGCATTCTTCCTGCTACCAAAAATGTATGTCAGAGATCTGTGGCACACTCCTCTAACTGAAGCCTTTTGGGATAAGATGACGGAGTAAACACATTACTGTCCTTTCCTGCGCTGATTTCCCACCCTGTCCTGTACTACACATTAGTCGGCAGTTGTTCCACTGGAACCCGAAGCTGAGGGTGTGTGTGTGTGGTGTGTGTTTGGGGGGGGGGGGGGGGGTAGAATAAACTGTATGGAGGCCGTGGACCATGAGTGAGTACTCCTGAGAAGGGAGGAGAACATAAATATATTGACTCAAGTTTCCACCACTGCTGCTGGCGGTGCCAGGCATGGTTACGACGTGGTTGTGATTTGTGCCTCTGCTGGAACTTTCCTCTCTTGTCTGAATGGCTTCACTGCGGTGGTCAGGTTGTCAAGAACTACCCCCCCCGGGTTTTTAATGGAACCTAAAAAAAAGGGAACCTATACTGGGCTGTCCAAAAAAAAAAAAGTCAAAATGACCCCCGCCCTGTGAAGCAGAAACCCCCCACTCCTCTACATTACGCAAGACATTCAGATTTTGTTTGGAGTTCTGCTGAATGGATGGAAAATGCATTTTTTTAGGATGGATTAGGAAGTTTGTGTTAGGGAGGCGTTCGCTATGTTCCAGTTACCGCTTGAATACTGACGTGTAATAATTCTCTTAAACATTCATTGCTTTGTTAAGGCAAAGATCTATTAGCATAAATTCTCTTGTTGTCTGTGGGAGGCCATGGCAGAAAGAAGCAAGAGTCTGCGGGTAGGCGTTTGAAAAGCATGTCTTTACTGCCCTCAGCCAGTCCTGCTACAGTGAACCTGCGGCCTCTAGCAGTCTCCTACACAAACACACACGCAGCTCCCCAAGCGCCTCCCTCACCCTGTTTCACCAACAATCTCATAGATGTCAGAAGCAAAACTGTCGAGGAACACAAGTGGACTTTCTTACACATCTCAAAATACTCTTTCTTCAACTAAATTAACGAATTATCATAAAAAAGTGTAGTGGTATCGAGCTCACGACACAAGGCTATAAACGATTATCACAAGTTTTCGCAAATATAGTCATATTCAATAAATAAGGATATTATTGAAAAGTTCATTCATTTCTGTAACTCCATCACGAAATGAAACACATTAAAATAGATTAATTACATACAAACTAATAGTTTTAAGCCTTTATTTCTGTTAATTAGGATGAATTTCCACTTCCGGCTAATAGAAACATGACATTTAGGATTAAAATGTTACATCAGACAAATAAAAAAAATAGTTGTAATACAGAAATGTGAGCTTCATAAAAAGTATGTTCAATACCTGCTTAAAGGTTGTTTTTTGTTTTTGTTTTTCAAAACGTACTTTTACTCTGAAGAGCGAGCCTCATCAGAACATATTCTAATGTACTGAATATGACTCTAGACTAGGGGTTTCACTGATTACAAACTGATTTAAATTATCTGTACTTGGCCAGTCTTTACTTTGCGGTTTATGCTGATCCAATACTATGGAAGACCTTAAACCAATAAAATGTTTTCATGTTTTCATAAAGAAATCATAAATCTCAAGCTGTTTAAAATAATCTCTGTTGAGTCTAGAATCATCCACTTCAGTTTTCACCAGTCTACTTTAGATTTTGAAGCACATGCTTGCTTTAGCATTGTTTGCAGCTAGTGGCTTGCCAGTTGCAGGTTCTTCATGGTGCTAACAGATAGCCTGTATTTTAGCAGTATGGTACTTTAGATTTTTCCACAGGCCACTGAAGATGCTGCCTCACAAACCATTTAAAAGTGGTGGATATATCTTAAATATTCATCAAACCTAGCGCTGTTGGCTTGTCTAACAAACAATCTTCATTTCTCTGCATACAACCAGAAAAGAGCTCTAGAACAACTTCCTGTGTTTTTCCAAAATAAGATTCACAAGTATGAGTGTCAAGCTTAAAGCACTCCTCTTCATATGTGTTTGTAATAATAGCTTATCCTTACTTCCCAGAGGAAGTCACATGCTAAAAGCAAGTGGATAACACTTTGAGAGGCAGATTTGACTTGGATAAGAAATACTGTGATGTTTTTTAATATGAAAAGTTCTTGTTACACTCCTAATATTGATTATCACACCTAAAATGATGTTGCAATCATCATCGTTGTTTTAATGATGATACATACACTTAGGCAAAAATATAGAATATACACCTGCTACATGTTGTTTTTAAGTGCTTTTTGCCATTTTATTCTACAGAGTAATACAAGTATAACAGTCTGGTTATCTGCTTGGGTTGCCACCAAGCCTGCTTAACAAATGCGTCACTCGCAACTTTACAAAACAGTCTGATTTCCTTTAGTTTCCTGTTCGCAGTGTTGCAGTCTTTAGCAAACCTGATCAACATTGTGCCACGAGTTAGGAGAGGCGCAGCAATGCATTACTCGACTCTATGATCTGTAAGGTTGGTAAAATACTCCAGTACTCTGTCTTGCAGCTGGCATCTTAGAAGGTAGTAGTTCTGCTGGTGAGAAACATTTTTGTTGGGATTAACACTGAGAAGTTTAGACTGAGGGCTTCAGGCTGGATTTTTAAGAGGCGTCTTGCAGAGAGTGACAAGTGAGCCTTTTCTCTGATCTGTCTCACTGATAAAAAATATAAATAAAACTTTTTTCTAGAACATCTGTTATAAGATCATTGTTGGGTACTGCTATGGGAAAAAATGTCCAGATGCCAAAAAACTTGCATACTCCCAGCTATGGAAACATTTCCTGTAAATGTACATTCTCAGTCTCTTATAGTGCAGAAGTATTATCCTTTTTTTGTTTGGGAACTTTAGTAATTAAAATGCTTCTGGCAACAAGTGGCAAGTTTAATATGAAGATTTAATAGGCAGAAGTTCCAACTTCGCAGTTTGTCTGACAGGTATGAAGAAGTGTTGCATCAGAGGCACAGAGAGGTGCAGGGAGTGAAGAGAGAACAAAAGGGAGGGGAAATCATCGATCCTCGTGCAACGGCAAAGTGACTGCATCAAGGTTGTATCCCGCTGTTGTTTACCTGTGGCTGTAGGCTTGGTCTAAATCTATCAGTGTTTTTTTTTTTTTTCGTCCTGAGGACATATTGTCTGAACAAGGATGTTTAAAGGGGTCTGACCAGTCTCTTGCAGGAACACTACAATTCCTCTTAAGGGTTCAACAGTCTTTTATCTTATTAAAGGTGCATATTCTCTCTTTTTTGCTGTGTTGTATGTATCTATGTAGACGCTCAGTGTTTTTCATCTAAAAGATGTATTTCTAACCATTTCCTCTGAAACATGAGCTACATGACATCTGCTATTGAGAAGGAAAAATTTCAGAAGCTCCTTGAAAGATTTTTAGGCATTCTCTGAAGTGACTGAATTCATTTTTCTGCAATGGCAAAATCAGTTTTTTTCTTTTCAGGAAATTTGCCACCAGCACTTTGGAGATTGGGTTTTCTTTCTGTAAGGTTGTTTTTTTGTGCACAGTAATAGTGTATGTTGCACCAGCTTAAGCTTCATTCATTTGTTTGGTGGTCGTTATTATAGTATAATGATCGAAGTAGACTTATTTGGCATGGTTCTTGTTATTCTTCAAGCTCTTTTGGCTTCCCCTCTTACAGCATTGGATGAGCTTGTTCCAAATATATATGAAGACCTGAGATCTAAAACACAGTGCTTTGCCTCCTGGTTTGATTGAAACAACTGTCATACCCACAGGTGCCCCCCCCACAGATTCATACCTCAAAGAACAGCAATTTGTCAATTTTCAGCCATTTTTTTCAGCGGTTACAGAAACTGTACAATATTGTAGCAGTTGCACCCTGATGGGGTGCAGAGAGCACACATCCAGAACAGATGGACCATATGGACTCATAGATTTATTGTGATGACAGTGTGGCAGGAAAAGTTATTACTAAATGTAACAGTGTTGTAGGCTGTAAATTAATCATCTTATTAATTCTAGGGAGTCAGAGATTTGAATGCTTCCCTAGAAGAAACTTTATCTATTATTATACAGGCCCTTATACAGGCAAAACGGTGGTTCTGTTACACATTGAAAAAAAGGACACTGTCTCAGAGTGACAAAAAATATAATTTATGGTCAAGTTCAGAAAAGTCCAAGACAACGGGACAGGAAAGTTAGAAAAAGAAAACGAAATACCAACAAATATTATTTTATTGATTTCTTTTCAATTTGTCTTCTTTTAGTTGGTGATAAGGTGCCTGCTGACATCAGAGTGACCTCGATAAAGTCCACTACTCTACGAGTGGATCAGTCCATCCTTACAGGTATTCCTCTTCTCTGAACAAACACATACAATGTTCAGTTTAATGTTTGGCGGCACTGTATGTGAAGCATTGTTTACCTGATGAAACGGCCTAGGAATGATGTGATCCAGGGCTGCACGATCTTAGGAAAATATGCAACATGCGATAATACTGGTGATTGTTGCTATAACCACATGACTTGTAATAAACAAACAAATGAGTAAATGGTCTTTCTGCTTTTGGTTTATAGCAAAAATAAACCTCAGGTAATGAGTAATCTATCCATATGCTGAAAAAAGAAGAGGGCTGTTTTGGCAATGAAATAATGCAGTTGTAGTTTCTTAATGACTTGACCACGTTTACCTTCTAAAACATTTCTATTTGGTATTAAATGACTTGTGTCACCAAATATATTACAGGCAGAGAGAGCCTGAAAGCACTGTACTTAAATTATTAGTTATGCATATTTCAATAATGATAAGCTGGTGATATATTGTGCAGCCCTAATGTGATCCATAACGGGACAGCTCTTTATTGTTGTTTGAAGGGGAGTCTGTCTCCATCATCAAACACTCTGACCCTGTCCCTGACCCCAGAGCTGTGAACCAGGACAAAAAGAACATGCTGTTTTCTGTGAGTAAGCCCTCTGCAGCTCCCTGCACCATCCTCTTCTTTCTTATAAGGAAACTGTTAGTGCGGAGAAAACTATAAAAAGTTTCTGAAGCATTCTGAATCATTTATAATCAGCTACAGTAATGAAAGCGAATTACTGTTTCACTTTTGCTTGTTCTTTTGCTGTTCTTAGGGCACCAACATTGCTGCTGGCCGCGCCATTGGCGTCGTCGTCGCTACAGGCGTCAGCACGGAGATCGGTAAAATCCGTAATCAGATGGCATCCACAGAGCAGGAGAAGACGCCGCTGCAGCAGAAGCTGGACGAGTTCAGCCAGCAGCTCTCGAAGGTCATCTCCCTGATCTGTGTGGCCGTGTGGGTCATCAACATTGGCCACTTTGGAGACCCTGTCCACGGCGGCTCCTGGGTCAGGGGGGCAATTTATTACTTTAAAATTGCTGTTGCCCTGGCCGTGGCTGCCATCCCTGAGGGCCTGCCTGCGGTCATCACCACTTGCCTGGCCCTTGGCACACGACGCATGGCCAAGAAGAACGCAATTGTTCGCAGCCTGCCGTCAGTAGAAACCCTGGGCTGCACGTCTGTAATCTGCTCTGACAAGACGGGGACCCTCACCACCAACCAGATGTCAGTCTGCAGAGTAAGTGGTGTATAGAAAAAGGTTACATAGACTCATCGTTGGCATGTAACTTATGTTAATATGATATATTATTCAACTTCTACAAGTTTGAATCTATTGTGAATTTTCTACAAACCAAAAAGGATAAAAAATATGTATTTTTAACCAGTCTTCTTTAATCTTCTTATCAGAAATGGTAGAGCTCAGCAAAGATCTGATTTTTAAGCATAGACCACAGGGTTCCGGTCAGGCCCAAACCACAAGTTTAATATTAGTCCGCTTGTGTTTCCAGTTAGTTTCAACAGTTGAAATGGAAGAATTTGGAGGTAGATCTCCTTCCTCATTGTTCTACCAGTACAACTGACATTCAAAAGCCTCAGCGTGACCCCTCCAAACATACATCACTCTCGTTATTTTGACCTAATAGCTTAATATATGTCTCATTTAAGTGTACAACCTTTCTGCAGGCGGCCTTTTGGCTTATCCATATGGAAAGCTGTACATTTCAGTTTAGCTTGACGGTGTTGGTTTTGGAGCAGCTACTTCGTTCTTAGTCAGCACTCTCTCTTGCAGTGTATGGTGGGACCTAGGCTTGGTGGCTCCTGGGTTGTTCTTGAACATCCGTACCAATTTTCAACAAGCAGTAGGGCTCCGATGAGGGAAATGTTGACACAGTTTTGTGCTCTAATTGAGCAAAAAGCTTACATGAAAACAGTTTATCTGAGTAACACTTTCAGAAATCTCCCAGGGAAGTATGAATTAAAATGTTGGAAGCTATATTTCTTCAGGGTTAGGCGGTCAGTTTTAATCTTACGTTTTTATTTCCTCCTGTCGTTGAGTTTTTTTTCCCTCTTTCTTAAAATTTTGTCATCTTTTTCCATGAAAGCTGGAAAATCCTTTTCGTTGTTGTAATGTTTATCTCCACTTGCCAGATTTGTAAAAGCTGCTGGTAGAGCTGTACACACTGGCGAGCTCAAGCAGCACCCAGACTACTACAATACTCTATATCACCTAATCAGCTTCCACACAGGCCCAGTAAAAGTCTCCGAAATGTCACGTTGCCTGAACAAACAGCATACTGGTCTACAGGCCTGGAGTGTTCTCTAGGCTTAATAAATGGTGCACATATAACCATATTAGGTTATAAACACTGAAACATCTTATCAACAAATAATCGTAACTTGAACATAGCCTCACCCTTTCCCTTTGTCTGCCTGTGTGTGTGTGTGTGTGTGTGGTACTCGCAGAATGACATTGCTCTAAGCACGGGGTAAATGTCAGCTCCGCTGTTTGCCTTGGCTGCTGTTAAGCGCTCTGCACAAATCCCAGTCTCAGTTAACACCTTGTGCTTCCATCCTGTAGCTCTCTCTCCTCAAGTCACTTAGAAACTGTTGGTAGTATGAGGTGAGCAGCATCAAAAGTTAAATATGATGATGATTTCAGGACGTTTGCTGCTTTTATTGTTAAATGGAGTATTAGTATTTATTTGGTCAGTTGTATGATATTTTGATTATAAATTTAGCTTTGACAGAGCTAAGGAAATCAAAAGTTACGTATGTAACTACGGTTCTATGAATCCCGGATGACCGCCAGAGGGCGGTGCTGAAAGCACTGAATGTTCCCTTCGCGCATGCGCAGTTCGAGTAATTATACCAACAGAGTCACACCTCTGACACACCGGATGACCAGAGGCTATATATGCCTTCGTCATCCGAGGCTCTGTTCCTCCAGAATCTTCTCGCGGAAGCAAGGATTCTGAGTGACAGAGAATCTCTGGCAGTCATCCGGGATTCATAGAACCGTAGTTACATACGTAACTTTCGTTCTATTTCATCCCTACTGACCGCCAGAGGGCGGTGCTGAAAGCACTCAATATGGTGCGCCTGACAGGGTCCGAACACCCAGTCAGCCTCCCAGTGGCCATATCCACAGCCGGAGACGTTGAGGGTCGGGGTGCCATATCTGTCCGCCCAACTGGGACAGCAGATCCCTCCTGGGTGGAAGACACCATGGGGTGCCGTGACACAGGCTCCGAAGCAGCGGGAACCACGGTCGCGCTGGCCATAACGAAGCCATCAGCAACAACCTGTGGCCCTCTCCCTGAACTCTCCGTAGAGTAGGCCAAATCAGCGAGAGGGGCGGAAAAGCGTACAGGAGGACCCGAGGCCAAGAATGAGCTAGCGTGTCCTGGCCCAGTGCGCCTGATGGCCCCGTTAGGGAATACCACAAGGGGCAATGGGTTGACTCCTCCGTGGCAAACAGATCCACCTCCGCCTGACCAAAGCGGCCCCAGATCATCCGCACCACATCGGATTGAAGGGACCACTCTCCCGGAGCAGGGGCCTGGCGAGAGAGATAGTCCGCGACCCGATTGCACTCCCCAGGTAAATACATCGCTTGTAGGGTGGACAGATGAAGGGAGGCCCACTCCAGAAGATCACTGGACACCTCTAGGAGGTGCGCCGATCTGGTGCCCCCCTAATGGTTGATGTGGTAAACGGCAGAGGTGTTGTCTGTTCGAACTAGAACATGCCGTCCCTCTAGGTGGGACAGAAAGCGCCTGAGGGCCATGTGTACAGCCCGGAGCTCCAGCACGTTTATGTGTTCGGAGCGCTTCCGCTGACACCAGAGACCCTAGACCGCTCTCTGTTGCCACACAGCGCCCCAGCCCATGGGGCTGGGATCTGTTGTGACCACCTCCCTGCGACACACCACTAACCCCATAGGGATGCCCTTGGACAAATAAGCCTCGTCTCGCCCATGGAGCTAGGGCACAGAGGCAAGTCCACGTCACCGTAAACCTGCGACACCTGTGCAACTTGGCGTCCTGGCAAAAGCTGTTGAGCCACCTCTGCAAGGGACGCAGAAGGAGTTAACCCAAGGGCACAACACGAGTGACTGAAGTCAGTTTGCCTAACAGCCGCAGGAAAGTGATGTAGGGAAACCGCCTGCCCAGCCTGAATTGACTGACCAACTGAAGTATGTCTGCCACCCTGAAAACAGATGGACGAGCCCTCATCATAGTAGAGTACAGAAGCATCCCAAGATAAGTGGTCGTCTGGGATGGAACCAGGCAACTATTTGCCAAGTTGACTTTGAGGCCCAACTGCGACACATGGGCAAGAAGGCGGCGCGTATCTTGGACAGCATCTGCCCGAGAGGGGGCGCAAAGGAGCCAGTCATCTAGATTCGGAAAAATCCTGACTCCGGAGGCCTGCAGAGGAGAGAGGGCCGCTTGCACGCACTGAGGAAACGCCCTTGGGGAAAGGGAGAGGCCGAACGGAATTGCACCTGGAATTGCCAATGGCGACCCCGATAAGCAAACCTGAGAAAGCAGCGATGTTCTGCCGCGATAGGCACATGAAAGTAGGCGTCCGTCAGATCTATTGACGTAAACCAGTCCCCCTTCGCAACAGCCTGAAGAACTTCTGACGTCATAAGCATGTGGAAGGGAAGCACCCTAAGGAACTGATTGAGTCCCCTGAGATCTAAAATGGGGTGCAAACCGCTTGTTTTCTTTGGCACGACAAAGTACATTGAATAGTAGCCCCTGGGTTGCAGCAGAAGGTCTACAGCTGCGATTGCACCTTTGGCCGGGAGGGCGGAAAGCTTCCTAGTCCAGTGCTTGGGACCTCACCGGGTCGGCAATAACGGTCATTTTGACCCGCCGTGAGAAAGGGGGCCACCCACGGATCCACAGTATGAGCAGCCCAGAAACTGAGCTGCTGATGGGGAAAAATGTCCGACGGCTGGCCCGGTGGCATCATCTTCGACCCCCACTGCCCCTGGGAGCCCTGGGGTGGGGGCGACCAGCATCCTGGGTCTGTCTAACTGGGCAGCGGACTGGCTGATGAAAGTCCCTGCCGGGTCTCTGCCGCACCTCTCGGGGATAGAACCCCACAGACCTATCACCATGCTGAGGTGGTGGCCGAGCACTCGGGCTAACGGAAGGACGGCTCGAGCGCTGAGGAGGAGGAGGGGGCATACTCCTGCGGAGGCCAGAAAGCTGCTGGCTAGTCTGGCGCACCTGAACAGTTCGCTGCAGCACCTCCACAGCTGCTGATCCGAACAACTCCCCCGGCACGACTGGCACACCCCTGATGGTCCGACGGCATGTTTCCATCAGAGGAGACTTCGCCAGCCAGACCTGTCGACGAACTTGCACGAGAAAGACATGACACAGCCGAGCTCTCTAGTCATCAGCGCAAAGGCGTGCAATGCTGCGTCGCTAAACCCAACTGCCGCAGTTGCACCACTAGTGTCCTGAAGGAATGCAGAGAGGGCAAACATAAGATGTGCCATGGAATAAGCCAAAATCGGGAGAGGGGGCGCTAACGCTGCCGTCACCAATTATAGCAGAGCAGGCAATAGAACTAAGAAAAACAGGCACCGCACTGTCTGTTACACTGGGAGAGGGGGCGAACACCGCTGCAGTCACCAGGTATATCAAAAACAAAACTAAAATAAAAGCAGCTTACGGTGGTATGCCGAACAGGCAGCCAAAACGGACCACGCAGCCGAGCACACTGGGAGAGGGGGCGAACACTGCTGCCGTCACCAGGTATAGAGCCAAATTAACGACAGCCAAACTGCAATAACACTTGAGACAGTAACAAGACACCGTGAGCTGGGAAAGGGGGCGCGAACACTACTGTCACCAGCAAACAGCAAACTTACCAGCAGAAATCCTCCACGAAGATCAACCCGTTGCAGCCCTAGGAGGGCGAAAATACCGCAACTCCAGCCAGCAAGCGACAGGGCGTCCAGGCAACGGGGGAAGCAAAGCTCATACAAACTAGGAAATTAGGAACAGAGCCTCGGATGACGAAGGCATATATAGCCTCTGGTCATCCGGTGTGTCACAGGTGTGACTCTGTTGGTATAATTACTCGAACTGCGCATGCGCGAAGGGAACATTCAGTGCTTTCAGCACCGCCCTCTGGCGGTCAGTAGGGATGAAATAGAACCTTATACAATACAAGAACACATTTAAAGGAGTAACAATTTGTTGCCTGTCTTAAGTACAGTAATTGATTTGACAGAGCTAACAAAGGCACAGCAGCTTAGATTTTTTCTTTAATATCTTTATTCAATTTTGAATGTTGTCTTAGACAAAAACCTTGTATGTATATTTAAAAAAACAACTCTGAAGACCCCCACTTTACATCTGCCTTTGGTTTTTTTTTTTTAATGAATATCTAGTGAAAAGTATCCGAAAGACCATGTTACTTTGACCAAACAGTAGGAATTTACATTTAGAAGCAATGTTTTATTTTCTTTCCTGAAAAGTTAAGTTTTTAGAGATATGAGGTTTCTGTCTAATGGCGACAATATTTACTGTGTTTTTGTTTCACATTTAAAAAAGGAGAACAAAAACGCAGCTCAATCTATGCACTCCAAACACTTCACTTTATGTAAATTGTTTATTTTTGTCGTGTATTCTTTCCTTCCAAGTCAAAAGTCGAATTGTCTTTATTTGTCTCAATTGGGGGAGAAATTTGCTTTGCAGTGTTTTACTGCGCCTGCACACATTGCACTTATCTGTAACTTCACACAGCTAAATAAACAAATAAAAGTATTCCTTACAAACAAGAATCAAATTAATAAAAAACACTCATCACTAAAAACACAACAGTTGGTTAAAAAGAGTAATATAAAACAGTGCCTTTTTTAGTGTCCTCCTGGTTAAAAGAGAACTGGAGCAACACATGCCCCTTCTACCCTCTTTATTAACAATCACTGAACCAAACTGGTTAATGACTTTGGCAAAGCTTTTACTTTAATTTTTGACGATTTTTTTTTGTGACTATTTACAGAGTTGACATTTTAAGCTGGCCTTTGTTTTATATTATCGATCTGTGCAGCTAACACAGCTAGGCTCAGTGGATGTGTTTTTGAATTCAAGGGAATGTTGATAAAGTGAAAGACTGCTGCATCCTGGATTCAAAACAGAACGTTATTGCAGGTTCTTCCTCCCAGCAGCTGATAGATTTTAAAACCACCACTGCACCCAAAAAGCTCAGTAAGTGTTCCTGCTATTATTTGCAGTTTTCCAGTTTTTGTAAATTTGTTGTTTTCTCTTACACAATGACATATGTGCTTTTTGTAAATGTTCAAATCACCCCACTCAGTTCTGAGCATGCTATTTTTAACAACTGTGCAGTATTTATTTTTCTTGTATTGTACTTTTGTTTACTGTACAGTCTAGTCTTCTCAATTTTTTAAAATAATTATTTACATTGGCTGCCACATTCCAATGCTTCCGTTTCCCTTTTATGTTGCTGCTGACACAACTGAATTTTCCCACTGTTGGACTATAAAGGATATTTCTATTGTAGATTCTTATCTTAACACTGAGATTTGCAAAAGGCTACCAACTTTTCTCTCAGATCTAACATACTACATAGCAGAGGGTTAAAGGTCAAAAGCATAAAATGGAGCAGCTTTGCTGTACTCTAATCAGCCTTCCTGTTATCTGTTGTAAACCTTGCTTCTTCTCGCTCTTTTGAAGCCAGAATGACCCACAGACAGTTTCCTTTTTGAATAGCTTCTTACATCTCTGTCCTTCCTCTGACTTCATATTTAAGTAACCCAATAAAACAGAAAATAGCTGACTTTGCGCCTTTTTCAGTCAGAGACAACTTCGAAAAACAAGAGTAGCTTAGCTGTAATTCTTTCCACCTTCCTGTTATCTTCTGAAAGTCTTGCTCTCACTCACTTTTTTGCAGCCTGAATGAACTGAAATATGAAATACAGAAAATGGTTTCCTTTTTACATTTCTGCTTTATTTGTAAACACCTTCCTGAACTAGAAAATAGTTTAACTTTGAATCTTCTTCACTTAGTAACTGGGTCCACACTGAAGGGTATAATTGTCCAAAAGATCTTAATTATAGTGTGCTTGCTCACTGAAAGACAGAAGAATTTTTGAGTTTTAGACCAGCTGCTCACCATGCAGATTCGATCCAGCAACCGCTCAATATTTCGGTTACCAGCAGATTTCTTGCTGAATCTCTATTTACAAGTAATCTAAAAGCCCTTTGCAAGAAAAATGTGTGGAATTCATTCCCAGTTCTACTCAATTCAATTCAAATGCATTTAGTTCAGTCCAGTTTGTTCTAATACTATCCAGCACATATTGAGATTTGATCTTGGACTAAAGAAAATGCAAACGTCCTCCATCTGCCGCTGATATCTGCTACAGATAAACTTCTTTCATGTTGTCTTTTTGCTTTTAGTGAAATGTCCCAGTGGGCAAAAGAAGGAAAAAAGCAAGGGGCAGAAAATGTTCAAAGGCTTACTATAGATGAACTAAGAATATTTAAAATACCTTTATTTTAAAAGGCAATTCAAGTAAAAACATTTCTGACCGAGTTGTGACTAAGCTTGGTCTTCGTCCAGGTCACCATTATGAATATCTCAAGCAAATTAATTCTGAATCAAACACTGGGACATGCCTCTAAAACACATAAGATTGTGTGTAATCTGACAGATGAATGTATCGACCCAATCTTACCTGGTAATCTTTCTGTTTTTAAATGGTATCAAAGGGCTTTGTGTTTTCTGCAGAGCACTTGTGCAATGCTGCCAGTTTGTTTCTTCCCTGAGATGACGCGTAGCGTCTGTGGGATGAAAGTGTTGCAGCAGGGAGTTCCCTGCAGCAGGAGGAGCACGGGGGAGAGCTCTTACCACAACCCTGAAAGCGTTCCAGTCCCAGAAAAACATTAAGATGGGCTGACACTAGTAAATATTGACTTTCTGCTTCCACCTATACTCCCCAGGTCGCAGCTCTCTGCTTGCAGAGAAGTGGGCACGCCTTCTCGCAAAGTCAAATTAAGCTTCCTCTTTCTTGTTATTTTTTCTCAGTATGCTGTTTCCTGAAGATTGTGTTATTCATGATGATTTACCTCCTCCCTAGTTGTTTAAAATATACCTCCTCTGTTTTTATGCATTTTTATTACCCTGTGTCCTTACTCCTGTTCCCACCAGGACCAGGCATCTCTTTGCCTCAGGGGTATCCCCATATGTGCAGGATTTCCAGGGATTCCCCTCCTAATCCTGACGCTGTACTTCCCCTTTCTTTTCCCTCTCCTGCATGAGAAACACGGATCCACATACTGTAAAAAGGGTTACTCACGGTGCATCCCCATATAACCTCTGAGGAAGTGAGTAGGGGAAAAAAACATCTGGCACTACTACTGCGTCACATGGATCACACTGTGCCTTGTTTCCTTGGAGACCCCAGTGGCCAGGATATCGAGGGAAAACTAGATGGATAAAAAATCATTCCTATTTTATATTTTTCAATTGTTTCATTTGGTGTTGTGAACAGCTACCCTCCTATTGTTACAGAACAGTCATGTCATGACCTGTAGTTTTGCTCCCAGCAGCAAGGTGCAGTAAAATGATGCAAAAAAAGGTTTTGCAGACTGTAGCCTACAGCCTGAGGACTCACAGTTGTTATTCCTGCTGCTTCTTCACTTACACCTTGCAGTATTTAGATGATCGGCTGCCACATACCAAATGCTTAAGACACTCTTTTAGATTGCAGCAATCTATTTGGGTAATGTCACGTTCTGAATATCCAAGACATCATTTTTGTTTTACTGCTACTGTAATGCTGAATTAAAGTCCATTCTGTGTGAAACTCAACTATGAAGCACATAGTTATATATTGGTTCTGATTGTTATGGCTCATATCTAATAACAACCAAAAACACTATTCTGAAAACTAGCTAAAGCTACGTGATCTTAGGGAAATACAGTATATGATTGTGATATTGTTCTTGAATATTGCAATGACGACAACAGGAACGATAAATTCACATTTTTGGCTTCTAATCTGTCTTTGGGGTGCTTCCAACTCCCTATGTGACCTTTTAGCATCTTAGACACTTTCTCTGTGTCAGCTGTGGGCATCTACTGCAGTAAGATTCCATCCAGCTGATTGAATCTATTATTGAAATGCGGAACATGGATTCATCACAGCTGAAATTTAATATTTAACAATTATGACATTCCAAACAATCTTCTGTGATATTACTGCAAACATCAGTGGCGATATTTTTGCAGCCCGTTTGTCCGTCCGTCCTTTTCTTTCTAATCTCATCAGTTGACTGCAGCATGTTGGCAGCGTGTCTTTGATGAACTACTCTGAGCACTGCAACTCCCATGATGCTTGTATTTGCTTCTGATGTCTAAAAAGGTCAGGAAGATACAGTTCCTGCTATAGAAACTGGAATTTACTAAGAATCTTCCTGGCTTTGAATTAATGTGGTTGTTCTTTCCACACCTCAAATGCTTCTCCTCTTTAAAGCTGGTGTTTAATTTCTTTGCAGATTAATTGCCCATTTTTTAGTCTATACAAACATCACAAAATCTGTTTTTAAGATTAAAATGTGGTGCACCTCTTTCATAAGCTCTGGCACAAGGTGCAGCGACTGTATTGCAACAACCAAAGGAAGTAGATTTTTTGCATTTTTATGTCGTGTTAAAACGTACAGTATGTCAAAATTTCACTTTTCTTTGGATGGACTTCTTAAATTCTTCTTTGATAATATTGATAATATCCGATTAAACAAATATATGCAGGTGGACAAGTTAAATATTTGTTTAAACTCCAGTCCATTGCTGCTTTCCTGCCAGTTTTCTGCCTGTGCCAACAAATTTGAACTTTAGCCTGAACGCCATTTGTTGTATGTTGTGTTTGGGTGGCGATCACTTAAATATCAATTTTCTTAGAATCATTCTGGATTCTTGGAATAACCCAGTTGGTTGCCAAAAGTCACATAGGTGAATAAAGGTGAACGCTTTAAAAATAACCTAAGATAATGAGAGGTTCTGTTTGAAACTAACTAATTAAATAAGAAACCTTTGTCACACACTCGGACAGATCCACTTATTTCACACACAGCACGAGGATCAAGCTTGGCTCTAATCAACTAACTCATCTGTTTCCTGTTTCTCCTCTTACAGATGTTTGTTGCAGACAAAGTGGAGGATTCAAGCTGCACCCTGCATGAGTTCTCCATCACTGGTTCTACATATGCCCCAGAGGGACAAATGTGAGTTTCAAAAGTGTATATTTTTTTATTTTCTTCAGAAATGGCCTGAATCCTCTTGGTGTATTTGCATGTATCTGGACGCATTTTAACTATAATATTCTACTGCACTACGAGAAAAGATTGGAGGCTCAGCTGTACTCTACTTACTGTTTATAAACTTAACCATACATTTCAGCTCTGTGGGCACTTTAATCAGCTTCGTCAGATTATTGTTTTTAATCTCAGTGAACATGTTTTTGTGGAGGTGTACAGGTAGGTGGCTATCCATTAGACAGGAGAAGGGTGTCAGCAGCTTATTGTGTGCGTGCATATTGTTTATTTGACTGTTTAGTGAGCGTGCCACTCCATGTGAACCTGACGGTTTCATAACAGCTCAGAGTGGGTTTCTGTGTGGGAGCTCTGCTAGCAACAGCAGCAGTGTCTACAGGGAAGGGATCCGCGGTTGTCATGCAGTCAGCACCTGCTCTGTTTACTACTGTACGGCCACTGTTTCCTCCAGTCAGTACTGTAATGCTAACCAGCTGAAGGCCAGACCTACTCAGAAGTGTCTGTGAAGTATCTGTGAAGTGTTTCCACCATGACTGACATGAATGTAACTGTTTTTCTTTTCTCCCAGACTTAAAGGAAACAGACCCATCCAGTGTGGGGACTATGATGGTCTGCTGGAGTTGGCCACTGTCTGCTCCATGTGCAATGACTCCTCGCTGGACTACAATGAGGTCATTTGCTAACACATGCACAATTATTTTGAGTTGCAATGCAAAAAAAAGAACCCTGCAAAAGTATTACAACTGCAAAGTTCAATGTTATTTATTGGGATTTATGGGACAGATCAACACAGAGTAGAGCAAATAGTGAAGTGGAAGAAGAACTACACATGGTTTTCAAACGATGTTAAATATAAGTGTGGTTACATTTGTCTCTAGCTCCTTTTATTCTGAATCCCCTAAGTAAAACCCAGGGCAACAAATTTCATTCAGAAGTTGCCTAATTATTAAATAGACTGTGTGTAATTTAATCTCATTTTAAATGCAGTTGTTCTGTTTCTGGCCTTAGAAGAATATTGGAAAACATTACTGAACAAACAGCATCACGAGTACTGAGGAACACAGCAGACTGGTCAGGGAGAAAGTTGTGGAGAAGTTTAATTCAATTCAGTTCAGTTTATTTATATAGCGCCAATTCACAACACGTCGTCTCAAGGCACTTCACAAAGTCAGGTACATACATTCCAATTAATCCTAACCATTGAACAGTGCAGTCAGATTCAGTTATTTATTCAAATTGGATAAAAAGTTTTTCTATCTAAGGAAACCCAGCAGATTGCATCCAGTCAGTGACTTGCAGCATTCACTCCTCCCGGATGAGCATGTAGGGAAAGTGGACAGTCACTGGCGTTGACTTTGCAGCAATCCCTCATACTGAGCATGCATGTAGCGACAGTGGAGAGGAAAAACTCCCTTTTAACAGGAAGAAACCTCCAGCAGAACCAGGCTCAGTGTGAGCGGCCATCTGCCACGACCGACTGGGGGTTAGAGAGAACAGAGCAGAGACACAAAGAGAACAAAGAAGCACTGATCCAGGAGTACTTTCTATGGGAAGGAAAAGTAAATGTTAATGGATGTAGCTCCTTTAGTTTAAGGCAGGGTTAGGCACTAAAACAATATACCAAAATTTCATTTGGCGACTGTCCAGTCTTGGAAGAACAGCAAACTCATCAAGACATGGCTGTCTACCTAAGCTGACACAATGGGCAAGAAGAGCATTAATCAGAAAAGTGGCCAAGAGGTCCATGGTAACTCTGGAGGAGCTGCAGATATCCACAGCTCAGATGGGAGAAATGGTTGACTCAACAGCTATTAGTTGTGCACTATCCAAATGAGGCCTCTATCAAGCTTTAATTATTGATAGAGAACTTTTCACACCCAAATTGCTGTACAGGTCCATAAAATAAAATAACCATTTACATAACATAAATAAATAACATTTACAGTAAAACTAATTAAAAAAGAGCAGTTAAAACAATAAAAGATAAGAAAAAAAATAATAATATTAATGAAACCTGACCCTCAACTGGAATTAAAAACAAGTTTAAAAAAATGAGTATTTAAAGGAAAGGTATTTAAAATCGTTTAAGGTCTTGACCTGTTCCTTACAGTGATGGGGGAAACGGAGAGGTGGAGCTACAAAGTCATCGTTTCAGAAAAGATGTGTTTCGCATGTACAAACAGAAACACGGAACCACTGTTTTTAAATCTTTCCGCTCTGGGACTCTGTTTTAAAAATTCTTGTTTTTCATCTCTAAAGGGCTGGATACCTGTGGACGCAACGCCTAAGCGACAAAATACCTTTGTAAATATACCTAAGCTTGTCTCTGTGTGGACACGGCCTAAATCCACAGACGCTCTCCATCCAATCTGACTGAGCTTTAGCTATTTTGCCAAGAAAGGGCAAAATGTTCAGTCTCTAGATGTGCATAGCTGGAAGGGACATATCCATTATATTGACTCAGGAGGGCTGAATATAAAGTCATGCCACACTTTTTACATTTTTGTTTGTGAAAAAAGAGGTTAAAACCATCCACCATTTTCCTTCCACTTCACAATGATGAAATACTTTTTGGGGTTAAAATGTGAAAGTTTAAGGGGTCTGATTTTTTTTTCTTTCTTTTGCAATTCTCTGTAAATTTATCTGTTATACATACAGGGTTCTAAAGGGGATTTGATTTTGAAAAATTATTTTGCAGTGTTACATAGACTAAGCCTGTAGGAGCATTCTCTTCTTTGGCGCTAATTTTACTCTTATGTATCATCTTCTCTCTGGCTTGAATTGTTTTTCTCACCTCTTTGTCATCGCCACGTTATCATGGTAACCATGCTGAGTAGAGAAGCCAGGGACAAAACACTTCTCCTCTTCCATGTATCCCCTCAAGATTTCAGTTTTCAGAAATAGCCTCTTTGCCACCAGTTTGGCTAATTTCTGAAAAAGATTCTAAGATGTGTGTGCTAAACCATGTGTGAGAAAGACAAAGCAGCAGGGGGATGATGGGAATGCTGGAGGGAAACGAGGTGTTTTATTGCCATCTATTGCCTGTCACACAGACAAATGATGTGTGCTGTTTACCACTAGTGCCTCATGTCAACATCTCCACATCCCAGCTGGCAAAGACAAAACACCGTGCATGCTGGACTCCAACTTTATGGTGGCCATATTTAAAAGGGAGATATGTTCAAAGCGTATTTGCTTTAGGGTCATCATTGAGTAAATTTTAGAGCACATTTGTTGACAGTATGGTACAGTGTATGACTGTAATGTGTTCTGCTGAGTGTTCTAATGCCAGTCTGTTCTCTTTCAGAGTAAAGGGGTTTATGAGAAGGTGGGGGAGGCCACAGAGACGGCTCTCAGCACCCTGGTGGAGAAGATGAACGTCTTTAAGACGGACCTGTCGGGACTCACTAAGGTGGAACGGGCTGGTGCCTGCAACTCGGTAAGCGCATGAAGATTTCTCTTTGTAGAAACTGCAGCATCTTTCAATTCTTTAGAGTTTTACTCCATTCTTCACTGAGCAACAATTCACTGAGGCGTGTGAGGATTCAACCATCCACGATTCTTTAAAATAGGTCCTACTACAGCATTTCATTCGGGTTAGTGTCTGAACTGTTGACCTTATCCTGTTTTAGAGTGTTGGACATTCTGTGTCATGGTAACAAAGATATTAAAAACGTTACAATTTGTAAGCTGCTCAACATTTTCACAAACCCCTTCCTACAGTTTAAAGTCCTTTTGATTATTCCAGACGAAAGTAACGAAAGTTTTCTCCAACCATGTGGAAGATGGAGTAATACAGTATGGCCCCTCACCCACCTGTTTCTGTGCACTGCCAGTCAGCCGGCTGAAAAGATGTTACTGTTTCCCGCTCTTACAAGAAAGACAAATGTTATTGTTTGGAAATATTTCCAATAGCAAAAGGCACAATTTAAATAACTTAAATAATAATTCATATTATGAATTTA
Source organism: Crenichthys baileyi (assembly GCA_036173005.1). Taxonomy (NCBI): domain Eukaryota; kingdom Metazoa; phylum Chordata; class Actinopteri; order Cyprinodontiformes; family Goodeidae; genus Crenichthys; species Crenichthys baileyi. The sequence continues at coordinate 26,445 of JAHHUM010000338.1, forward strand.
CTTTAACGACACTGGTGTACATTGGTGTAACTAAGTTCTGTTTGTAGGCCACTTTGGTCACCTTTTCACCCGTTCCCACAACTTTTCTCTTGGACTGAGATTAGGGTTATATGATGGCCACTCCAAAACAGTGATTCTGTTGTCCTGAAGCCACTTTGTTTTTCGGTATAAATAGGATCAAGACCCATTTGCAATAAAACGTTAACTTACTGGCTGATGTTTTAAGATGTTGCTTCAATTTTTTTCTCATAATGTTCATTCCTTCTTCCTGATTCCATCCATTTTGGAAAAACGCACAAGTTTCCCCCGCAGCAAAACAGCCCGACATCAAGATGCCGCCACTGCCGTACTTCACAGCTGGGTTGATGTTCTCAGGCTTGCAAGCTTGCCTCCCTTTTACCTCCAAATATAACAATGGTCATTATTCTTTTAATCTCTACTCCATCAGACAACAAAACATTTTGCAAATTTTAACTTGTGTCAGAGCATGTTTCTGCAAAAATCTGCGGTTAGAACATATTGAAACTTTGTAGCCACAGCACAGGAGCTGTTCATGCTATAAGCCTGACAGGATGTTTGTCTTTCTAACAGTCCAATCATAGATGTTGAACCCCTCCCCTGTGCAGAACTGTTTTTTTCTCCTCAGTATCCATTCTATAATCTACAGCAACAACAGTTTACCCCTACAGCTGGCATATCTGCTGCAGGCTCTGCTTTTCTCAGCGTTAATATGCAAGGGAGGCGGTATTTCTCTGCTTGTTATGCTGAACTCTGCCCATGGAAGGGGGCATAACGACCCGGTGTGCCCCCCTCTTTCACATATTTTGTCAAATCATCCTCCACATTTAGGCATTGTTTAACCCTGGAGGATATAACAAGTCAATAGGCCAGTCTTATTCTCACACATGGTGTTGTCGTTTGACATATGTTTGACTTCTGGGCGTGAGCTGGTGATTGTTTGCTTATGTCTCAGAACAAATCTTCCATAAGAATATCTCCTAGGTACATTCATGTTGCAGTAGTTTAAGTATGTGTAGTACTAGAGTAGATGCTGCAAAGTTAAACACGCAGGATCTTTAATAAAAGTCAGATTCCTGATCTGTGAACGATTAACAGACTGATGAGCTGGTGTTGGTTTTGCAGAGGCGAAAGGCATTTCATTCCCTGTAGTTTGGAGCAACTTCATTCCTGTGTCAATAGAGGCCATTAAAGGCCCAGATGTTATCACTGTCAGAACCCCAGTAATCGACAAGCAGCTAATGAGAAGAGTCTAAGTAAAGACAGACCAAGTATTGGGGAGGTATGTTTTTCATTTGAACTTTTTCCCAAGCCTGCTGCAGATGCTTTGTGTATTGAAGGATTAATCTCAGCAATGTCCTCATAAAATGTACTGAAGCGTTTTATTTCTGGTTTCTGCTGGAAGTGCAGATCCAGGAAACTGAGACAAGTCCCTGGCTCTGATGCTGCTACCCCAGCAGATGATGGCAGAAGAGATCACTCTCTCCACAACAGAATTATAGAAGATATGCATTATCTTGCTGCAAACACTGAAGGACCTAAGCTTCCTCAAGAAGTACAGTCTGCTCTGTCCCTTCTTGTAGACGGCTTCACAGTTGCATCTCCACTCCAGTCTGTTGTCCAGGTGAACATCGAGGTATTTATACTCCTCCACCACCTCCACCTCTTCTCCCATGATGGAAATAGTGTTGACCTATTCCTGTTTCTCTTAAAATCTACAATCATCTCCTTTGTTTTAGTCACGTTCAAGATGAGATGATTGTTTCCACACCATGCCACAAAGCGGTCCACCACCTTCCTGTACTCAGCTTCTTGTCCATCTCTGATCCACCCAATAACTGCAGAATAATCAGAGTATTTCTGCAGATGACAGGAGCTCTTCTTGTACTGGAAGTCTGAGGTGTACAGAGTTAAGAGGAATGGTGAGAGTACAGTCCCCTGTGGTGCTCCTGTGCTGCTGACTACCTGGTTAGACACACAACCCTTCAGTCTCACCAACCGTGGTCTGTTTGTCAGGTAGTCTTTAATCCAGGAGATTGTTGAGGCCTCCACCTGAGTCTTCTTGAGTTTCTGACAAAGTAAATCAGGTTAAAATGTGTTAAATGCACTGGAGAAATCAAAGAACATGATCCTCACAGTGCTGCTGGCTTTGTCCAGATGACAGTGGGTTTGTTGAAGCAGGTGTATGATGGCATCTTCAACTCCAACTCCACAGCGATAAGCAAACTGAAGGGGGTCCTGATAGTTTATTGTTTGCTTACTCAGGTGGGCCAACAGGAGTCTCTCTAGGACCTTCATGATGTGGGATGTCAGGGCAACAGGTCTATAGTCATTGAGGACTGATGGGTGAGTTTTCTTTGGTACCGGAACTAGACAGGAGGTCTTCCTCAACACTGGAACCTTCTTCTGGGCCAGGCTAAGATTGAAGAGGTGCTGCAGAATCCCACAGAGCTGCTCTGCACAGGTCTTAAGGACTCTAGGGCTGACACCATCTGGACCTGCAGTCTTATTCAGATTCAGTCTCTCCAGTTGCATCTTCACCTGACATCTTGAGACACACAGGTGGAAGGGGGAGGCAAAGGGAGCATCAGCATCTTTTGATATGGTTGAAGGTGAACATCTAGAAGCAGAAGGGTCCATGGCTGAGGTGGAAGATAAAACAGTTGAGGGGTTACTGGACAGCTGTGGGTCAAAGGAGGGTGGGATGTCTGTTTGGCTGTGAGCAGGAGAGGAGGATGCTGAGCTTGTTTCTGAACTGAACTTATTGAAGAATGTGTTCAGTTCATTGGTTCTGTCCAAACCTCCATCGGTCTGATCATCCTTCTGCTTGAAACCTGTGATCTTCTTCATCCCTGACAACACATCTCTGATATTGTTTTGCTGGAGCTTGCTCTCCAGCTTCCTCTTGTACACCTCCTTGCTGTCTCTTATCTTGACTTTAAATTGCTTCTGTGTACTCCTCAATAATTCTCTGTCTCCCTCTCTGAAGGCTCTTTTTTCTTGTTAAGCAGGTCCTTCAGGTCACTGGTGATCCAGGTTTTGTTATTGGGGAAGCTGGTGGGGATGGTGTTATCCACACAGACGTTTATATAGTCTGTTACACACTCAGTCATGGCATTGATGTCCTTCCACTCCATGTGGCTGGCACAGTGCGTCCCAGTCTGTAGCCTCAAAGCAACCTCACAGGGCTTATTCGGCTTCCTGTGACCATTTTCTCACAGTTCTCTTTATTACAGGTTGCCTCTGAACAAGAGGCTTATATTCTGATTTGCCTAGAGGACGTCTTGCTGTAGAGATGTATGAGTCCTTGACATTTGCATAAAACAAATCCAACGTTTTGTTTTCTCTGGTAGAGCAGCTGACAAACTGTTGAAACGTTGGAAGTGTAGCAGAGAGTGAAGCATGGGTAAAATCACCAGAAATTGCCACAAACGCATTGGGGTTTTGTGTCTGTAGCTTAGCAACAACTGAGCAGATGGCATCACATGCAGTGTCGGCAACAGCGGAAGGTTTCATTTATTTAATTTCATTTATTTACAAAAATAATGTGAAGAATGTGAAATAATGTGTATTCAGCCACACTGAACAAATACTTTATAGAACTGCCTTTCGCTGCTAATATAGCTTCACATGCCTTGGTAGAACATCTCTACCAGCTTTCCACATCTAGAGACTATTGAAAAATCCACTGAAACCAGAAAACCTCAAGTGCTGCCCCAGATTCTTCTTTGGATTTAAGTCTGGACTCTCACTTTGCTATTATAAAACATGATTATACTGTGACCTAAAGCATTCTTTTGTAGCTCTGGCTGTATGTTTAGGGGAGATTTTTCTGCTGGAAGGTGAACCTCCACCCTTCTACCAGCATGACGCTGCCACCATAATGTTTCACGCTTGGAATGATGTGTTCAGGGTGGTGTGCATCTGTAGTTGTCCACAACACATCGAATTTTGAAAGTGGGTGTTTAAGTTAAAATTTTAACTTGTCTGACCAGAGCATCTTCTTCCACATGTTTGCTCTGCCTCTTACTTACTTTGTTTTTTTCTTTGGCAAGAATTAAGTCATTTCTCAATCTTCCATAAAGGCCAGCTTAGTGGAGTGCTTGAATATTAGTTGTTTCCACCTGAGCTGTAGATTTATGCAGCTCCTCCTTATTGTGCTCTTGGCTGCTTCTCTGAGTAATGCTTACTTCCCCATCCTTTTTAGTTTAGGTGGACGGGCATGTCTTTTTAGGTTAGCAGTTTTACTACATTCTTTCCATTTTCAGATGATGGGTTGAACAGTGCTCTGTGAGATGTTTAAAGCTCAAAATATTTTTGTATAATCTAAGCCTACTAAGCCTCACAGAACAGCTTTATTTATATGGAAAGTAAACCTAGCACAGTTGGACTCTATTTCATAATAAGGGGACAAAGGTTTGTAATGGTTTTCATTTAAGGGTATTAGAGTAAAATGGGCTGAAAACAAATGCATACCACACTTTTCAGGTTTTTATCATTTCATTTCCCTGCATCTTTTCTGCTTCACAATTTTGTATTTTGTGTTGGTCAATCACATAAAAACCCACTAATATGTGGCAAAGGCTATCAACAGTTTGCAAGGCACAGTGCTATATATGAGGAACAGGGTATTTAACATTATGGTCTGCAGTTCCATCTGTCCTTTCTAATGATCCTCTAATGAGCCATATCATCACATAAAGTCGTATCTACAGCAACAACCAGACATGAAGACGAGGTGGTCGAGTGTCACTTCTGAATATCCATTTTTCAGCTGCCAGTGGCTCAGCCTGAGCTCTCAGACACCCACAAGCTGCTAAACCTGACCGATCCCTATAGCTACTTAGCTCAGCCTCTGCCTCTCGGTCTCTTTAGTTTTCTTCTTCTGTGCTGTTTCACTTTTCTGCTTCATCTGTTTTGCCAATTAGGTAATCAGGCAGCTGATGAAGAAGGAGTTCACTCTGGAGTTCTCACGTGACCGCAAGTCCATGTCTGTCTATTGCACTCCTGTCAAAGCTGGTGCCCAGAGCAAGATGTTCGTTAAGGTATGTATAAAGACTACAGTCTGAGAGATGCATCTAGATTACATGTGTTATCAGACATGGTTAGATTCTACAAATTCTGTTTCAGACTGTCAAAACAGTTCTCCAGACTGGGAAAAATAAATTCATAATAATATAAAGTCCCTAGTTCTATTTAGTGTTCTGTCAAAATGCTTGTCTCCAATGTGTTACGAAATATGAATAATGTCACTGGAAGCAAAGCAGCTCAGTAGTTTCTCACATGGCGTAAGTCGGTTGGAATTTAAATAGTCAGAAATGAAGTGAAGAGAATCGCATCCAGAAAAAACATAAATTACAGCATCATTAAGAGTGAAGGAAGAGAACCTTAAAGATATAACAAATGATCTGATGCTTATGTAGTGCTGATAGTATGAAGGTTCAATTTGAACTTTGTTTTCCCCATGTTTTTTTTGTCTGTTTGTTGATTTTTGTTTTGTTTTCATCTCCTAACAGGGTGCTCCTGAAAGCGTGGTGGAGAGGTGTGAGTACCTGCGTGTGGGAACAGCAAAGGTAACTATGACACCAGCCCTGCGTGAGCAGCTGATGTGTAAGATCAGGGAGTGGGGGACGGGCAAGGACACCCTGCGCTGCCTCGCTCTGGCCACCCACGACACCCCACCACGCAAAGAGGACATGGACCTTGAGAACTCTAGCAAGTTTGCAGAATATGAGGTACTGAGGAGTTTAGCTCAGAGTCACATGTTGTTCAAACATGCACATGTTTCAGTCATCTACTTTGGTCTTATTAAGAAATGCTTATTATTTTAGACATGATTAGGAATGTAGCACACAGACTGAAACCAGGAGAATGTCTTTGTGATGCTGTATCCAGCAAGGAAGCTAATATATGCACCGTTGGTAGCATGCTATGAGCAAGCTATTGCTTGTCAGCTGCTGTTTATTTCAGTGTTTCAGGCTAGCTGTTTTTCCTGCTAACGGCCTTACATGATCAGTCAGCTGTAAGGTTCTGGTTCTGTAGACCTTAGCGGTATCAGTCTAAGCTAGGTTTAACTAAAGGGCTGTAAAAGACTGGCACAAGACTCCAGGTTTTGTGTAGTCTGTAAATGTCTAGAACTGAAGGATATAGGTATTTTTCAAGAATGAAAATTATAGAATATAGAAATATAGAATATTGAAGAATATTTCTGTCTCACTATGTTCCCATTGTCTAAAATTACCATCCATCCATCCGTGAAACCTCCAACCTCCCCTTTTTTCCTTCCAGATGGGGCTTACATTCGTCGGCTGTGTGGGCATGCTGGACCCACCTAGGAAGGAGGTGATTGGCTCGGTGAAGCTGTGCAACGAGGCCGGTATCAGAGTCATCATGATCACGGGAGACAACAAAGGCACGGCTGTAGCTATCTGCAGACGGATCGGCATCTTTGGAGAGGAGGAAGATGTAATGGGGAAGGCCTACACGGGCCGCGAGTTTGACGACCTCACGCAGGAGGAGCAGAGAGAAGCTGTGAAACGGGCACGATGCTTCGCCCGCGTTGAGCCAGCGCACAAGTCCAAAATAGTTGGATACCTGCAGTCATTTGATGAGATCACGGCCATGGTGAGAAATTAACTCACTGTAAAGTTCACTAGTATAGATCTCCACTGTTCCCCACCAGAATTTTACACTCTGTTATTTGTCACACAGCTTTTATAGAGCAGTGTATCTTCTCCTCCATGCTTGTGTTGGGTAACTAACATTTGAACGGTGAAGGAGAAGAGGCCAGTGAGGCGTGCCATGTTTCAGTTCTCTGAGGCCGCTCTCTCTGACTGTGCTATCAATAGCTGTCCCTCGCTCTGCTGCTTCCACTATGACACACGCCTGAGAAGAGCGGCAGATCCACAGGGAAGGCAGCAAGGCAACGATGTCACCATTTGGCTGTCAGATGTTTTCCAGCACTCCCATAAATCCAGAACTGCTTTCAGGATCCTGCCATCACTAATGGATATGTGACCTTCCCAGATTTGAATAACCCCTGTTTGAGTCTAAACAGGTCTGGGTTGTTAACTTCTTAGTGCTGGCACAGTTTGAACTTGATTCTTGAACAATATATTGTTTGCAGTAAATCTAATGGCCTCAGAAAAAATTCAGATTTAGAGCTTTCATTATACTGAGATTTTGCGTTATCTTATGGATTATGTTCTAACTCAGACAGGAGACGGCGTGAACGACGCCCCAGCTCTGAAGAAGGCAGAGATCGGCATCGCCATGGGTTCCGGGACAGCAGTGGCCAAGTCGGCATCTGAGATGGTGCTGTCTGATGATAACTTCTCCACCATCGTAGCTGCTGTGGAGGAAGGCAGAGCCATCTACAACAACATGAAGCAGTTCATCAGATACCTAATCTCCTCCAACGTGGGAGAGGTTGTGTGGTGAGTACGAGATCTGGACCTCCACATGAGACTGTTCCTGACCCCGGCTGATCTGCCTTCTCTCTGCCTGTCCACAGCATCTTCCTGACGGCCATCCTTGGTCTCCCCGAAGCGCTGATTCCAGTTCAGCTGCTGTGGGTTAATCTGGTGACTGATGGGCTTCCTGCCACCGCCCTGGGCTTTAACCCCCCAGACCTGGACATTATGGACAAACCCCCCCGCAACCCTAAGGAGCCGCTTATCTCTGGCTGGCTCTTCTTCAGATACCTTGCCATTGGAGGTAGCATTAAGTCTGAGATGATGACATATGGATTAAAAGTAAATTATTATGTCTAAGGCTGGATGGTGGCGCAGTTGGTACCACTGTTGCCTTGCAGCGAGAAGGTCCTGGGTTCGATTCCCGGCCAGGGGTCTTTCTGCATGGAGTTTGCATGTTCTCCCTGTGTATGCGTGGGTTCTCTCCGGGTACCGGGTTCTCTCTGGGTACTCCAGCCTTTTCCCACAGTCCAAAAACAGGACTGTTAGGTTAACTGGTTTTTCTCTAAATTGCCCTTAGGTTAGACTGAGTGTGTGCATGCTTGTCCATGTTGCCCTGGGATGGACTGGGGACCTGTCCAGGGTGTACCCCCATAGACTGCTGGAGATAGGCACCAGCTTCCCGACACCCACTATGGAAGAAGCGGTAGAAAATGACTGACTGACCATTACATATAAAATGATTCTAAATTGTCACTCTAACTTATACATTGAGTACCTTCCAAAAATATTCATATCCCATATGCAACAGACCAAGACTAAGTAGTGTAGGATCGAAGTGCAAGGAAAATAATACATGGTTTTCAATATTTTTTACTAATCCTAAAGCTGTAATGTGCATTTATATTCATTTGAGTCAATACTTTGGAGAACCACCTTGCACTGCAGTTACAGGTGAAAAGTTGATTTTATTTGACCAGAGCACCTTCTTCCAAGACTTTATTAAAGGCGTACCTTGCTGCTCTTCTTTAAAGGTCAGATTAGTGGAGTTGACCTTAAGGATGGATAGGAGTGGAGTGTAGGAATATAAGTTGTCCTGTCAAGAGATTCTTCCACCTGGGCTGTGGATGTCTGCAGCTCCTCCAGAGTTACCATGGGTCTCTTGGATACTTCCCTGATTATTGCTGTCTACCCCTTTAGTCAGTTTAGGTGGATTAAATTACACATTGATTGCGCTAAATGTTAAGTCGTATCCAAGTAAACAGGTCTCAATGCAAAACCATGTAAATTTTTCAGATATGCAAAACATTCTGTTTACCATGTTTCGCTTTTCTTCCACTTCAGTTATTAATTTTTTGTGTTCATCTATCACATAACATCCTAATAAAACTCATTAGGTTTTTGGCTTTAACATGACAGCATGTGAAAAAGTTCAAGGGGTATGGATACTTTTGCAAGGCAATGTGCATAGTAAAATGTGCACATGTGCATGGTATCTCTTGGAAAATCAGTGTTGCTGTACTTGATTTTCGCTCTCAAGATTTTATCTCAATTTTATGTCTTCCTTTAGGATATGTGGGACTTGGAACAGTGAGCGCAGCCACATGGTGGTACCTCTTTGATGAAGAGGGCCCCCAGGTGTCTTTCTACCAACTGGTGAGCTTAATCTGTATATTGCATTTTTTGGCTGTTGGAGCAAATCTCTGGCCTTGAAAGTTTCAGCTATATTTTAGCATAAATCCTCTCTCTCTCTCTCTTCATGTACAGCGACACTTCATGCAGTGCACAGAGGACAACCCTATGTTCAAGGACATAGACTGTGAAGTATTTGAGTCCCGCTACCCCACAACCATGGCGCTGTCGGTGCTGGTCACTATTGAAATGTTTAACGCCCTCAACAGGTCAGTGGTCCTCTGATGTCGAGTCTGAATAGACAGCCCTTGAATGTCAGGACTGTCAGATTTTTATTAAAGGGATCAGACACTGTCATCCAGCGAGACCACAAGCCCTTTGAAGGAGAATGGAGTTACTGTGTGTAGATAACAGCTGGAAACACCACTGACAGCGATTTACCAAGAATGACTTAATGTTGCTGCTGCTGTAGTTTTGAACTACTTGACTTAAGTAGAATAAATAGGTTTTCAGAGGCAGGACTGTGCATTTGATCAGATTTGTATTTCAGGTTTGAGTTCTGCTCCAAATAATCATTAATAGAATCTTAACACTATTTGACCATGAGATATTGTGATAAATAATATAATTTTACACTTTTTATGTGGTTGAAACATTGCTGCATTATAACAGAAACATGCAAGGAGTATTAAGAAAGAAAAAGTGCAACAAATACAGGCTCATTTCCAACTCAATGAACAATCATAACCAAAAATCGTGTAAGTATGGGCTAAAATAATTTGGTATGCACCGATCTGAAAATTTAGGCCAATATTGCTTTCATGGCCAAGACACGATATTTACAGATATTATTTATATTATACATATTTCCCCACCCTTTCAACACAGTGAAAAAAACAACCCTACACTTACATTCTTCTGCTTTAGGTAAACACCCCACAGTCCTGCGCTGCATCACAGTCACTTGCACAAACTAATATCAGATGGCCAACCCCTTCCCCTCCCCCTAAAGAAACACAGACGGCAACAAGATGGAAATAATCATCGGTTGTTAGTATTGGGGGCTGCATGGTGGCGCAGTTGGTAGCACTGTTGCCTTGCAGCAAGAAGGTCCTGGGTTTGATTCCCGGTTTGATTCCAGGTCTTTCTGCATGGAGTTTGCATGTTCTCCCCGTGCATGCGTGGGTTCTCACCGGGTACTCCGGCTTCCTCCCACAGTCCAAAGACATGCCTGTTAGGTTAATTGGTCACTCTAAATTGTCCTTAGGTGTATGAATGAGTGTGTGCATGGTTGTTTGGTTTGTGTGTTACCCTGCGATGGACTGGCGACCTGTCCAGGGTGTACCCTGCCTCTCTCCCATAGACTGCTGGAGATAGGCACCAGCTCCCCCGCGACCCACTATGGAATAAGCGGTAGAAAATGACTGACTGACTGACTGTTAGTATTGGCACAGTTTTACTTATGTTGCCGATGCCGATATGTTAAGAATTGACTAACATCAGCCGATACAGATGTTAAGGCCAATATATCGTGCATCCCTAAAAATAATCATGAGCAGCATTTCTAACGGAGGTAAAAAATAAAAGGAACATGATTCCTCATTAGAAAACTGACTTGTGGTAAGTAGACTGTGCATGTTACATTTTAGACAGATTCATTTCAGAGTGAGCAGCTTGATTTTTGTTTTTCCTAAACTGTTGGAACATCTATCTTGACAGTTTGTCTGAGAATCAGTCCCTGCTCAGAATGCCTCCTTGGGTCAATATTTGGCTGCTGGGAGCCATTATCCTGTCTCTCTCCCTCCACTTCCTGATCCTGTACGTCGAGCCTCTGCCGGTGAGTACGCAGAACACCTAAAGTTTCTGACCATGCTCAGTGAACAAACTAAAAATGTAAGGCAATACATAAAGACGTGTGTATGTAGTCACAATAAAAATAGTTTAAAATCAAAAACCTCATTATATTTTTTTACATAATTAATTCAAAAATATTTTGATTTGTACTGAAATACAAAAAGAAGTAGAGAGACATTGACTTGTCCTTTGAGTTTGACCCTTTTTGCAGACAAACATACTAATATATGTTTTGTCAACCAACACATTTAGTGTTCATTTAGGAATAAATTTGTGTTATTAAATGTAAAAGTTGACCAAAAACACATGAAATATGCGGGGACATACAGTTTTTTGAATACTACGTAGTGTGCTAACTTTTTCTCATTTGACGCTGCATTGCCAAATATTTCTGAATGGGTTTTCTTTGCCCCTCAGCTGATCTTCCAGGTGACCCCTTTGCACTGGTCTCAGTGGATCGTGGTCCTAAAGATTTCTTTCCCAGTCATCCTCCTGGATGAGGCACTGAAATATATTTCCAGGAACCATTTAGAAGGTAAGTTAAGAGAACCCACTTTACGAGACTGAGCTTATTTAAAGTTGGCTCCAGTTTGTTCCTTTTTTGTAATGTTAAGCAGCTTTATTCATCCTCTGATCCTTTTTCTGCTTCTTCTTTTCCGTGCTTTCCACCTCAGCATAAACTTTTATCTCACCTTCTGTGGAAAGGTATTGCAGCTTTTTTCAAGCCTTTTTCTTCTCTGCTGTAGAAGCGTACCAATATAAGCTGCTTATTGGGTTTTCTAAACCATGTTTATTTTTGTGTTTTCTTCGGCAGATGATGAGGAGAATAAATATCGGCGGAGATGGCAGCTGAACTAAGACCTCTCTCTTGTCGCATTCGCATAGTTAGACACACACACAGCTACACTCTTCCCTTTATGAGCTTGGAACCTTTTCTCTCTCCCTGGCCCTCGTTCCCGTCCCCTGCATGTCCAACACGGCACCACTAAAAACGAGCAAGGCTTAGAGAGGAAGAGAGTGCTTGTGTTCCTCCGAGCATGGCTTTGTATGAGTGTGTGAGTGGGGGTGTGGGTTGTGTGTGTTTGAGTGTGTGTTTGCAGATGCACGACTTTCTTTTAGCTGCGAGGATGAGAAGCAAATGCTGGAAAAAAAAAGAGGATAAAACAGCCTTGGGCTTCTTAAAACAATTTCTGCTCATTTGCTCTTTTTAACTGAACAGTTCAAACATAGGGGTGCAGACATTAGGTAAGGGGGTTGAGGATGGGGGAGTGTGATTTTTTTTGGGGGGGAGCTTGGTTGTAGTTCAACACAATGCCTGAAAGAGAGACGGAGAAGAGACTATAAACATAAAAGAGAAAGGGCAAGGATACAGAAGATGAGGAGAGGCAGACCTGGAGGCTGAGTGTGCGTGGGAGAGCCACTGTATTCATGTCCCGGAGCTGCTGCCACCACCCACACGGCTGCGGGAGCATGGTCTCTTCAGGACAACTCCCAGTTTGTCTTCGCCATTTCTGTTTGCACTTCCTCCAAGCAAACTCTTCTGGGGGTTACCCTCCTTTATGGTTTCTATTGCTCTGTCTCTCTTTCCTGCGCTCTGTTTGAGGATGCAGCATTGGGCCTCAGTTTGTGGCCCATTCAGGCTCTTTTTTTGGTGGTGGTGGTTGGGATGGGGGGGGGTTGTTAAAGGTGTGAATAGCTTTACGCTGCTTAGCTGCTTCTATCAACTCTTGATTCGAGGAGCTTAGGTCAGCTGACGCACTGGGCAAAACTGAAAACCTAACAGAGGAAACATGATCCCTAACAAAGCTAAAAAACAAAAATACAAATCCTAGATCCAGGTAAGACTCAACCTTGAAAATCAAGTCACTTCTTATCCACACACGCACACTCTTAATAGACTTTTTCAGTAGCTCAGCTACCAAATTGACCCTTCTACATTAAGACAGGAAGAAATAGAGCAGCAAACAGCAGCATGTATAACCAACTTGGCCCCTAATACCCTTAAACTTTAGTTAAAGCTAGAGATGCACTGGTCAGGTTTTTGTGGCCGATATCTGATCTACATTTTTTTAAAGCTAACTCCAACTCTTTCTACTCATCTCAGTTGCATTCACCAACAGTGAGAAAATAAATGTCCTGGGTTTTGCTTCCTGTGTGTCGCTTCCTCAGCTCCTCTTGCTCTCTCAGCGCTTTAGCGGTTTACTTGCTGATTGTTTTAAAATGACTAGACAATGTATTTGACTGAATGAACCCATGGGGGTCTGAATGTCTATTTTAAGTCTTAATTTTTCAGGAGTTTGTTTTGGGGGGTCCCTGGTGCTCTGTGGGTGGGGTCAGAGAGTTTGATTTCCCGTGGAAGGCTCTTGTTTCTTCCATGTTGTAAGGGTAGGTAGAGAATTCCCATTAAAAACTAGAAGGTCAGTCAGGTGCCGGTTTAAAACCTCCACACACCATCGGTTCCCCCTCAGTTTTTCGTCATAGAGAAGATCTGTTAAGAACTGTAACTAATAAATGAAAAAATGTTCTTTTCTTGGTCATGACTTGAACATTTTAAGTAAATTTAACATTATACTAACTAAATTATCGCAGATCTCTGAGGATACTAAGAAGCCGGACATAAGGGCAACCGTTCATGGTAAATTCTCTGTTGTGTAACAACACTGGCTTGGGGGAGCTGACGTAACGTGAAGATCCTTCCTCTTTTGCTGTTGCTTCCAGACCGGATTGCTATAAGTAGGACTCTTCTTCCCAGTGGGACAGTAGGACTAGAGGCAGTCCCCATCCTGAGACACCAGTTTGCTGTTCCTCTCTGAACATCTGTTTGTTCGCCTGAGAATGTTTTTTTCTTCTTTTAAATCAACTCCAGGGGCATAGACATCCAGGATGTTTCCAGCTCTCCTTGGACCACTCTTAAATAATGTAGATGGGAATTTAATAATGACGCATCATCAGATCACTGGGAAAGAAAAATAAGGGTGGACTTATCGTTTACTTTCTTAATTCACTCTAGAAATATGATTCAATTCCCTGGCACCCACCCTACCCCACCCACCCCCACCCCCAGGGCCCCAGGTCTCAAGGTCTCTGGCACTATAAGTCTGTATAACCTTGTTATTTACTACTGAGTCCTCAATTCTGTACAGACAAGAAGAATATGATCGCATGGAACCTTGTTACTGTAATAATAACCTATACAGTATGTAATATTTAATTTTTCTGATCTTACATCATAGTTACATCAGACAGACTTGCAAGGAAACAGTTTTTTTTTACGTCTCCATTGAGCACATGGCTAAGGATCTGTCTTTTTTTTTCTCTGGTGTGCGTACAATACAAGGTCATTTCCTCACTGTTTCGTTTGGTTTTTACAGTTGCTGTTTTGTCTTCACTGTAGAGAAAAAGATATGAAATTAAGATAGAGACAAGTAGTGCTTATGTTTGTTAGTGGCAATGACGTGGATCATTTCAGCGAGGGCTATCTGGTGTGGGAACGCTCAACAAGCTGCTCATGAGCTGTGTCTGGTTTACACTGAGCGCTGAGAAGTGATGAAGTCCTGATGTTTTCTGACTGTACATTGTTGGTGAGAAACCAGGCTCTGGAGACCCACGACAGTTGTTCTGGGTCTGACTTGTGGAACTTGTTGCGCAACACTTCCACTTTTAGTCCTCGGTCTGTAAAACTATGGCCACCATCAGTAAAAGCGTAGGAGCAATCGGGTTCTGTCTTTCTGATTTTACAGTATGGAGGTCTACAGAGCCTGAGTTCCACCTCTGAAAAATAAAAAGGATTCTCTGTGTTGCCTTGTTAATATTAATTGTGGACACATAATTTTATAAACAACAGAGATGTGGAAATAAAGATTATTTATCTTGTTATTTATCCAGAGCTTGTGTTCTTTGTCATAAGTCCACATGTTCCTGATGTTTTAAGGGTTGTTTTGCCCTAGTTTTCTCAACTGGGGCAGTAGTGTTACAGGCAGGTGCTGGGGTATCTTATGGGTGATAAAACAATAACTATAAAACAAAGTAATGCCTTGTAGAGGCAGCAGATAGTGTTACTAGCACTTGGAGTTTGATAGGGGTTTGTGAGTATACGCTGAGCAATTCAATTCAGTTTTATTTATATAGCACCAATTCACAACTGATGTCGTCTCAAGGCACTTCATAAAGTCAATTCAATCTAATACAGATTTCAAGTCAGGTACATACAATCCAATTAATCCTAACTATCGAACAATGCAGTCAGATTCAGTTATTTATTCAAATTGGTTAAAAAGTTTTTTCTATCTAGGGAAACCCAGCAGATTGCATCGAGTCAGTGACCTGTAGTATCCACTCCTCCTGGATGAGCATGTAGAGACAGTGGACAGTCACTGGCTTTGACTTTGTAGCAATCCCTCATACTGAGCATGCATGTAGCGACCGTGGAGAGGAAAACTCCCTTTTAACAGGAAGAAACCTCCAGCAGAACCAGGCTCGGTGTGAGTGGCCATCTGCCACGACCGACTGGGGGTTTGAGAGAACAGAGCAGAGACAGCAACTGACTGTGATGTACAGAGGTCAGTGGCTCCATGCACGCTTAAAACAGACACCTGTTAAACTCCATCTGCTGGTGATGCTTTCTAATTCACCTGCAAGCCCTGCTCTGTCTGCCGACCTTCACTTACTGTTTAAAATGACTGTTGGTTGCTCTGGTAACTGCCTGATGACTCTGTCTCTCCACCGCTGACTTATTGGGATTTTAAGCAATGGATCCACACAAAGTAGCATGTTATTCTAAAGTGGATGGAAAAGTAAGACTCAGTTCCACTGGATATAATTAAGGTTTAAAGGTCAGAGTAAGGGGGCTTTAAAGGAACACTTTTTAACCAGAGTATAATATCAAGTCAGTTAAACATCAGTGCCCATATTCACAAAGAATCCTAACACTAAAAGTAGCTCATAGTAAAAATGTTAAAATTTCTTGAATTCTAGATTTTTTGGTAAAATTTTTCCTTCGGTAAGATAAGCTATTCACGAAGCACCTTAGGCCTTAAGAGAGTAAATGAGCACATAAACTTCTATTACCATACCATAATCATACATTTATTAATATAGTGATAAGCTTAACCTTATCTTCTTAGGGGGAAATTAAATAGTTTCAGCGGCAGGACAGATTAAATTGGCACCTCTAGTAAGGCAATACTAGGAAGGATAAATGAACAATAGAAACAACACACACATATACAGGCGTTGGACAATGAAACTAAACACCTGTCAATTTAGTGTGGGAGGTTTCATGGCTAAATTGGACCAGCCTGGTAGCCAGTCTTCATTGATTGCACATTTCACCAGTAAGAGCAGAGTGTGAAGGTTCAATTAGCGGGGAAGAGCACATTTTTTTGCTCAAATATTGAAATGCACACAACATTATGGGTGACAAAACCAGAGTTCAAAAGAGGACAAATTTTTTGGGGGCACGTCCTTGCTGGCGCATCTGTGACCAAGACAGCAAGTCTTTGTGATGTATCAAGACCCCACGGTATCCAGGGTATGTCAGCATACCCCCAAAGAAGGACGAACCACATCCAATAGGATTAACTTTGGACGAAAAGGGGAAGCTGTCTGAAAGGGTTTTTCGGGTAACCCCGGATTGTATCCAAAAAAAAAAAAAACCCCAAGGGCGCCCAAATCACGGCAGAATTAAATGTGCACCTCAACTCTCCTTTTTTCCACCAGAACTGTCCGTCCGGGAGCTCCACAGGGTCAATATACCCCGGCCGGGCTGCTATAGCCAAAACCTTTGGTCACTCATGGCCAATGCCAAACGTGGGTTTCAATGGTGCAAGGAGCGCAAATCTTGGGCTGTGGCAATTGTGAAACATGTTTTTGTTCTCTGATGAGTCCACCTTTACTGTTTTCCCCCAACATCCGGGAGAGTTACGGTGTGGAGAACCCCCCAAAGAAGCGTAACCACCCAAGACTGTTGCATGCCCAGATTTGAAGGGGGGGGTTGGATCAGGGGATTTTTTTGGTTTCCCAATCATGGCATTCCCCTTGGCCCAGTACTGTGCTAGATGGGCGCGTCACTGCCAAGGACTACCGAACCTTTTCTTGAGGACCATGTGCATCCAATGGTTTTCAAACATTGTATCCTGAAGGCGGTGCGTTTTTTGGGTTTTAAAATGCAACAATACACACAGCAAGACTGGTGAAAGATTGGGTTTTGAAGAACATGAAAGTGAAGTTGAACATCTCCCATGGCCTGCACAGTCACCAGATCTAAATATTATTGAGCCACTTTTTGGGGTGTTTTGGAGGAGCGAGTCAGGAAACGTTTTCCTCCACCAGTATCACGTAGTGACCTGGCCACTATCCTGCAAGAAGAATGGCTTAAAATCCCTCTGACCACTGTGCAGGACTTGTTTATGTCATTCCCAAGACGAACTGACGCTGTATTGGCCGCAAAAGGAGGCCCTACATCATACTAATAAATTATTGTGGTCTAAAACCAGGTGTTTCAGTTTCATTGTCCAACCCCTGTATGTATATATATGTATATGTATACATAGAAGCTGATTTTAAGCAGAAGCTAAGCCATGACAGTGGATATCAATCTTCGCACAAATCCTCATTAGTTAACGTTATTTAAAATAACGCTTTCTGTGTGAGAGAAAATGAAAGAATCCCTGGAAAGGGACAAAAACTGAACCTCAGTGCTGGTGTTCCTCCAGCAGAGGGAGATGTTAAACCACAGTCTATCCTGTGCTGATTGAGCCCCAGCAGTGTCCCGCAGCAACAATGCGAACGGTAGGGGGCAGCTGAACAATCTCTGTCACTTTTAGGATCTGCTGCTGGGGCTTTTAGACATCTTGATGAAATACAGTCACATGCTCATTCAGTTGTCTGACAACCAATTACCACATGGTTAATGCTGTGTCAGGATCCCACATGGGAGAGTGACGTGGAGTTACGCCCTCCCAGAGGAGAAACCTGATATAGAGAAGAGGGGACCCCGGGGGCTGCAGAAGGAGAAGAAACTCTCTGTGGTACTGGGCTGTTATTTCCACACCAAACCTCGCAGGGATGCTGGATTTGAGAAGTCAACGGGGAACTGTCAAAGCAGATTATACACACAGACTAATGACAGCAGCTGAGACAACTAAAGTAAAGACTGCACATTTTCTGAGTGCCCTGTTAAACTATTCATGAAGCCTAAGCTTTTCAGATTTTGTCACCAGCAAAAAATGAAACCTGATTGTGAAGTGGAATGAATATGCTACAAATACAAATCTGAAAACTAGTGTGCATTTGGATTCCACCCTCTTTACTCTGAAACCTCTAAATAAAATAAAATAAAAAAGTGCTAAGGTGACATGTGGAGTCACATAGCTGGTAAGCAGAGTCTACCTGTGTGTCATTTAAAATGTGTATAAACACAGCTCTTCTGTCTTGGAGGTTTGACAGAGAGAATTAGTCAAGGTAGTTAAAAATATGTTTCAGTCCTAAGACGACATAAATCGATCACTAAAACATTATTTAGTTCACACTTCTCACATAAACTGCAACAAGGCCACCTGAAATGTACACACGCACAGTCATTACATACATACAGAATTCCAACAAACACACAAACCATCATACATGCCAGCACATAAAAGCAATAAGGAACCTCCTGATGATATAACCGGAGCAAAGCTGTCCAGGAGAAAACACTGAAGAATAAAACATACAACAAAGTACATACTTTTATATTTTTTTTAAAAAACAATAAAAAAACATAATTAATAAAATTAATATTCAAGGTACAATTCATCATATACAAATGCAGATTAATAAGAATTCTCCTAAAAAACATGAAAGTATATAAAGTTAAGGTCCAAACATTTGACATTCCGGGCAGATTTAGGTTTAAAATTATTTTCATTCCACCAGGGAGTTTGTTTCTGACAGGAAATGAGACAGACATCCCTCAAAAGATTAAACTGTAAAAGCAGTATCAACTTAAAATAAATTAATAGTTTACCTGCATTTTCGAAATTTATTTATGCCTTTCTCATAGTCTTGATAGGCATTACAGCAATCACACCCTTTTTATAAATGCTCACCAGCTTGTTGCATACTTCCATACTTATCTTTGGTGATGAACTTCAAGGTTTTGAAGCTGGAAAAGCCTCCTTGTCATCACCCTAATCTTTAGCTCCCTCCACAGATTCTCTATCATAGTTATGTCAGGACTCTGGCTTGGCCACTTCAGAACATTAATATTGGTACCAGACAGGAGAACACGTTAGTATAATCACGATTATTTTAATGCTAAATCCAACAGGGGTATGAATAAATTTGGGTTTAACTATAGGAAACTAAATACATGCATAGATACAATTGTCAGGGACATGAAAAGATATTCATCTTATACTTTAGCTAATAAAACAACATCAAAAAGGTTTATTAAAAAATCAAGTAAGATAAAAGTAAATAAAAAAGACAAAGAACCCTAAAATGTATTTCTTTTAAAACTCAGATGCTAGAAGCTGAATGAAAAGAGAGATTATTAGATCGAAACAACAGATAAATACTAGATGAAAACATTATATTTTCTATTTAAATTAAAGAGTCCGTACTCTCAGGCATCCTCCAGCCTTCCGGCTGTTCAGTTAAAATTAAAGAACATAATGATGTCCTAAGCTTTTAACATCTCACAACACTGTTCAGTTCATCATCTGAAAGTGGAAAGAGAATGGTAGGGACAAGTATGAGCATGGCAAGACATGGCCACCCACCTAAACTGACAGACAAGGCAACAGGACCATTATTTGGAGAAGCAGGCAAGATGTATATTGGTAACTTTGGAGGAGTTGCAGCAGAAGGTTATCTGGTCAGGTGGGGTGATAAAGAAAACTGTTTGGCTTATGTGCAAAATGTGAGATTCTGCCGTCTTCTTCCAGCTCAGCCTTACATCCAATCAGGGAGATGTTTTCTCCACATTCAGCTTCATGTAAAGAACTAAAATGAATCTGTCAGATTTTTCAATGAAACACAAAATATACCCTTACCCTAAAGCAGGTGTAATATAAGGATTCTGAGGGCCTACTTTCAAAGCAAAAACACAAACTAAACAACTAAGATGCTGACAAACAGGAAGAGAGAAACAAAACAGAGAGCAGGGAAAACTGGAGTTTTCTTGGAAGGTTTCCAACACTTTTCATATGCAAGATTCTTCACCTCTGCCATGTTTGTTTTTTCTGAAACCAACTTTAGCTCTCATTAAATTTCAGTTGTTACACTTCTCTTTCTAGATAACTTTCTTTACTAAAGTTGGATACACTTCACTACAAATTGCTTTGCGGCATGCCTTTTACTCCCATGGGACCCATCTCAGTATGCTCATAAATGGCTGTGTTTCAGCTGGCTTTCATCATGGTTCATATGAAAACAAACCTGTACCACTTACAGTGTAGGAGGCTCTAAGAGGACCAGCATCCCAACCACCTTGGGATGAGAGGTGCAGCAGAAACCTTCAAATGCATTTGTGGGTCACTGTGCTCTGAGGGCAGAAATTCTGCCTGGTGTGCTGTGAGGCTGAAGCTGTTGCCAAGGAACCAAATGAACTCGCTATGAACTTCTAACACGTCCTCAACAGAGACGGTAAAGTGGTCCTACAAGCCATGGCTCATGTCAGCCAAATGCTTTGGTGTTAAATCTGAAACGTCAACTAATGAAATGGGGAGTCATCACAGAAGGCCAGTTCAGCCAGTAGGAAAGTTACTGGAATTTTATACCATTTAAACTCTCACACAAAGAAAACCTAGCAGTTTTATTCAAAGTAACTAACTAGATAGAACATCCAAGCTCCAGAATAGTTAGTAATAAGCCATAAGTCTATTCAATCGATAGAGTACAAGCAGAGCAGAGAAAGAAGTACAAGTGTGAATAAAGGGTGTTAGTTTGTAAGAGAGGTGTTAACAGCGGAAGTATTCCTGCTGGGAAGAAGTCAAAGAGATTTCTAAAAGGAAGAAGAACGTGCCTGCTCTGATAGCGTTTGGTAGCTCAATCTCCATCATGCAACCATGATGGAGATTGATAAAACCAGTCTGGACTCAGAATTAGGGCAGCTGGAGATGGCAGTGCCAGAGGATGCTTCTAGGATAAATGCAATTACCAAAAAGGATCTTAACTGTATGTCATGGAGTTTTTATTCGGTTTAGTTTTTTTGATTGATTTTAGAAGCTTGCTGGGCTATTGTGATTGGGATCAAACAGGGAAAAGAACTAAGATCAGACCTTAGTTCTGGATCTTAATCTGGATGTTTGCTGTGTCCTCTACATTGTGACAAACAATAAATGGGAATTCTCATGGCTTTCTTTCAACAATGGCTTTCTTCTTGACATTTTTCCCACTAGGGCTAGATAGGAGTGGAGTGCAGGAACAATAGTTGTCCCGTCACCTGAGCTGTAGATCTCTATAGATATGCAGGTGTGAAGGAGCCTCTCTGACCTGTTTTATTCAGTGGATGAATCATAAAAACAAAGGCCCGCATGGGTTCTTCTTCTTAAAGCCACTGTCATGGATCTTTTAACCAAGTGTAGGTCTAAGAGTGAAGGGCAGGTATCGTCTTTTTTCTCTTAGTGATCAATTGCTGCTGTCAGACAGCTCAGGCATGCCTGATAAACAGAAGACACATGCAAGAAATATGTCTTAAGTGTTATCTTTACTAACACTACAGAAATATGGGACTTCAGAAAGGCATTTATAAAGATTACATTGTGTGATACTTATGCCTTGTGACTGTGAGGGGTGATAGAGTATAGATATTTATATTTTCAGTTCCTAATTTTCACACATCATGTTCCTTTCCTAAAATATATGATGTAATCTTCCTCTACATGAATATTATATAATGCAACATGGTGGATTACAGCTAAGTTTTAAGTGACAATCTCACACAGGCACAAGCTAGTTGTTGTTCAGTATGAAACGTGATGCATAACATTCCATTGCCTCTATACCCACTTGTCCTTGCATGTTTGCTTGGTGGTGGTGGAGGGTGGGGGGTGTTGTGAGAAACAAATGACACACAGGACAAACAACCATGCACACACACTCATACTCATACTGAAGGACAGTTTAGAGAGACCAATTAACCTAAGTCAACCCAAGTTAAGTCATTTTGGGATAGTGGGAGGAAGCGGGATAACATAAAAACAGCAGATATAAAAAGTCTAGACATCTAACACCAGGAGTTTGTGATGGATCTTTTCAGAGCGTTTTCCACTTTTAATCTGACACATACATTTAACTTAAAAAGATGGAAAGACTGTCGGAGGGAAAATAATTGTTTTAACTCATTAGGGGATTTGGCAGCAGAAAGGTCTTGTTTAATTAGGTCTGAATTCAGTCCAGACATTGACTAGGTCACTCCAAGATGTTTTTTTTTTTGTTTGTTTTGGGTTTATTTTAGGCATTCAGAGACTCATTCAGGTCTCGTTAGTGTACTTTGAATCATCCTGCTGCATTGCCCAAGTTTGCTAGCTTAAGGTCATGGCCAATTCCCAGACAATCTCTTCTGGTAGCGAGCAGAACTCAGGGTTTCATCAATTACAACAAATCACCCAGGCCTAGAAGCAGCAAAGCAGCTCCAGACCATCCCATTACCACCACCGTGTTGGACTGCTGGTACGATGTTCTTTTCTGAAATGCTGTGTTAGTTTTATACCAGATGTAATGGCGCAACACCACCCCCCCCCCCCCCCCCCCCCCCCCACTCCTTTTTTTTGAGACTGAATATTTGTTGATTTTTTGTGATTGTTTAAACAGTTTGCTGGTTTGCAGCATTTAGGTTCATGTTAACACAATGCCAGGCAGGTAAGTAATCAGCAATGGTCCTGGAAAAGAGTTCTATCTGCCCATTAATTAGAGAAAAAACACAGGGTAGTCGTCAGAACCTAAGAAAACACATCCCAGGCCTCAGTTGGCAGGTAAAATGTTAAAGTTCAAGACAAAACTGTTGGAAAAATATCCAACTTGTGTTGCTTTTTTAAAAGGGGTTGCAAGGAGAAAGCCTCTTCTATCTTAAAAAAAAGCAGCATGGTTTAGGTTTCTAAAGTTGCACCAGATGAAACCACAGTACACTTAGATGTCTGGTCACGATACTCTGCGCTGCGACCAAAAAAGCAAAAAGGAAACCTCATATGAACAGTCAAGCAGTTGCTTTGTAGCCATGCGACCCTGGGTGCGTTACAATCATTGAGTTGACATGAACGTTTCTGTAGATCAAAGTAATCGAGAGAAAAGATATGAGGCCATCTGTCTATCGGCTGGGGCTTGGTTTAAACTGCGTCATAGAAAAGAAAAAAGCTCTAACACACCACATCAAATTCAGTCTCAGAGCTATTTACAGTGCCTTGCAAAAGTATCCATAGCGCTTGAACGTTTCACATTTTTTTAATGCTTTGCCTGTAGGCCAAAAAGTAACATTGCGCTCTTCTCTAACCATGACTTAAGGCAAGCTCCAAAGGGGACTTCTTTTGGCTTCCTTCTGGCATGTAGTGCATGACCAGAAGTGGGTAGAGAAGCCAAAAATTTTACTCAAGTAAGAGTAGCGTTTCAACAAAATAATATTACTCAAGTAGAAGTAAAATGTATGGTGCTGTTAAACTGCTCCTAGAAGTACACATTGTTAAATGTTAAGTAAATGTAACTGAGTAAATATAACTAGTTACTACCCACCACTGTGCATGACAGTCATCCTGTTGACAGACCCCACCTCTCTTGTCAGTTTAGGTTGATCGCCATGTCTTGGTAGGTTTGCATTTGTGCATTTGTACTCTTCCCATTTTCAGATGATGGATTGAACAGCTATGTTCACATATGCTGTGTTCCTTGGTCATTATGATGCTGTTTGTTCACTAACAGAACAGATGTATTAATACTGAGATAAACTTGCACATGTGCATTCACTGAGTATATGGCTTTTTAAAAAAGATTTTTTGGGCATTAGTGACCTTTATTGAATAGTAGTTTGACAGGAAGGATGGTGGAGAGAGAAGAGGAAGAGATGCAGCAAATACCCACGAATCGAATGCAGTAAAAATCGTATGCCTCTGCGCATGGTGCGTCTGTTCTACCAATTCAGTCACTCAGCGCCCAAAATATGTGACTTTTGTAGGCAATTTGCTGCACTGGGTTTTATTTACCACAGGGGTCTGCAACTTGCAGCTCATATGTGGGTCTTTAGGCCCTCCACAGTGGCTCTTCAAAACTTTGCCCAAAATTGTGAAAGCTCTGAGAAATCCATCATCTGTTAATTTTCTAAACCCGCTTCTACTGCACAGGGTCACAGAGGAGCTAGTACCAATCTCCAGCGGTCTACGGGCATGAGGCAGGGTACACCCTGGACAGGTCAGCAGTCCATCGCAGGGCAACACAGACACACAGGTCAAACAACCATGCACACACCCATTCATACCTAAGGGCAATTTAGGAGGACCATTTAACATAACAGTCATGTTTTTGGACTGTGGGAGGAACCCACGTATGCATGGGGAGAACATGCAAACTCCATGCAGAAAGACCCCGGGCCGGAGTCGAAAGAACGTTCTGGCTGCAAGGCAACGGCGCTACAAACTGCACCACCATGCAGCCTTGTTTTTAAATAAACACTTTTAAAAAAAACACGAGTTCTAACTATTTTTCTGTGATTTTTCGTGCCATATTTGCATATGACACTAATGATACAAGGAATTATTTTTTATTTAGAACTTGTATAGAATCATGAGGCTACAAACTACATGTTCAATCCTCATTTTCCATGAAACTGAAATGCTTAATTCAAGAAAATTACATTTTTATTTGTTCTTAAATCTAAAAGTAGATACAAATGTGTAGTTCTTTAATTTAACTATAAAACATAAACATATTTATACAGTAGGTGTTTACAAAATTACGGCTTTCTACAAATTGTATTTATTAACATAAGGGCACAAATGGCTCTTTGAATTGTAAAGGTTGCTGACCCCTGAGTATCAGTGTAAAAGGCCCTGAAGACACATGTCACGCTTCTCAGATATTACTTTTGTGAATTTTCCATCTTAAGCTTTCATAAAATAGTGCATGTTAATAATTAGAGACAATTTTGTGTTTCGTTATCACAAAAATACACTGAATATTGTGGTTGAAAAGTGACTTTATAAATTTGTAGGGGTGCACCTAAATGCATTGATTTGGTAAAAACATGTTTATCGTAACAGAGCCTAGTCGGCCGTGTCATGTCCTGTTGGCTCAGCTGAGTTCAGCAATTGGACATTAACTCTCACGGCTCAGCAGAAGTTAGCAGAATTGCATTGGAATTCTGGCTTTCGAGAAATCTCTGCGAGCTGGCCACTAGGGGCGCCAGTTGAACCAAAACCACAGTCCAGTGTTTAATGGAGGCACATTATGAAAGATTGGGCACGGGGCACGTGCGGTATTAAAGCCAATTATGAAATTCTGAACACGTGTCCATTAGAAAGAAACCGAGCCGAGTTATTGTTGGACGTGAATCATATGCTTCACTGCAAGGCCGGTCTTTGGTGATTACGCTTTGTGAACTGGGCGGATTTTAGGACCCATGGGTGGATTCCTGTTCGAATAATAAAAGTTGTTGGAATCCGTGCGCTGCCGACGTGCAAAAGCAGCCGGACTGGGCCAGCCCCAGTGCTGTTCCGATTCGCTCCGAACGCTTTACGCTGCGGCGGCGCAGCAGACAGCTCAGCGTAGCGACCCCTCCGCCGCTTCACCAATATATGTAGGCTATACAGACGCAGGGAAAGGGGGAGCGTGGGCTGCTGTGTCCGCGTTTTTCGGAAGAGAGGGTATGAAGCATGGCACACATCTCATGTCAGCAGCTTGATCCTGCCACACACCTAACACAGAAGCCCGTCTGATCATCTGTCATCTGAACGATCGGCTGTGAACAGAAGTACGGAACATCCTAACGGGACATCCCTCCGGATCCCCTCCGGTGGAGAGCTTAAAGGCAGCCCGTTTGGGGTGAGTGAAACTTTTTAATTCCTGGTGATTTTACGTTCTGCACCGTGCACACACATTTCTGGGGTAAGGGATGTAACCTGGTGTGTGATGCAGATGGCTCTCACCGCACATGTCTTCCTGACCGTGTTCAGCTGGTGTTCAGGGGGAGGTGGGATGCTCTGCAGTTTGTACCTGCTCTGCACCGTGGAGCCAGGAGGCTGCACTGAAATACCGCATGTACGGTGTGGATCTGTGTCATGCACCTGGCATGAAGGGATCCTGCCTTACTGTCACCCCCTCTGACATCTGATCAAAATTTAAGGCACCCCGCTAACCTTTAATATAGGAGAGATTTGTCTGTAAGAGTGTGCCTGGCGAAAATGTGTTGCTGAAACAATTTGACAGCCCTGATGCAAATATTTCACCGCCTCCTGTCAGTAAAGTCTGTGGTGTAACTGATGTGCAGTTATTGTCACAACTTGTTTTATTTTAAATAACTGGAAGCTCCACTGGATGCATTTGCATCATTTTGAAGAGATGGGGCATCATGTCATATTCATTAGTTTAAAAGGCCTGGAGGCTGGTGCTGGGTTATTCTGCAAAATAAGATTAGCCCTCTGCCACCAGGGCCAGCGCAAGAATGCTTGAGTTCTCACACAGAATACTGATGAATAAAAGATATAAAATAAAATGTCTTGTGACTCTTTTCTAGGAGTAGCCTTTATTTTGCGTCAGATGTTTAAATATAGCAAACAGAAAGGAATTTTAAATTCCTTTCTGTTTGAAAATTTAGATTTATTTAACATTTGTAAAGAACTGATAAGCGTGCAAGAACTGCCATGACTGATTGAATGACATGTAATACATCGCATGTCTGTTCTGCTCCTTAGACCAGCGGAACCAGCAGAATGTGACATGATGTCTGCTCTGCGCATAGAAAAACAGCCTGGCAGTATGACAACATCTGTCCCCTGAGGACATGTATAAAATGAGTTCAGCTGAGCTGCTTAGAGGTTGTGTTGCAACAGTGTTGATACATTCAACTGCTCAACTTCCCTCTTTTGGGCTCGTGAAATGCTTTGCATCAAGTTTTATGGCCCGTAAATGTCACAGATTGCACTAAAAGACATGACATGAAAGGGATTGTTGGAGGAATACCATAAACGTCAGATAGGTTTTCCAATTGGTGCAGATCAGCAGCAAGTGAATGGCTTTCATTTTGTCCTGCTGGGCATGTGCACGTTTGCAGAATGTTGCTGCAGAATAGTGGTTTGGGCAGTTTGGTAGAAAGAGAAGGAAAAAGACAAACGGAAGCTAACATTGCTGAGAGCTGTTAATGGACTATCCATTCTCTTTTCTTTTTCATTTCTGCTGTGTGCTGAAGACTTTGACCCTCTCTTAAAATGGCATTGGTTCTCTGTACACAACTAAAGTTGTCTTATAAAAAGGACATGTCAACAGAACTTTCAGCTTCTTAAAGCAAATCAGTTACATAAAAAGAAATCAGATTGTGCTGTGCCATTATCACATTGCTTTGCAAAAGTCCTGAGCATCACGGTATGTTGTTTACATTTTGTTTTCAATGGATGCACAGTTATTTGCATATTAGATGCTTTTTCTTGTAAGAGAATATAATGAAGTGAAGACTTTTGCATTGGACAGCACTTTAGTTTCAATAACAAATATGTTGACAGTCATGACATTGTTCTTTTGTAATATGTCAAGCATCACATAACACAGATGAGCCCCAGTCTCAAGTCTTGCCCTGCATTCCACTCCACCCAATCAGACCAGCTTTCTACCTGAAGAGCAGCATTACCACAGCACAATGCCGCCACTGCCATGTTTGACTGTAGGAATGGTGTGTTCAGGGTGACGTGTTCTTTAGTTTTGCCACTTTTTGGGGCTGGGTTTTGGATGTCAGGCATAGCTCCACCCATATACCTGACATGTGCAGTGAGGGTTGGAGTCTGGCCTGAAGTCGCCTCTGTGCGGGTTGGTGACAACTGTAGCTGTACTCTGCAGCTTTCAGTTTTGCAACCACTTTCTTTTTCATTATCATCATATTAATGGACAGTGGTCAGTGCATCTCTGCTGTTCTTTGATCATTTTTGACTAAAGCACCTCTGTTTGTTGCTTAATTACTTGGTGTATTGCAGAGTTGATCGTCAGGTAGAGGTGTGAATATTTCTGTGTGGGTGTGTTTAGGGGAGACTGGATCAAAATGGGATTTTTCTCAAAGGAAGCCTTTTTTTTGGAGGATTCCACCTAGAAGTTGAAATGAGCTCATATAGGAGAGCAGTTGGAATAGAGTACTTGTCTTCAGGAATGAAGACAATCTGTGATGTACAACTGAAGCGTGTTTTCCCATCTGAAGTGTCAAGAAGCACATACGGTTGTATCCACAGCAAACAGCACTGTGTTTAAAGTCTCACAGTCTTTAATCTTACATCTCTGACACAAAATGCAGCTGTACTCTCTGTCGCATCTCTGTTATTGTTACGTCTGCTACCGTCTCCTCTGTGGAATCAGCCCCCAGTTCCTGGAAGCTCTGGGCATGTGTTTGCAAAACTCAGATTTTATAGAATCATTCTGGTGTTGCAGCGTCAAGTGGCAGGAGTTAGGAGAATAACAGGACCGTTCTCTGTCGGGGCTCAGACGATCCAAGGAAAGCAGATACAGAGAAGTGTGTAAGCTGATCATTTCCTTTCCCTGATGATGGGAAATGTGTGTGCGTCCAAACTTGTTTAAAGTTTGTACTCATATACAATCCTTTTTAGAGGAAACAGATAGGTACATCTGTACTCATTATATTTATATTTATTTTATGTCATGCTCAGTTTTCTTGGTGATTACATCTGAGCTTTGGCCTGCTCTGAACTTTAGAGAATCAGAAAAAAAAAAAATATATTCTCACTATGAGGGAGATGCACTAATCAGAGTTTGGTGGTCTATTTCTGAGCTTTGATCTTATAAAGGTTTGACTTTTTGGCTAACTTCAGATTTCTCTTTAAGGACTGTAATATAATTTATAAAGCCCTTTAAAAGGTCCTCAAAGGGAACAAAGTGCTGTACAGTACAAGCAGGAGTAACACTCGTAAATCTAATAATAAAAACAAATAATTAAAACAAAAAAACAAACAACTAAAACAAAGAAGCAAAAAACCATGAAATCAACAAATTAAAAGGTAGAGAAAGCCATAGTAAAAAGATGAGTTTTAAGCGAAGATTTAAAAGCAGCTAATGAGGAGTTCATTCCATAACTTCCAACACACAAAAGCCCGATCTCCTCTGGGCTTAAACCTGGTTCTGGGTACATTCAGAATCAGCTGATTAGCAGATCTGAGAGAACGGGAAGGTGTGTAAGCGTGTAGCAGCTCAGAAAGATATGGAGGAGAAAAACTATTTAACGATTTAAAAACAAATAGATGAAGTTCAAAACGAATTCTAAAATGGATTGGCAACCACTGCAAGGAATTTAAGACAGGTGTGATATGGTTAAACGTCCTTGTGTCAGTTAGAAGTTCTGCAGCAGCATTTTGCACCATCTGCAAATGGGTGACAGCAGACTCACTGATCCCGGCATAAAGGGCATTGCAGTAATCAAGCCGAGTAGTGACAAAGGCATGTACTATTTCAAAGAGATGCCGTGGAATAATGGGCCTTATCTTAGCCAGCTGCCTCAAATGAAAGAAACTGGACTTCAGCAATTCCATTCAATTCAGTTTTATTTATATAGCGCCAATTCACAACACATGTCGTCTCAAGGCACTTCACAAAAGTAGGTACATACATTCCAATTAGTCCTAACAATTGAACAGTGCAGTCAGGGTTAGTTATTTATTCAAATTGGATAAAAAGTTTTTCTGTCTAAGGAAGGCCTGCAGATTGCATCCAGTCAGTGACTTGCAGCATTCACTCCTCCCGGAGTGAACACTGCCTTTATCTGGCTATCGAATTTAAGATGACTGTCAATTTTAACTCCTAAGTTTGTAATGGTTGGCTTTACAAAGCGGGCAGAGGTGGGAGAGTTGCCGAAAACTATTACCTCAGTTTTCTTTTTATTAAAGCTTAAAAAGTTTAAGGACATAAACACCCGGATCCTCATCAAGGCAGTTAAGTAAGCATTGAACTGATGGGGTGTTCTTTTTGCTGAGAGGCAGGTAAATGTGTGTGTCAATTGCATAACAGTGGAAGACTATATTATGTTTTCTCAGAATAGAACCGAGGGGATGGAGGTAGAGAGAAAATAAAAGGGGACATTGAATTGAGCCATGAGGAACTCCAATCACAAGGGGGCCAACAGTCAGAAAAATATTTTAAACAGCAGCAGAGGTGATGTCAGACGTGTGTGTGGGAGTGAGCAGATGCTGTAAAAAACAAATATTACCCATTTAATATGAATACATTTGAAATTATTTTAACATCCTACAATAGTGATTAGCATTGTTTGCATTGCTATCTATAAATAGCAGTTTCCTGTTTATTTCACAAAGAAGGTAAAGAATAGTCTTAACCCTGAGAATTCCTGAAGGATGCTGATCTTGATAAAGAGTTCTTAAAAGCTCATAAGAATAAAATAAATAAGTTTTTTCCTCTCCGTTCATCCCTTTTGTTATCTCCTAAAATCACACTCTCTCCCATTTTCTCGCAGCCTAAAGAAATTGGAGACATGTCTCTACATTCAGGCATGCCAAATGCCATTTTTTTCCCCCCATTTTTAAGCACCTCACTGATACTGAAAATTGTAAACTTTATGCATTCTTCCCTCAGTAATGGAATCTACAACTAGGGATGGGTACTGAATTTGGTACTTTTACCGTCCGAATTCCGTCGGTACTACAGAGAATCGATTCACATAAAATCAAACGGTACCATGTTTCCGTACCTAAACGCATTATTGTGACTGAGGGAGTGGAAGAGTGGGCGATTTTCCATGCCGGGCATGAACACAGCGTTGCACACATGAGAGCATAATGACGTCAGTAGTCACTGGTACCGTCAATAATGAATGGCTGATAGAAAGCAATCGAAAGTATGGCTCCACTTTTCAAAATGTGGTGCAGATTACGCTTGCTGCAATGTTTGTGACGCGAAGGGCAAGGCCAGCAGCGAGAGTACTTCTAATCTGAGGAAGCACCTGGTTAAGCACAAGATTTTTCTCGAGGCTGAAGAGCAATTTTCATCAGCCTCAGATCTACGGCTACAACTCCTGCATTCAGCACCGTTAGCACGCCTGCATCCATTAGCGACTTGTCGTCTGCAGCCAGCAACATGGCTGGGTTTTAATTTGTACATTATTAAGAAAAAACACTGCGTAGTGAGTTAATGCGTTTTCAAAAGAAATGTTTGAAACAGCTGAGATATTACAATAAAAACAGCTGGATGTTGTTTTGATATATTCATTAAAGTTTATATATTGAGAAATAAATGTTAAATTGATTTTTTTTTTCATTTTATCATTGAACAATTTAACAATTATAACCACATAAACACACACAAAAGTACCGAAAACTGGTACCATTGAGTACCAGTATCGATTCGCAGACACTGAGTATCGGCACCATATCGGTTCAAAAGTGAAAGGTACCCATCCATGTCTACAGCTAAGGAGGTTGTTGTTTGAGCCGTCCGGTAGCACTTAGGTATTGTGCATTTACTGATTGAAAAAATGGATTCTTGAATTTCTGACCGGCCAGTAACTGGCCAAGCTGAAAAACAACAGCAGCTCTCCTCTCCTCAGTAATACCAGAATGTTAAAAAGACAATCTTTAAACCTTGACTTGTTATTTCCTTTTGGGTGATCTTGAAGTCAGTGAAATAAGCCAGACATGTCTCAATGGTATCCATTAAAAAGGACAGTGTTTTAGTCAGTGTTACAGTTTTTGTTAGAAATGGCCAAATTACAGAAAGTTTTTTTTTAAAGTATTCATACCCCATCAACCTTTTCATATTTTCTCCCTGTATACCTGGGAAATGGAAAGAAATCATGATTTTTTCATTTAATCTCTGTATAAATCCAGCTGTCCTGTGAGGGCCTCAGAGGTTTGTTAGAGAACATTAGAGAACAGACAGCATCATAAAGACCAAGGCACACTGCAGACAGGTTAAGGAGAATGTTGTGAAGAAGTTTAAAGCAGATTTAGGTTATAGAACCAAATCCCTAGCGTTGGACATCTTACAAAGCTGTGTTCCATCGGTCATCTGAAATTTGGAATAAAAACAACCAAGGCATAGCCGCCCACCTAAACTGACAGGCCAGATAAGGCTGGCATTAATCACAGAAGCAGCCAAAATGTGATTCGGGAGGAGCTGCAGAGATCCATAGCTCAGTTAGGAGAAACGTACAAACAGACAAACAAATAGTGTCCCACTCTGCGAATCTAGTCTTTTCGAGAGAGCGGAAAGAAGAAAGCCATTAACAAGAAAAACCCATAAAAAGCCCAGTTTGAGGTTTGTCACAATCCAAGTAACATGTGGAAGAAGGTGCTTTGTTCAGATATAAGCAAAACTGAACTTTGTGGCCTATATGCAAAATGCTATGTGTAATAAAAAAAACAGCACCGTATATCGCCACAATGAAACATAGAAACGTCAGCATCATGCTGTGTGCATGCCTTTCTTCAGCAGGGCCAGGGAGGCTGGAAAGAGTTGATAGGAAGAAGCATACAGGACAATCCTGGAAGAAAATCTGTTAGAGGTTCAGGACAACAATTGTAAAAGTATGACTGTCAACTATTTGCATAGTTTGTGCATTTTCATACAAGCTGGGATAATAATTTTACATGAGTTATTGTGGCCTTAATAGTGTGAAATGGGGTGAAACCTGATTACTGACAAACCAAAACCAGGCTGTACTGCATAACAGAAAAGCAGAGAATTCTTGAGTTCTTTAAACTCCACATATTAAGATTGCCTGCAGTTGATCTTTGCGTATTTCTGCAACTTAGGTTTCTCTGCTGAATAATAGTTTGTTTTAGGAGGGTGTGTGTGAAAATGAGGCATCTCATGTTACAAAACATAAGTAGCTGCTCCTTCAGCAGTTTGTTTTTGGCCCATACAAACAAGTTGTACACCATCACTTTATTCTTACTGCGGTGCAGACAGGACATTTTCAGTCTGATTGTCATGAACGACCCTCTTTGATCACACTTTTTCCTGTTTGACTGGATGTTTGTTTTTTGATTTTGCACTCCACTGAAGACAAAAAAGAAATTTGATTTATTTAAAGAAATATAGAAAATCGTTTGGTCTTTGTTTACACATTAAAATTAATCAGGGAATTTTTCTTGTTAGGTTTTTCTTTCTTCTGCCAGATTAGTTTTGTGGTTAACTTTTTCATCTCTCAGTTCTAGCCAGGAAAACAAAATTAGGGGAAAAAAAGTAAAGGAAATTTTTGTTCAGTTTTTTGTTACAATGCTTTTTTTTTCTTAAAATGATGCCTCATTTGTAAGGAAAAGGCAATTGTAGGTTGAGCAGCAGAGTTGAATGTGGAGATTGAAGTCTGAAAAATCCATATTGTAAATTAAACATTGTACTCTTTTACTAAGTCAGGGGCTCAGTGGTGATTGGGTCAACCATACACAACCAAAACATTCAGGCACCCCTTCCTTATACTGCTCACCAGCTTGGTCACACACTGCTGCGGAATGGCACCACATTCTTAAACCAGCATTTGTCCCAAGTCCACCAATGTTTTTGTCTTGGTCGTTCTGGTTCACACAGCGTTCCCAAGCTGATCCAACAACTATTCATTGAGGTTGAGGACTGTAAGCAGGTCATTCCATCCTTTCCACTCCAGCATTCAGGAGGTAGTCTCTGATAGACCTGGCTCTGTGAGGGGCAGCACTAAGATTCAGGAGGATAGAGTTCACTCCGTTTGAGAGGAGATATGGAATTGCCACTGTTTACAGAATCTTCGCTTTACATCCCTCTACATTACATTGCCTCTAGTGATGACGAGCCTTGTTCGGAGATGATTAACTCCCTCATAGTTTTATGTCAGCAGCCTAAATTTAGTGCAACAAATAAACTTAAAATCAGGCTCAGGTAAGAATGTTACCAAGGTAAACGATACTCCTAGTTTACCTGCATTGTAAGCATTTTTGATGTTAACTATTCCTGCAGAAAGTTGCAGGAATAGTGTTCATGTTGTCGTTCGTCTTTGACAAGTCTCTGTTTGCATATACATTCCTAAATTTGGGAATTCCCCCTGTAAAAAGAGGTTAGGCTCTTTGCCATTTGCATACAATGACCTCCATCATAGGATAGCATACAATTTGTATAGTGAGTTTTTTTGTTTGGTTTTGATTCAAATTGATCAAATCTTCTATTGAATATGTATCATGCAATTTACAAAATGATGCCACCAAGTTTAAAACTGAACCCTAAGTTTAATGTCAAAGAGTTAAGATTGATGCTGTGACTGAATGCTACCTTTCACATTTCCACACCTTCTCAAAATCAAAATATAATTTTAGATTTAGCTCGGCTGAAGCAGCTTCATTTCCAGTGTCGGTTAAAGGGGGTGGGAAGTTGTAGCCAGAGAGTGCGGATCCATACATGAATACATTTCCAGGTCCTCATCAATTCGTTCTGTGTGAGGTGCACTTATGCTTCATTTTGCCTTGATTATTCAAAACACAACCTGCAAGTATAAGGGGAGTTCTCAGATCTCTCACTTAACCTCATCTAGTGCAGTCAAGCACTCTACCCTACATGCACTCCTCCACCGTTGTCATTAGCATGTGTATGGGAGGTACCAGTACACATGCTGTACACACGCGGAGCCTGTACCAGTTATTGATTATAATCAGATATTAAATTGCCAGGCAATGTCTAAACTATACAGATTGGAAGCAAAAATGAAATGAAAACCAAAAACTAAGAACTGACATTCATTTCTTTTTTTCTTTGAGTCTCTAGTTTGTATTCAGTCCAGAATGGATGGAGAGCATCTGAACAATGATTTTAGTCTAACTAAAGCTTCTCCATTGTATTTTTGGTCTGAACATTTACTGGGCCATTCTGGCCCATGGATATGCTTTAATCTAAACCATTTGATTGTAGCTTTAGCTGTATGTTTAGGGTTATTGTCCTCCTGGAAATCCCTCCCCAGTCTGAAGACTTCTGCAGCCTCCAACAGATTTCCTTACACGGTTGCCCTGTATTTCGCTCCATCTACCTTCCTATCAACTCTGACCAGTTTCTCTCTCCCCACAGGATGATACCACCACCACCAGGTCTTACCGCTATTTCAGACTGATGTGCCGTGTTAGTTTACTGCCACACATATGTTGTGCATGTAGGCCACATAAATTAAATTTTTGTCTAATTTGACCTCAACACATTACATTCTTTCAAATTTTTTTCCGTTTCCCCTACATTGTTTGTGACAAACTGCAAACGAGACTTCTTATGCTTTCTTTTAACGAAGGCTTTCCTCATGCCATACTATACACAACTAACATGCTAAGATATTAAGGGTTTAATAAGAACAAACCCAGTCCATAAAAAATGAGGAGCCGTTCTTGAATCTTTAATCTATTGTTAAATGACAGTTGAACTAACCGTGATAACTAATGGCATCTTCTCCACGCGTGCCTGTGTGCTGTCCTAGTCTCCTCCTCAAACACTGACAGGAGCTTCTCCTCTGTGGCCACATGCGCAGTTTCCCTCCTTGGGGCATATTGGACAGCTACAACTCTGCCTTCTCTTCAGGTTTGCACTGTTTATCTACACCTGAATAGCATTTCATGTTCTTCCAAAAAGGACTGTGCAGATTTGCACTTACACACACCTAGTTGAGGATAGTGCATGCATATTTTAAGTGAATGCTTACATAGAGAGGCTTCAGCCAGCCAACTTGCATGCAACAGCTCAGGAATGCATGCAGCAGTAATGAGCTTTCTTTATTATATTTCATTCCTCTGGCACATAGGTGGACCTGTTTATAGTGTGGACATTTTGTTAAATTGTTTGAGCTAGCTTTCAGTTTGGGAAGCTCTTGTCTTTGTGGAAATAGTTGAACATGGACTCACAACAACACAATATGTCTATTCTGAACATGCACAGTACAGTTTTTCAGCTGCAGTCATCTCATTTGCAATTGGTTTGTTAATTTAAATCCTGTAATGCTGCACATTGTGAATGATTTTTTTATTACCGTCATACACTATCCAACCTGCACGGCCTTGTGGGAGGCACTGCTGGGCTGCTTGTCAGTTCCACACTATTTTCTAAACTTAATTGAGTCGACTTTTTTCAGATTTATAACATCAGTTCCCCCGATATGATGAATACTAATAGTCATCTACAGGTTGGTATTTGTGGTTTAAAGTAAAATAGCTCATCAAAATGAGAACTGATTAAATATTCGTTCACACAGTCTTTTTTCTTTGGTGTGAGTTGTAATAACTATGCTGCTCATGTTTAAGTTTGAACTTGCAGTGCCGGCTAAAAGTTAAGACACACTTCTTATAGGCATCAGTAACTTTACAACAAAAAAAAAAGAATTGGTTGCACAAGTCACCCAATTCGCATTTCGCAAGTTCGCATTTATTGTGAATTTCCTCTCATTTTACACAAGTTTAAAATTATACATAAGTTTGACATGCGTACATGCACCTTCACTAACTTTTGATTAAATGGAGTTTAG
The DNA here is from genome assembly GCA_036173005.1 of Crenichthys baileyi. Classification (NCBI taxonomy): domain Eukaryota; kingdom Metazoa; phylum Chordata; class Actinopteri; order Cyprinodontiformes; family Goodeidae; genus Crenichthys; species Crenichthys baileyi. The sequence goes on from JAHHUM010000338.1 coordinate 63,006, forward strand.
ACGAAAATTCAGAATGAAAGACTCACCTTCACCGCCTCCACCTACCAATGACTCTTCTGTGCATCTCCCGGCCTTCCAATCAGCATCCTGTGCGCCTGATTCTCCATCCAATCACCTTCCGAAGCCTCACTTTTAAAGGACCTTCATCTGTGTTCATCCTTGCATGTCAGCTGAGCTCATCCCTCCTCCACTCCACCTCCACCATCTTCCTTCACATCTACTCCTGGCTTCCTCGCTCCCTGGCCGCCAATCCACCACCAGTGTCAGATCAGGGGGAAGACATCTCTAAAGCTAAACCTTACAAATGATCATCTTAGCTCATGTCATTCTCAGCATTCATGTCTTCCTCCCAGGTCTGAGCGCCAAAGAAATAACTATGTAATTTCACATCAAAAAAACTTTCCTAATTGCCATCCTTTGTGAGTCTTTTCAGATTGAAATGTTTCTCAGCTAGTTGAACCATTACCAAACACGTTTTGTAGCCACCAACAAGCATAATTCTAATGTATTGAACGTATTGATGCTAACCAAGACCCAAGCCCCTGCTCTCTGGTGGCTACATGAACAAGCCAGATGCCTTCTGGAAAAACCTTTTATCGTCATGCAAGACAAAGATTGAGCTGTTTGGCCACAACGTCAAGTCGTTTCTTTAGAGCAGCCAAAATGTGGCTTTCTAGTTGAAGAAACTGTTTAATCTGCTAAGCCTGGTGTTGTCAACAAAAGGCTACTGGTAGTGCTGGTACATTGCACAAATTGGGGAAAATAATGACAGAGGACAACCACAAATTTCTTGAACTCGAACTCCGATTAAGATGGAGACAGTTGGTTGTTGCAACAGGTCAATGATGCCAAACGCACTAAACTGGGTTTGGAATACAGAAAGCAGGCTAGCATTGAGTTTCTGAAAAGGGCCTGACCTAAACCCAATTGAAAATGGATGGACTAAGATAATAACCAACTTATTAAGATTTTGGTAAAATCACGTTTTGGTCAAATATCCCACCAGAATTTTGCCAGATGCTCACTGATGGCAGCAAAGCTAGGGACATTTAAACCAATATTAGAGAAAATATATGCATATATTTGAAATTTTATGTATAATTTTGACCCTGGGAAAACTAACAAATTCAAACTATAAAATCCAATCGGAACCCACATGAAAAATAGAACATCTCTGCATCAGTAAACTCTATGCAGCACAGAGCTTTAGGTGGCTCTGGTTGATTGTCTGACATTATTTAACAGTAACATTGTTGCTGGGCAAGAATTTAGCTCTCATGGCTAAGAGGACACCCTGCTGATCACAATGAGTTTTGCCAGCTGAGAAGAAGGAGCTTATAGCTCTGCTCAGTGTGCTTCATCTTCAGCTTCTCTGTATGACTCGCTTTGCTGTTTCTGCTGAGGTTTCCTCGCAGTAGCTCTGTATAAACACCCTTTAGTGTGGATGAGCTGCTAGCCCTTTTGTACTGAGTCGTTGGATAAGTGGAAAATAGAATATGATCGTGAGCCAGCTGACACTACTGCTCTCCTTTTCAGAGAGAAACCTTTTCAGCGAGCAAGGTATTCTTTAAATCCATTCCCATTCTGGAGCTCAACCAACCTTGGCCTCACCGAGGGGTCTGCATCAACATGTCTCTTTGTAGCTCTCACCGGGATAGGAAGTAACAGACTTTTTAATGTGGCATTTCTTATCTCCATAAGATAAAGAAAATGTCTTACAATTAAAAAGCTGGCCTTCATCTTTTTAATAGAAAGTAACCAGAATGGCAGCTCTGGGAATACTGAGAATGCTTTGCTAACATCTGTCACTAATTCTCGGTTATAAATCGGGGAAAAATTAGGAGGTTAATTATCATAGAACAAAAAAATCATAGAACAACAATACCTAGAGAGCACATCTTCAGACATCACAATGACTAGCCTTTAGTAGGAGATACCAACAAGGCCATTATTAACCAGATCACTGTGGAAATTTGGTTTAAACCAGAGTTTTGCAGCCTTTATGATCCAAGAAGCCATTTTTGCTCTCAGTCCAGCTAAATGAATCTCGTTTAGAGCCACAAATGTTACACGACATTTTAAAAAAAAGGCAGCTTATAATTTTTGATAAATATGACAAATATATAAAATTTGTCATTTTTAAAGAACCAGAACTTATTTTTTATTTTTAAGTTAAAAAAAAAAAGTGCTAAAAAAGGATGGGTACTTTATTTTTTATTCGATGGGATGTTGATGTTTGTGAAAAACGATGTAAAAAAAAGCACATAGCTTCCAACCTGATGAAACAAAAAATTGATATAAATAAACATTACTGGCACTTTTAGTGTAATTATGTTGTGGAAATTAAACGCAATTAAAAAAAAACAAAAAAGCTGGTAAAGCTGCATTTGTTATGATATCTATTTCTGAAATCATGATGGTACTTAGTCGCTACTTGGGCTGGAATGACTCAACGATTGGTGTTTCATAGAAAAAATATGGACTTCACAAGCAGATTCTGGACAGAACACAACCTCACAGTCCTTTGTTAGAACGAGCCTTGGAGAATAAAGTGAGGCTAATTCTGGACTAATTTAAAAAGAAGTCCTCCCTCAGAGATCTCGAGCTTCTTTCAGTCGTACCGCCATAGGTGGTCCAGTTACAAGTCACTAAACCTGGTCGTGCTCAAAGGGTTCTTCTCATAGAGGTTCATCTACAACACTTTTTCTGAATTAGTTCTGCAGTCTGAATGCAATCTGTTCTGGGACACACTGGAGGGTTACTTTCTGACTAGACATGACTCTATTAACAGCAGAGTTAATAGCTGGATTTTTATGGGTCAGAGGATCTCCAGAACAGCTGGTTAGTTTTTCAGTGTAAACCTGGTTCCATCGTTTTGGAGCTGAGCTTTGGTGCCATGTCTGTGTGTGTGCTTTGTGTGTGGCGCCATGTCATAGAATGTGCTGTGTCAGATTTGGAGCTTTTAATCAGTATGCCGTATGTATGGGTGTTGGTCATGTCACACCTTCACCATTTAGTACTTAGGGCAGTTTTGATCCTTTTGTATCAAACTGTTTCTGGTAACTACAGGAGTCTGATGCCATGAGACATTTGTGCCAATGACGCACTAACTGGTACCCAACCTGGGGATGTTTCATACCAGCTTTGACAACGGATAACTAGAGCTGCACAGTATTAGTAAAACTTTATATTGTGACGTGTTGAATATTGCAATTATGATATTGTTTTTTTTTTTCCATCATCACAATCTCCCAGCTATTTTTTCCAAACCAATCACAGTCTACCGTAAGGAAATGTGACTTCAAATATAATCTACCACCAGGGGGTTGGTCAGGTATTTTGTTTTGGTCAGGGATAATAATTATCTACCTCAGTGATTTCTTAAAACTTTACTACCATGGAGAGGTGCATGGATATGAAATGGTTAGTATTTGGGTACAAAAAGGGCTGCATGTTTATAGGAACACATGACATTGCAAAATGTATTGTTTTATATTGCAATCATAATATCAGTTACGAATAACTCACATTCTTTTCACTACTCCCTTTCTTTTTATCATCATGATGTCCCACCATTCTCTCCAAGCCCTAAAATGTTGTCAGGGATGGGTATAGAGGGCAGAGAAAGTCCATTCACTCTGCCAATAGTACATTCAGCCAGAAGTTATTAAATTTACCTAAAATATGATTACCTACCAAGTTTTATATCCAGGCAGTGTTTTATGTTAGCAATATTGCCTGCATTCATATAGTAATAATGATTGCAGTTTAAAATCTTGTGCATCTTAGGAACATAATGAAATAAAGTTGAGACCAGATGGCAGTGCTTGTGTACGAATTGAGGCAATGGACATGGAGACCAAATGTTCACCAACCTAAACAAAGAGGTTGTTTGCTGTGAAATGATGCATCCAACAGTTGACCGCAGTCAATTATGTTATCTTTGTTATCTCATGTTAGATGTTATCTTTGCTTCTCTCACATTACATCTGGTAAGCTACACATTTCAGCTCATTTTAACTGTTAGGGTTAGGCTGTTACTTGCTGAAAAATGCTAATTGCTGCCACAGATCTTAGCTCTCTTCTCCTTAACATTGCTGTACTATATATATACTGTTAATCTGTTCTGTTTTGCTGCTTCAGGCTTACAAACAGTTTAACTGAACATTTTTTAAGTTGGGTCTAAATGACACGTGAACTATTCAGACATCTGGACTAATATCGGGTGAAATTTGGTCTTAAAGTTAGTCTTTTGGAGAAGTCTACATTTAGCCAAGATTGGGAAGAGGTGAATAAATAAATGGTGCAGCGGTAAAGGGTCCAACTTGGACACTGGATAAATCTTAGGGCCTGATTAAAAAAAATAAAATAAAATAGCATGTGGATTAAGTGGGTGTGTTGCGGGTAATCTACAAAGATTTCTTGCACAATGGATAAAGGGTGTAAAAGCGGTTTGCACTGCCTTATTTAAATTAGAATTTTGCATGAAACCATGGAATTGGAGGGAGGAGGAGATTAGGCTGTTAGGGCCTGATCTACTAAAGGATTGCTTGTATTAAAACACATGCAACCTTGATAGCACGCACAAAGCTGGTCTACTAACCAGGTGCAACAAGGATAGACACACGACAGAGAATCTACTGTGCGCATGTCAATATATTCGGCCTGTCAGAAATAAAAATAGCAGAAACATATCATCTATCCAGCTATGCCAGTTTTGAGCTGCGGGATTACCTGAGGTCTGATTTGGAGCCAATCACAAATAGAAGCCATGCCATATCTCTTATGATAAAACTCCTTCCAACACTCCTTTTCTTGCATCTGGATAAAAAAAAGTGGTCTACTATTATGGTCTACCAAAAAACCTATCATTCGCTGCAGAGACTTCTCTACTGTAATTGCACATTATTTAAGGAAGCCTGTGTGCAGTGGATAATACACTTAATAGTAAAGAAATAAAGTCATGTTAAGGCTTATTTAATTCTTCATAGGTAAACTTTTTAAGAGGTGAAAATCACCATTTTAAGGTAGGCTATTCCGTGTGGTGGAAAAGATCTTGTCACTAAACAAAACAAATTGCATCATTGACAACAACGTTGTGTCATTGCAAAGCCATTGGGGCTGGATTAGTTTGATCACTTTTTTTGCAAGTGAACATATGCCAGGGAAGGGTTATACAGTACAAAATCACTTCATGTCCCCAAAAAACAATTAAAATATTGTCAAAACAAACCAAACGTAATGAAAATAATTTTTTTTTTATGTACATAAGTTTTCAATTTACATTCTGTGCATGACAGTTATGTGATGCATACGGATAGCCAACTCTTACCCCAAATGATCTTTATGTTGCTAATATTACGTTCAGGCTTATATATTGTAGCTGTTCATGATAAACTCTTCAAACACACTTTCAAATAAAAAAAATAAAAAAAACACAAGTCTCTGAAAAGAATCGAAAGTTAAAGGGAGACAAACCTTTACTAAAGTCCTTGCAAGACCAATTTGTCTTTTTTATTGTTGATATTGATTGGCCAAATTTTAAGTGCAACTGTTGCGAGTTACGCAAGGAACATGGTTAACAAGAAATGCACACTCCTGCGGCAGATGATCAGTTTTTGGCAGACCATCACTTTATGCCACAACACCAGCGTCTCAGCGGAAGGACCACTGTTACTGTATGATCTCCCGTCTGTTGGCAGGGCGTAGACGGCCATCGTCAGCCCAGACACAGCACTGACCAGCTGCCTTGTGTGAGGATAGATGACCTGATGGCCAAGGGTGAGCGCGACATTGGACAGAGCCCTTAGCTCCTGCATAATGGCCTGTGATCCATCAGTCTGAGTTCTCTGTTGCTGCACCAACTCCCAATCAGGGTCTTTCGGATCCCTTCGGGGCTCTGCTGAGGCGTTTTCTGGTCCATTTAAGAAAGAAGAGATGAACATTAGTTTTTAGTCATGATGTACATCTTCCCAAAAAGCCTTTTCTAATTATTATTAAAATTATGAAATCACAATTTTCTTTTGTTGTATATTCAACAAAACACACAAATCACATTCATGTTGAATTAAATAAATGTATCCAAACTCTCCATGGTGACAACCAGTAGCACATGCAAAATTCTCATTTAAATAGGGTGGCCTGCACCGCTTTTGCACCTGTTATCATTTGTGCAAGCAATCTTAGTAAATCACCCCCAACACGCCCACTAATTGCAGGTGCAATTTCTTTTTGCACAAGCAGTTTAGTGGCCCTTATTTGGGATCTTTAGCAAATCAGGACCTTAATGTCTTATCTTTTTTTGTGAGCTGATGTGCTGCTAGGACACCATAGCAACCCCTAGAGTACAACTCCATATGTTCAGTCATTTATGCTAATTCATGATTGAATGATTGGGATTTCTACTTAGTTCTACTTTATATTCTCGTGTTGTATGTCTTGGGTTTTTATGCTATATTTAGTTTTCCACAAAATGTTCCAGCTTGGCTCTGGATGAAACCCAGAAGAACAGTTGGCTTATCTCTAACTTTGACCCTCGAGTCTTCATGAGGGCTTTTTGTGGCCTAGCTGCTGAAATCACTGGCTGGATTAAAGCAAAACAGAAGACTTACAAACCTGAGTAAGAAACAGAAGAGCTGAACAAATGAAAAGCTGGATTTACAGGTAACCTGTGACCAAACTTATTGGAGCGCTTTCTGAAGCTGCTCGTTTTGCTTCCGGATGAACTCAAAAACATCTCAATTTAATGAGGATGTGGAAGTTGACTCAAACCTTTTTTCTTTATGCGGTAGCAGTGAAAGCACACGTTTAGGAAAAAACAAGCGCAGCTTTCTTTAGAGATTGCCATTATTTAGAAGAGTCATCAAAGGGCCACTGGGCTAAACATTCCTCTCTCTGATACCAGCAGCCTGCTCAGAGCGATGCCTCTCTAGTCCTTTTGTCTGTGACCTTTCCTCAAACAAAGAGCACAACCACATATCCAATTTGTTTTTCAAAGAGTGTGTTCAGGTTTAGTTTTTCAAACATCCAGACTGGCTTTCCAGGGCCTGTTTTACAGAGATATGGATTCAAACAATTAGTCTTGTCCTAAATTCTGCTAGAGACTGATTAGTGTGGGAAAAACAGTTGTTTCAATTGCAGTGCTTATTTTCTAAAAAGCAGTTGAGGATGCAGCTCATTTTAGTTGTTAAAAAGTAGCAATGATTACTCATGGCAATCATCAAGAACCAAACCAAATCAGTAGATCTTATATTTTTAGCAGGCCCTATCAATCACTCTGCTAATTGGGTTAATTAGAACATAGTTTACTGTCATAATTTCTGTCTGTCTATCTATCTGTCTGTCTGTGAATCAGTTTTTGCACTTAAAACACAAGGAGTATAATTTACCACAAATAGTGAAGGACTACCAGTTGATATGTAATGTTCTGTGGGCATGGGGAAAAATGAGGAAACAGTTTAAGAGTAGCCAGTTGCTCAATATAATAGCAAAACTTGTAGATAACCCAGATATTCTGCCTTGGAACAAAGGTTCAAAGTTCAGGGGTGGCATGAGGCAGGCATAATTAGGGTTTATGACTTGTTTGCACATGGCGAGTTCAAAAGATTTGATTCTCTGAAAACCCAATATCAAACAGAGAATTGTATAAATACCTACAAGTAATGCATTACGTAACGAAAGAAGTGAAACCACTTACGCTCTCACCAGAATCGTATCACCTGGAGACACTTCTTCTAAATAATGAGCATAATAAATTTGTATCTAAATTTTACCTCGAGATTTATTGTCTAAATTCAGACAAATTGGCATGGTTGAGCAAATCCTGGGAAACACTTCTTAAATCTGAGATGGATAATAAAATATGGAAGAAAATTTTAACTTTACCATCTAAGATATCTGTTTGCAACATATTGAAAGAAATGCAACATAAAATTTTGCATCATGTATATATTTGTCCTTATATCTATAGTAAATATAAGTCAGGAATATCGCCAAAGTGTTTAAAATATAAAGCTCATGTTGGTACAAGGTTTCATTGTTTATGGGACTGTGATGTAATTCAAATATTTTGGAAGGAGATATGTGCTAACATCAGAAGAGCTACTGGCCAACAAGTGTCAGAAAACACACTGATGTGTGTGACATGCTACTATGTAATAGTACCAGTCATGTTGTGTACTGTATTGTTTGTTTGTTTGGATAAAAGAAAATAAAACTCTAAAAAAAAACAGGGGATGTAAGTTGGCACTTAAGTACACTACAAGGGTTCTATTCTATCTGGATGACATTATGCTTTTTGATGTTAAAAAAATATCCCTAAAAATCCAGAATGCACTCTATGCACTTTTTTTGTTTGAAACCCTTTTCACTACAGAGGCAGTTAGAACTGTTAGTCAGCCAGAAAGGGCTGAGCTTTTGACTTGTTGATGTTAGAACTTTTTTCTTAGCTGCAGATACATTCTTTGCTACGAATGTTTATGTGTACACAAATGACAGTGTGTTATTGCGTTTTCATGTATCTCTATCACTCATTAATAAACAAGCTAAGTAGTTAAATGAAATATCTGCAGAATGTGCCAGTTTTTTTTCCAAGCAGCAGCCCTAATATTTGCCCTTTCTGTCAAAATTAATAGAATAGACAGTTTCTTTTGTCCTTGGGTTATATTGTTAATCTATCCTGTCAAGTTCGTTGCAGAGGGTCTTATGGTGTGGGGCTGTTTTTCAGGAGTTGGGCTCAGCTCCTGAGTTCTTGTTGGAAAGGAACTCCAAGATATTTTTGACAATTTCCTGATCCCAAACGTGTTGGAACCCCTTTAAAACTGCTCTACAAATTGTACCCTGCATGCATACAGACCTATTTAGGGTCATGCTCAGGTTTATTTTTTGGATTTAAAAATTGTGAAAGCTGAATTGGTTTGCTGGCTGCAGTCACATCTCCCTGGGGGCTTTATCAGTCAGAAAGATGCAGCCAGCAGCAGATTAATCCTCTGCAGGTTCACATCATCCCGGGTTTTTACATCCAGGTGTCTCAAGCTCTGGGGGAGAATTCTGATGGTCAAATAAACATGTGTAATATAATGTTTCTCTGCATTAACAAAGGAAATCCCCACACTAGCTCTAACCGGTTTTAAAAATAAATGAACTACTCCACAACCAAGGCGTACTGTGATTAAAATTGAACGAGCCTCAATATAACTGTGTAGCCTGGTTTTCATGTGTCAGGAGGTGGAGGTGCTGGAAGACACGAAGCAGGTCCGTCCGTGTCGGAAGAGGTCCTTGTCAGATGACATTTCTTAGATTCAAGGAAGGTCAGCTATGCTGGACACTGCAGGCTCACTGTCAGCGTTAGCAGAGGAGAAATAATTGGCTCATCCAACTTGCCAGTTTGCACTCGTACATCCTTTGTAATCCTGGGTTTATTATCGCCTGAGACAGCCAGGCTCAGAGAGGGTGGCCCTGGATTTGGTTGGGATTGTTGTCCCAGACTATTTCCGCTCAGTCAGATTGATTACACTTTATTTCCATTGTCTAGTCTGGGAAGCAGTAATGGCTGCTTTGTCTAAACCATCAGTTGGATTGGATGCACAAACTTGTGTTGGACAGGTTTAGAGATCCAGCTGTGTTTTATAGCGTTAGCAGCTAATCCTGCTGATTGAATTAAAGTGTTCAGGGGATTAGTACGTGACAGGTTAACTCAATAGAACGTGTTTGATAATGGAAAGTCTTGTTTTTGTTTTTTAAAGTCGTGAGTCAAGACAAAGGCTTCCGCACAGCTTCCTGAAATGGTATCAAATTCTTCTCTTTTGCTAATGTCTTATAATCCAGTTTTTAATATAATCCACTTCAGTTCAATATCACCAGTCATACCTAGAGATACCATCTCACAGCACTTTACAAGAAAAAAAGGGATGTATTAATCGGTCCAAATTCATTTCTGACCAATTTACTCCAGTAAAATCTTCTAATAATCAGTTTCAGATCCAGTTACATTTCAGAAACAACTATTTTTTTTGTTTTTGTGGTGGAAATTCAACTCTAAAGAGCTGACCTGGTCCAGAGTGGGAGGAATATCCAATCTTCAGAAAATAATATGGTATTAAAATTAAATATAAATTGTCCCATAGACTCGTCTAATGATGCAATAAACCTATTTGTTCAGGGATTTATAAAGTAAAAAAAAAAATAAACCAGCCATAAAAGCATGTTGGAGGTTCCATCATGGTGAGCTGAGTTGCTGCCCTACTGCTTATGATGTTGAATTAATAAACAAATCTACAATGATATAAGGTTACCATGGCAACAAACAAATTTTATGGGGTAACCCATGGTATAGTGGTGGAGCAGGCACCCCATTTACGGAGGATTTTAGTAAGATATTAGCTCTGCATTCTACCATCAGCAGTTCGATTCCCAACTTTGGGACCTTTGCTGTGTGCCACAGAAAAATCTTTTTTACATTTTTACAGATTGTAAGCTGACTGTGTTTGGGGGAAAAAAACAGCCCAATAATACTAAAGGTGAAATAAAGAGAGATCAGATAAGCTAGTCTTACCTCTGCATACATAAAAGAAGTGGCAGTGGAGGAGCAGCTCAAACCTGTGTTAGGAACATCTAAGATGCTTCAAATACTATCATCAGGTGCCAGTAGTTCTGTTTTAGGTGCATTTTACTCTTGCTTTTTTCTTTTCCTATTTTAAGACCAAAACTGCACCAATTCTGTTGTATTTAGAAAGTTTTTTTGAAACTAGTAATCAATGTGTTTTCATAGAAAATCTGATTCATATAAACCCCTCTGATTTCTACCTCCTGACTTTTTTATTTAGAGCCACCACTGATTTAAAATCAGTCCAAATGAGCTTTGCAGGGGGCGATTGCTGTGGTCTGGATCATTTGGCCTGCCTCCTGTAACGTCCGATGTGGTGCTTTGTTGAGCGGTTCTGGAACCTGATGTGTTGGTTTGCTTCTGTTGTTGCTGCTAAAAATACACTTTTCGTGAAATAAATTTGTCAACAATCACATTCCAAAGAGGGCAAGAGAGAGAGAGCATGTTGCTCAGAGTCTGGTGGATTATGGGTTCTTTCACTTAAGATGTAGCACACTGCTGCTCCATATGGATGATGCTCGCCCAGTCAACAGTGATGTGGCATAATTGCTACCAAGTGTTTGTCAAAACAGCTGAAACGCAGGGAAAAGCTCTTTCTAGTGTGATCGTCTTGGTTAATCCTTTAAAAAAAACCAAAATCCAGTATTTGTGTGTGTGTGTGAGAGAGAGAGGAAGAGAGAGAGAGAGAGGAGGTATGCGTAACTGTATGTGTGCAGAGGAGCTATGCAAATCCACAATTTAGTCTTGCTGCATCTTCCATCAAGAGCAGCCAGTGGATGTTCCTGCTGGCTCATCCACACCTTCTATTGCAGCACTTTGTTTTTCCTGAATACTTAATGTGACCTTTCCTTAAATTGAGTAAGATGAAATGTGACAGGACCCCATCAACCTGAGGAAACAGGGAGAATGTAGCTATAGAAAGGAAAAACTCTTAATTTTAAGAGCCCCTTTTCACATTACAACATGCAAACAGTAGATTTGTTGACTGGAGCTTAATGTGGCATTTTGCTAAATATGCAACACCTCGCAAACGTATTCACACTCTTTGAAATTTTCCATGTTTTTTAATCAGGATTTTATGTGCTGGACCAACAAAATTATACTGACAAGCTGGACCTTCAAACAAGAATGTGATTCTTAAAGCTATCAGAGGTCCCATTCATAGCTTGGCAGAGCCATGTAGGGGCCACTGCAAATACAGTATGATAGAGAGTCAAACTGAACTTTCTACAAAACACAAAACAATTTACATCCACCTGAACACAGCATCCCAACTGTAACACAAGGTGATGAGAGAATTGAGGCTGGGGTGGAGGTACTCCTTCCAGCAGGTCAACAAGACTAAACATACATTGAAATGGTATCGCTCCAAACATATATATGTTTTAGAATGGCCCAGTCAAAGTTCAGACCTAGCTCCAATGGGGATTTTGTGGCGTACCCTGAAATTTGATGTTAATAAATCCTTCCTATCCAGCCTGACTAAGCTTGAGCTATCTTAGCTGTAATTGCAGAAGGAGTTTTAAATGAAGGATTGACTCTGTGTGTGTGTGTGTGTGCGGACACTTGAGATTTTTATACATTTTCTGTGAAACATTTTGAAAATCCTGTAATGTTTTTCTTTCACTGCACAATGATGCCATAATCTTTGTTTTTCTCACATAAAATCCCAATAAAATACAGTAGACTCTGCGATTGTAACAAAGCAAAATGAGAAGTGGTGTGAAAGAAGCCAGACAGTGCAAGAAATTTGTGTGTCTATAAAAGCCTGCGGCAAAAATGTGTTGCCTTCAATTAAATCTTATTCCCTGATTATACTATGATGTAATTGCATGAACACCGTTCTCACTTAGCTAACCCTGAGAATATAGGATGCTGAGAAATAAACCTCTGTTATTCTGGTGTCCCATAGAATTGGGGAAAAATGATGCTTTGTACCTGCAGGTTTATGATATTTCTTTCAGTAGCTTACGCACTGTCAGTGTTGTGTTTAAATGTTGAAATAAACTTAATCTGATTTTATTGCGCTTTAATAAGATGGCTGGTTATTGCCGCAATTCATTGCTTAAAAATGTTTGTATACTTTTTGCTACGTGATGTGTAACTCTGTACAGTCTTAAAAGGGAAATATCACACAAATCCACTTTTTCTAGCCATTAAATACATTTTGTTGTGTACTTGGAGTCTGTAGAAGTGCTCAAAAGTTTAATTTAGTCTCTCCAGGTGCTGCATAGGCATCTTTTACATTCTGTTTGGGTCGTGGTCTTAGGACTGAGAGTCATGAATCCCACTTAAGAATAGAAATGCACCAAGAAATCGGTTGTTGCCTCCAATTGGCTGCCATTTGCAGCCAATTGATGAAATCTGTTTTTATTGGTTTTATTGGTTCCACAATGCCCTTTGCTATATGTAACAAAACAAAGATTTGACCATTAGCGAAAGTTTCTTTTTTTACACATAAAATGATCTGTTAAAAGGGTCCCTGTATGCTCTTACAGCCAAATAAATGGTCACACCAAAGGATCGAGAAAATCCCTTGAGTTTGAGGAAGTCCTATATATTTTCAGCTTACAGTTTGATTTAGGAAAGCTTCAGATAACAGTCTTCAAATAAAGTTCTTATGCTCCCAAATCCTAACAAAAAAACAAACAAATCTCGACCTTTCCTTGAATTTAACTCAGTTGTTTGTCTGTATAACAGATGACTTCAAATTGTTCAGTCGTGAAAATGTTTTATTTTAATTCACACATTACACAGATAAATAATCCCATGAACCTTTTATTATACAATGACAAAGACATCTTAGAAGCCTTGTTCATATTGGTTTAAACTGTCATTACTGTATTGTTCTCTTCTACACTATACACTCACCGGCCACTTTATTAGGTACACCTTGCTAGTACTGGGTTGGACCCCCTTTTGCCTTCAGAACTGCCTTAATCCTTCATAGCATAGATTCAACAATGTACTGGAGACATTCCTCAGAGAGTTTGGTCCATATTGACATGATAGCATCACACAGATGCTGCAGATTTGTGGGCTGATGTATCCATGATGCGAATCTCCCGTTCCACCACATCCCAAAGGTGCTCTATTGGATTGAGATCTGGTGACTGTGGAGGCCATTTGAGTACAGTGAACTCATTGTTATGTTCAAGAAACCAGTCTGAGATGATTCATGCTTTATGACATGGCTCGTTATCCTGCTGGAAGTAACCATCAGAAGATGGGTACACTGTGGTCATAAAGGGATGGACATGGTCAGCAACAATACTCAGGTAGGCTGTGGCGTTGACATGATGATCAGTTGGTACTAAGGGGCCCAAGATGTGCCAAGAAAATATCCCCCACACCATTAAACCACCACCACCAGCCTGAACCGTTGATACAATTGTCCAACTTTGGTGAGCCTGCGCAAATTGTAGCCCCAGTTTCCTGTTCTTAGCTGTCAGGAGTGGCACCCGGTGTGGTCTTCTGCTGCTGTAGCCCAACCGCCTCAAGGTTCGACATTTTCAGAGATGCTCTTCTGCATGCCTTGGTTGTAACGAGTGGTTATTTGAGTTACTGTTGCCTCTCTATCAGCTCGAACCAGTCTAGCCATTCTCCTCTGACCTCTGGCATCAACAACCATAGCCGCTCACTGGATATTTTCTCTTTTTCGTACCGTTCTCAGTAAACCCTAGAGATGGTAGTGCATGAAAATCCCAGTAGATCAGCAGTTTCTGAAATACTCAGACCAGCCCGTCTGGCACCAACAACCATGCCACATTCAAAGTCACTTAAATCACCTTTCTTCCCCATTCTGATGCTCGGTTTGAACTGCAGCAGATCGTCTTGACTATGTCTACAATGCTTTGAGTTGCTGCCATGTGATTGGCTGATTAGAAATTTGCGTTAACAAGCAGTTGGACAGGTGTACCTAACAAAGTGCCCTGTGAGTGTATCTTAACATATGGCCTCACTATGATGTCCATCAATACATGCTCTGTTCTGCATCTGCGGTTCACAACCTGTCAATTGCACCAAATGAGCATATGCCATGCATCTCTCTGCAATGATCATAAAAGACTGACAAATGTCTGAGTTGTGGTTTCCTGTGTTTAATGCAAATATGCCTTGGTAATCATAGAACAAGCAAATTTACATTGCTTCTGGACACAACATGATCAGCAAGGTCCTGCAACTCATATTCATTTTCCAAGAAAAGACTTGTTTTATTTATTTTTGTTTTTCAGAAAGTGCAGCTTCCTCAGATACTTGTATTGGATAAACCCAGAAGCGTACATAAGCTACATATTTTAGGTGCGTCACTGCTTTAGTGCACCTGATTCAAATGGGTAAATGTCCTCATCTGCATGTCATGGGGTGTTGCTCATTTATTTAAATCAGGTGTCCCCATGGACTGGAGTTGCACACAGCCTTACCATGAGGGTTTCATCTTGGTTTAATAAGTAACGAGCTTGAGGTTGTATTAAAACCATTCTTGAACCCGGTAAGGACCAAAGGAGTTTTATGATGCCTAAAACCCTCGACTAGAAGGAGGGTGTATTTTAAGCATTTCAAATAATAATTTGGACTTGGATGACTGGATTTTATGTCAGCACACAGCCAACGGATAGTGGATCAAATTGAAAGCAGGTTAGGGGTAAAAGTGGCTCACAAATGGAAACCAAATCAATTATCTCTCCTCAGGCCATTCTTCTCTCTTACTGTAATTGTCTCTGCTGAATGTTACATACTGTATGCCAATAGTAACATTTTAAGAACGCTAGAAGAAAGAATATGAATTCCATTGCCTCAAACCAGTAAAAAAACATCAGATATGGTGGCTGACCATTTACGAGGACATTGATGTGAAAATGATGCAGAACGTTCAGTTTTATCACCTTTTATATTTAAAAAAATAAAACAAAGAGACCTGACTTCTTTAAGTTTTTTTCAAATCTAGAAAGTGTTTTTTATGATAGTGAGTATCACTGCCAGCGTGATGCAGGGGAGGAAAAATTGGTTAATTTCAACTGAAAACAATTATCTGACACGATGGATTGAAGCAACAAATACAAAACGGTCCCATGTGAGATGAAATATTAGTCCTAATGAAAAAAAATCGCAGTATAATGGAAATGTGTGCTTCTGTAAACCAATAGAAAGTCGCAGCTAAAATTAATAACCGGAGCAGTATTTCTCCTCCGCCTCCCACCACTGCCAGGATATTGCTCCCACATGCAGCTCACTGAATGGAGCTGCAACAGAGAGAGAACCCATTTCAGGAGACACATAATCACCAGTTGGGACGAGAATTAGCTAAATATGACAGTTTCTCTTTGTTGTTCAAATGACTCAGGATGCAGACAATGGATTTCCCCCTCGCTGCAGGTGGTTTAAAGGGTTCTTCCTGCTCTTGCCCTGCATATCACTTGAATAACAGTCATTTAAAATATGCAAACTGAATTGGGCAAATGTGGATGTGTGCTACGGGGGAATCATGGCCCTGAAACATGACAAGCACTTCCCCACACGACATCCCTTTAGAGTCATTAAACTTGTCTGAGTAATGGAGGGAGAAGCCCCCAATTGTCCTTTGGCCTGCGATTTTTCCTGTCGGGTTTATATCATTTGATGCTTTAAATGTTTTTTTAAATTTTTTAAACTGCCCAATCCCTGTGCTTCATTTTTGTTTAAGCTTAAATTTTTCCGGGGTTTTTGGTTTATCTGCAGAAAGTCCATAAGCTTTAGATCTGAAGCAACTGTGACTGCTGTCAAGGGAAAAAGACCTAAGGGAAAAAAGTGCCCAGTAAAGTTTTTTTATCACAAACCCTGAACACACTATTTTCTTTTTTAATTACTATTGAAAATTTTATGGGATATCTCTTAATGGTCTTAAGGAACTAACTGTGGGAAAAATAATGAAAGTTTTAAACCAAATCCAAAAAAAATACGTCGGGTTTTTTGATTTGGGCAGACATAAATCAATTCGAATGAAAAAATACAAAAAAAAAGTCCATCCCAAAGATCCTGGTGTCCCAAAACAGTGAAATTTTCCCTACATTATTTTGGGGCTCCAAAAGGGGTTCCCTTTTAAACTCAGAAAATGTTTAACTTTAAAAGCTTGCCTTATAAATATTGTGTATTACCATATTTTTTGCAATTGTTTTTTAAACAGATGCCTTTATAACTTCTGTCCTCTTTTTAAAATTTTTGGGACTTAAAAAATTGCTAAAATTTGTAACCCTTTAAAAGGGGTCATTTTTAGAAAATTAACTTTTTTTTTACTCATCCCAATGAACACAATCGGGGTTCAGGGAGTATTATTCAAGTCCAGCAGTCTGAGAAAGTGGTGGCAACATTGATGATGTTCAATTTTTTTTTGTGTGTGTGTGCAAAGCTGGTCAAAAAAATTGGAAAAAGTATTATTTTTTTTCATCCTGTATATGAAAATTGGAAGAGAGGCATTACAAAAAAATATAATTTAACCTAAGTGAAAAAAAAACATCAAATTTTCTTTTTAAAAATTATTGGGGTTAATTTAAATTTTTTTTTTCCCCCCATTATCGTGGGGCGGGAAATTTGAAAGGGGCTTACACTAAGTCTGGGGTGTTGTTCAAGTAATTACAGACCAAACACTTATTTTTTTATTTATTAAATTGGGGGGGTCAGGGTTTCCCCCTAGAATAACCCAGGCTACCATTTTTCCATTTTTTTGAGCCTTCACTGGACATAGGGTTTGGCAAAAAAAACTTATCTCGAGTTTAAACAATTTAAAAAAACAAATTATTCAAAGAGACTCATGTGCGTCCAAAAAGAACGGAAAAATGACCCCTTTTTTATTTGCTCAAAATTGGGCGCACTTCTTCCCCGCAGGGAGCAGCGCGGGAACCCAGAACAATCAGCCGTCCCCTATTTTCAGAGCTTTACTGAAACCAAAAAAAATGAGACTGCTGGAAGTTTTAAACTTGCACATGGTGATAAAAAACGAGAAAAAAAAAATGGGGCCCGTGACAAGGCAAAAAAAAAAAAAGCTCTAAATTTTGGGGCAAAATTTTTAAAAAGTCTGGGGTTTACACAAACCAAATAATTTTTTCCAAATTTCCCAAAAATTGGCCCCCAATTGGTTTGCGCTGCTCTAAAAAAAGAAAAAAAACCCCTTTTGAAATATTTCCCGCAACGTGCAGTGTGTTAAGAGGGGATCTAGTCCCGCTCGGAAAAAGTCGGGACCCCTCCTTCCTCAAATTTAGAGATAATTCAAAATGTTGGTTGGACTTGGCCTTTACCCCTAGATTTCGTGGGGGGGTTCCCCGGGACAAAAAAGCGCACAGCCCTGGGGGGGAAATGTGAGGTGTAAAAAACCCCAAACAGAAAAAAGAATGACGGGAAAAATGGGAGGGAATCCAAAAAAAAGACAAAACAAGCTGCCATGGCGCCCCCCAGAAAAATCTATGCACGTTTTTAAACTTTTAAATTTAACCCGAAAAGCGCAATTAAGGGTCCCCGAACAGAAACAATCCTTTTAAACCCCCATTGTGGGGCAAAAAGGGTTTTCCCCAGAGAAAAAAAAAAAAACAAAAGAAACCTTTCCAAAAACGTAGCATTAAAGCCCCTGGGTTTATGCTTTTTCTCCACTCCCTTTAAACCCCCCCTTTTTTTTTTTGTAATGTTTTTTTCCCTTTAAATTTAAATCCCCAAACTATTGCATTGCTCTTTCCCCGTTGGCCATGTTTTTTTTCCTGGGGAAATCACTTGGGCACTTTACGCTCCCAAAATAATATTTTTTTGTATCAAAAGATAAAAAAATAAATGGGAGCCCTTTTAGAGTTAAAAACTTTTATTTTTTCCCTTTCCCTTGTTCCCCTTAAATTGAATGGAAAAATAAGAAGGAAAGGGTTTTAAACATTATTGTACTTTAATTTTTTTTCCCAAACCCCCTCGGCCAAATTGTTTTTTTTAAAAACTGAAAGGGTTTTATTTAAAAGTAACACTAAAAAACACTGAAAATTAAAAAGGTTGTTTTTTCCCATTATTAGATTATTTTTCTTTCATTATCATCAGGTAAACTCACATTAGATAACTACATGTTTTTAGGATATTTTTTTTCAGTCCAGAGGTACAGGGACTTTATACCTTGACTGTCTAATCATAAGCAAATATTATATATAAGAAGAAGATCTGTTCCGGTACTTGCAGATATTCACCACATACCTACTAAAGGCTTTATATTCCCTTTCAGCCACGACAAAGTGATAACAGGTAGTGGGAATTCCCAGAGTGCCGGGCCAAGATCAGGCAGCAGTTAGTGGGGAAGGCCCGTCCAGCCACCCAGTTAGCTTAGCTTAGCAGCCAGACCAGCCTGTAAGCGGAGCTCTGCTGCTCTGAAAATTCAGAAAGAACATTTCAATGTAGGCTCATTATAGATGAACTGACTGCGCAGATTAAGTTTTGTGGTCTACTTTCTCGCTTAAAAACATCTTAATACAACTTTTTGTGACAAATGAAAGGTATAAAAACAATAAATTTCTACACTTAACTGGGGCCTTTACTGTAGCTGGTGGTGCAATGCCTCGCTGCACACAACCCCGGCCCTTTAACAATGCCGGGGTAATCTGAAAAGTCCTTCAGACGGGGACCTTTTTACCTGTGCAAGTAAAGCCCAGCGAAAGTGAAATTTCCCGGATAATTGTGTATCGAAACGCCCGCTGGGCTTTCAAAAGCCAGGGACTTTCTACAAGCAATAGAAAATGGATTATTATTGTAGTCGCTCTTGAGTTTTATTAACTTCCCTGCACTACCTCTTCAAAAACTTTCTCCCGATCCCTTGGCCAATCAGTGAACAGCAGTCTGTTCACATCACATGTAGTTCCTCCTCCGCCTCAGTCGTACCTGCTCAGGAGCAGGGACCAAAGAAGTAGGTACCAGCATGGACCGAACATTTAATGAAAATGCTTGTGGACCTAGAGGAGTGGAGTCCTGCAAATAGAGCCAGTGGAAAAGGGGCATTAGATCAGAAAAAGTAGGAAACCGTAGCAACCTACCCTGCTGCAGTAGTTGATCACTAAAGAGAATTAGGCAAATTTACCACAAAGACAGAAATTCTGCAGGGCCGCTGCTGAATACATATGCAGGTTGAAGATCCTTGTTTACACTGTAAAAATATGTTTTGTGTGTGCCAGACCCATGTTTGCTTTGAAACTATTTATTTTAGTATAGAATGATCCTTAATTTATCCCCTTGTAGTAACATTTATTTGTATCAACAGCAAATCGACAATCAACTGAAAGCACACATGATGAAGTTAGACAATTTTAACAAAATGAAACAATTGCACAACTGAATCAAAGGTACATACTTCCATAAAGGAAATTAACACCTATGCTAAGTGGTCCCGACTTATTGGTTTTCTCCTTATTAAGGAAGTTAAGGAACTAATAATATATATGTTCTTTACTAGAAAGAAACCTTTGCTTTTTGAAAAATGTTGCTGCTATATCTAAAATGAGTATTTTTCCCTACCGGACACTTTATTAGGTACTCCCTGTCAGCATCGGGTTGGATCCCGTATGCTTTCAGAACTGCTTTCCTTCTTCATGGCTGAAATACAGCAAGGTATCAGCAACATGTCTCTGTAACTCTGGTCCATATTAAGATGATAATGAAAGTTGCTGAAGATTTGTTGGCTGCACATTTATGATGCAAATCTCCTGTTCCATCACATCCCAAAAATTCTCAATTGGACTGGCATCTGGTGACTGTGGAGGCTATTGGAGTACAATGAGCTCATTAATATGTTCAAGAAACCAGTGAGGGGATGTGAGCTTTAAATGATGCTCAGTTGGTAATAAGAGACCCAGGAAAATATCCATTACACCACCAAAGCAAATGTAAAAAATGAAGGATTATTCTGTTCATGATTCTTTTGCCAAATTCTGCTTCTTTTGCATCTTAACTCAAACCTCATTGGGTTAAGGAAACGTTTTTCCAATCTGTTATCCAGTTTTAGTAAGCATTTGCAAATGATTGCATCAGTTCTCTTAGTCTCTCAGTGTTCTTAGCTGACTTCTTCAACCTTCAACATGCTTTAGAGATGGTATTCAGCATACCTTGGCTATAACAAGTGGTTATTTGAGCTACTGTTGTCTTTCTATCAGCTCCAACCAGCCTGCCCATTCTAATCCGACATCAGCAAAACATTTTTGTTTACACAACTGCTGCTCCCTGGATATTTTCTTATTTTGTGACCATTATCTGTAAACCAGAAAAGTGCTTGTATGAAAATCAGTTGGGTGTACCTAATAAAGTGGCTGATGAGTGTGGATAAGGCAGTCAAGTTTAAGATTTGACAAGCCAAGGGGATGAATAACTGTAATCCACTTTGGGGAACACATAAATGCTTTTATGTGTGACTATACCTTTCTGACATACATCTGGAATAGCAATACTGCAATTCTGCAACATGACCCACTTATTGAACATCTCAGAGGTGACCTTGCATTTAGCCTCCCTCTTCTAAGTTGCAGTGAAAAACTCCTCGTGATTCCCACAGTCAGGACACTGACTGCCGTTTAAACGGCGCGATTAATATGGGGTTTCCATAGACTGCTAGACCAGGGAGGCTTAAGCATCTCTCGGTGCTCCCGTGTGAGGATCACATCCTGAAGCAGATGTTGGAGAGAGCCCTAATAGTTTTTTATCCCTCTGACTTGCTTTTCTTTTAGATGAAAGGGTACAGCACAATTAGCGAATGTTTGGATATACAGTTGAATATTAGGCCAAATCTAATAACTTTGCTCTTTATTCTCTTCCTGTCAGTCTGCCATTGCGTATTTTGCAGGAATACAGTGGGTCACGACCAAAGACATAATGTAAAATTAGCTTTCCAATGAAAGAGCTTGCTTTTATTATTTCTGACATTTGTTGGAATTAATGAGCACATGTCTACAGTAGGAAACTTGACCCACCAGGCCACCCACATACACCAGAAAATGACATTTCCTATTTGTGTCAGATGGCTTATTTAAACTCCAGCCTCTGGTTTGCGTTGGTGCTTTGATCTGCTTAACTTTTTAACCTTCAGTAGTTCGAACAATTTGTAACAATGTGGTTGGAGACATTTTAAAGGAACAGTTTTAATAAAACAGTAATTTTGCAAATGCAAACGTGTTTTTAGCTCCGAGTCATGCCTTCAGGTGCAATGCCTCAATAATATTCACACCCCTTAAACTTTTTTACATCTTCTCATGTTACAACCACAAACGTTAATGTATTTTATGGAGATGTTGTGTGATAGACTAACACAAAGTGGTGAATCATAGTAAAATAGAAGGAAAAGTTTTTAAAAATTTTTTCTGATAAAAAATCTGAAAAAACATGGAATGTATTTGTGTTCAGGCCCATTTACTCTGATACTCCAAAATAAAATCCAATGCAACAAATTCCCTTTAGAAACTGAAGTATTTAGTAAATGGGGTCCCTCTGTGTGTAATTTAATCTCAGCTAAAGTCTACCAAGACATGGCTGTCCACCTAAACTAGGGGTCTGCAACCTTTACAATCCAAAGATCCATTTTTGCAAGTCCAGCTAAATAAAACTCAGTTGGAGCCTCAAATGTTACATGACCTTTTGCAAAAAGACAACTTTAACCTCCAATAGGAAATTTGTTGTTATTTTTGAAGAACCTCCATTTCATGTCATTTTTAGATTAAAAAAATAAAGAAAAGCATAAAACCTTTGCCAAAGGTGAATGGATATATTTTCTGCTATGGGATGTTGATGTTGGTGGAAAATTATGTGAAAAAAGGACATAATTTCCCACCTAATGACAAGAAAATAGATCTAAAAATATTACTGGTACTTCTCGTGTTGAAATTTGATGCAATTTTTTGCCACAGGTTGCAGACCCCTGGCCTAAACTGACAGAGCAGGCATGAAGAAGAGCATTGATCAGAGAAGCATCCAAGAGTAGAGTGCCAAAACAAATCACACAATGTGATTTTCTGGATTTTTGTTTTAGATTCCGTCACTCACAGTTCAAGGGTACCTATGATGAAACTTAAAGACTCCTACATGCTTTGCAAGTGGGAAAACCTGCAAAATCAGCAGTGTTTCAAGTACTTGTTCTTCCCATTGTATTTTCTTCACCTAAACCATGGCCCTAACTGTTAGCTACCAGCAGCACGTCATGTCTTGTGGGAGAAAGCAACAATAACTGAGGGAGACGAAGAAACTATAAATCTTTGGTGTTTTAGACATTGTGTTCTGACCGCGTCGGTGCTGTGGAGCCACATTTACTTAACATCAGCTAAAAACAGATGCTGAGAAATTGGGTTTGGCTGACGTCTCTAAAAGTAAACAGTTCAACAATAGGTCACCTGTCATTTTGCTTTTAAAAAGCTTTGGGTAGTTCTACAGAACAGGTTCTGTTTATTGTTTGGAAGCTGAAAAGTGGGCAGAGTTAAAAGACCCTTCAACCTTGTATAGTGAAGCACGTTATATATTGATTCTCATCTCTCATGCTATATTTCGTTCTGTTTAATTCCAGGTCAGCTGAGGACCACAGGCTAGCCCAGGTCACATTGATGCTGGTGGGTGCTCATTGGTACTCTTGTATCACATCCACCCCCATTGGATGCAATGGCAATGAGTAGTGACCCTGGCTGTGAGAGGCTGGACCCTAACTCTTCCAAACAGACGAGTAGTCTCACAGACATCATGGCTGCCATGTCGACAAAAGACCCCGAAGGCTCGTCTGCCAATGGCATGAAGAACGGCCAGACTCAGCAAGATGACAGGCAGGGCAAGAGGGTCCAGTTGATGCGACCTCACCTGTCTGGGAGGAAACTGTCCCTTCAGGAGAGGGGCACCTATCTGTCAGCAGGGTCTGAGGTGGCTTACACGCACATTTCCCCTCGTGGGGCTCGTAGGCCCACAGTGGAGTCGAAACGGGTGTCCATATCAGACTCTCAGGTGAGGCTATTACATTTCTATTTATTCTATTATAATATAAAACCTCTCAGCTGGTGAGAGGTTGTCTATACTCTTGCCTTAGAGTAATGTAGGTTTAACATAATTCAAATGATTTGCAGCTTTATACTTAAAAGTCACCTTCATGTTCCTTCTTATCCTCTTTCTACAGTTTCAATAAAGGTGGCGCACATAACAGCAAAGCAGGATGTGTGCGGTCCAAACAGTCACAGCTACTTGACACATTTTGAGTGCACTGGAGCTGTTATAGAGTTACTCACTGATTGTTTTTTGTTGCTGTTAAAGAGCTCTGAATGTATTTTAATTACAGTTGACAGTTATTAGAGTTTTAACACTTGTTTTAAGAAAATGGATAAATCTAACACAGGAGCTATACCACAGAAATCAGCTTACAGCTTTGCTGTATAATGATCTGCTGGATAAGCTCCTATATGTGATCTCACCTTTCTGCTCCCCAGAACCAGACCGTCGGTCCTTGGTGCCAGCCGATGTGGGCGGCTGACTGCAACGTGACATGAAAGCAGCAGTCTGTCAAAAACAAACCTTAAATGATGTCTAGAGATTACCCTCAAGGACCATCGGCTTGTTGTGTTACATTTTTCTTTCATTGACTCGGAGCTTCATCAGAACTGATGAAATTAAATAAAAGAAAGTCTGTCTTTTTTTTATCATGCTTGGACTTACAGCAGACAAGGTTCTACACTGAGTCTTTGTCCAACCTTGAGATAGAAAGTGGTGTGAAGCGAAGTTCTATTTTCATTGGAATTCTGAAATCTGATATGTCTGGTCTGGTTTACTAAATGCTGTACCCAGTTACCAGGGTAACTAGCATTAGCATTACAGACTGATAATGCATTCCTCTCCATTTTATGTATTTAAACCATAAAAATCATCTTCACTAACAGATTTTTCAGTGCTATCTGCACCATTTAGTAAATTGGGTTCAAACTTAAAATGTTCATTAATGCCACATTCACTATGTTTTTTATTGCGTGGTCAATATTACTTTTCAAATCTCAATGAGAATTTAATGGGTTTTTTTTCATGTAGTATGTATGATATTTTTCAATTCAGCTAATTTATATGAGCCCAATTAACAACAAATATGGTCTCGAGACAAACTAAAGCCAATTCAGTCCAATCATAGAAACAGATTTAACGTTAGTTACATACATTACAAATTGATCCAAGCTTTTAACCAATGTAGTTTATATCATGCCAGTAGCGGCAGCAGAAATGAAAACGTCCTGTTAACAGGTTCTGCTGGATGTTTGTTTTCTATCTGCAGACAGGAGGGTGAATCAAAACGGATATTTTTCCCTATTTGTAATAAATTCTGCATCTACACACACTGGCGATTTCCAACAAAAACAAAATTAACCCCAAAGCAACATCACTAGGTGGAGACATCATCCACATTAACAAGATCGAAATTCAAAGGAGGACGATCCTGAGCAAGGCTGACGCATTGCTAAAAACAATTACAGCTCATAATTTTGATTCTTTTCACGATTTCAGTGACATTTTTAATTTATTCATGACGTTGTATGGCAACAGAGTCACGAAAAAGAATGACTGAGACAAACCAATTTAAAAAAGCTTGATTTATGTGGCTATGGTTTATAGTGCAAAGGTGGGACAGACTGGACGAAGTAGGCTGCTACGTCATTTCTTCTAATAATCTTCAGATATTCAGTTGACCCACAGTTTAGAAGGAATTTTGTGGCAGAACACCTTTGGTTCGCTAAAAAATCTGTTAGCATGGACAAGCCCTTAAGCTAAATTCTCGTAAATAAAGAGTATTTGTTAGATGTTGTTCTGTTTATCCAAAAAATGGCAGCAATTTGATACAAATGATTTATCTTTTCTATCATATGGAGAGCATGCATTTCCAGACAGTGTTAGCTGGTTTTATGCTAACACATGTAATGTAGAAGGGGTATCAGCTGACAGGTGTCTCCTGCGTATCCATCATCCTCTTGCATTTTCTAGTTTGGAGTGAGCATTAAAAATGTATCGGATCTGCCAGGATGTGGAACCCCTCTGAATTTAACAAACTGCTGCCGCAGATGAGCAGACCTGTCATTGTGTCTGGTCCCATCCTTCTCTTACTAGGCCTTTATAAAGGACTTGGTTATATTTTACTTCTCTCACTGGATTTTCAAAGATGACACTTAACAGAGGGAGCTGCCAACTTTCCTGTCTGCTTAATCACCAGTTATGCCATTTGTTTTTCTTGAAACGGAATGTTTTGAGAATAATTGGAGTGTCTTTAAAAAGGTGCTCAAAGCTCTTATTTATCGTAGGAGAGAGGTCAAAAGGCTTTTCTTGTGTCTTAGCCCTCCTTAAAAACAGAGAAATCTTTCGAAACTTGTGTAAATTCCACAAAATGCCATTCAAGGAAAGACCAGGATTTGCTGCTTTTTTTGTTTTTACCCTGCTTTGTAAACATGATGTACACATCACTTCCTGCCACAGAGCCAACTGGGTTCAAATTCAGACACAATAATTTTGCTGTTTACTGGATTAAAGTTGGGATTAATATAATCCATAGGAAATGAGAGATTAATCCATGGCTGCAGGAACAGACAGAGTGCAATGTGCTGATTGTGGTTATGGCTATGGGAGCTCAAGACAGACCGGAAACAAAGTAAGAGCTCTGAGCCAATTAAGTCACCCTTGACATTGTCCCAACAACGGGAAATCCAGCTATAAACCCACTAACATGACTAATCTACTGTTTACTATACAAACCAGATGTCTGCAAGAAGGTCAGTTAGCATTTTCACTTGCTCAAGGCAAGGCAGGTTCATTTATACAGTAAAGCACATTTCATACACAAGGCAATGAAAAGTGCTAGGCTGTACTGCAGCTGTGAGGTTTCATCTCCTGCAGGAGTTTTACAGAAATCGTTGATTTTAAACAGTTAAACCCCTGCCTTCCAATCCAGATGTGACATAGCTTCAGGTTTTATTTCATTCTGACTAGTCTGTTTTTTAAAAAAGGGAGACATTATTTTACACTAGATTTAATCATCAAATACAGGTTAATCTTTTTGCCATATTTACTGAGGCTCAAACAAATCACAGCCACACATTTTACCTGCCCTGATAGATTGTTTTGCAATGGATGAAGAGATCTAGATCTAATACAAGAGAAGGCAAGGTCACAGTGTCTTGCTTTACTTGATCATTTGTCAAGTTACAACTACAAACCTCAACATATTTTACATATTTGTGCAGTAGAAGGAAAATTTACCAATTTTTTTAAGTAAAAATCTGAAAAGTGTGGCATGCATATTTGTATTCAGCCCCCTTGTCTCTCATAAAAAAATCTAGCGCGACCAGTCTCCTTTGGACTGAACCTAATAACTAACCTGTGTGCATTTTATTTCCCATCATAAACCGGGGCTGCTGCTTACGCCTTTTTTAATTACACTGTAAAACAATTTTTGAATTTATCAGTTCATCTAAATAATTATGGTTCTTCCAACATTCAAAAAGAGTTTTATTTAGGTTTATTATTTACCAGCCAAATATGGCATTCAATGCATGCCAAACTTCTAAACAAACTTAATATGCATTAATATGTAAAATAGCAAATGGACCTAAAGAGCCAACTTCAGCATGACAAAAATAAAGTGATGACCTGAAACATAAAAAATCTGACTGTTCAGCATGTTGTTAGTGTTAGAAAATTACGAAACCTAACTGGAAATAAGCAAAAGTAGTAATTTTTGTTGATTCCCCTTAAATCCCTATTACAAATGTAATAAGGCTGGAGACTGTGACACACATATCAACTGTATTTATTAATTGTAAAAATTATGAGTTTGTGCAATTTAAACATTATTTGTTGATAGTAAGATTATCACACAGTTAGACACTATGTGAAAACACAGTTAAATGTTTTCAGCAGGGGAGACAAAATTGATACTAAGGGCCGCACAAAGCCTGCACATAGCCCACTCAGGCACATCGTTAATCCATTAAACATGCCAAAAAATGTCCTCAAACATTTATTCAGGTAGGTGCTGTTGCTATTTTTGTTGTTTTGTTTGTAGTTTGAGAAATTAACAAGGAGAAATTCAGAAAAATTATGTGTTGGATGTCGACGGATTATCATACACAACATCATTGATTATATTGACTAGTTGCAGCAAGACCTGTAAAAATCAACCTGTTCTGTTAAGGCCTTAGAGGTTCGTCAGAGAACATTAGTGAACAAACAGTATCATGAAGACCAAGGAACACAGCAGACAGGTCAGGGAGAAAGTTCTAAAGAGCTTTAAAGCAAGGTTAAGTTATAAACCAATATCCCAAGCTTTGGACATCTCTGAGAGTACCATTCAACATGCATCAGCAAATAGAGTATGGCAAAACTGCAAATCTACCATGACAAGGCCATGCATCTGAGCCAGGAGGCTGGGCAAGGAGAGCATTAATCAGAGAAGTAGGCAAAAACCTCAGTGTCTACATGTGTAACGCGGGTGGAGACATACCGTAAAAGACTTGCAGCTGTTATCGCAATTAAACCTAGTTCTGCAACATATGGTCTCAGAAGGCCTTGAAAGGGTAGTTCAGTGTTTTTCATTTGAGGTTCTGTAAATATAAATATTGGTAACAATTTGTTTATCTATCTATAGAAAGATGCCTGATCACAGTGATCTTGATTAAAAAGTAAATAAAACATTGCTGTTGTTATGTATGTTTATGCAGGTGTAAAGGCAGTCTTCTAGGGTGTTGTCTTGTATTCTCGTCATCCTTCTTTCTCTCCTCTATTCTTTACTCCTCTCCCTTTTTCCTTTTTGCCCGACCTCTCTCTGTCTCTCTTGCTTCTTTGTTTTTGTTTCCATCTCGGTGTCCATTGCAATTAAAATAATCCCAAAGCAGTTTCTAATAAAGTTTTTTTTTGTGAAAGTAAATCTGTTGGGCTTCATCTCAGACAACATTTCTAAGTGCTACTCTGCCGGACAGGACACCTTAAAAAAATTAAAATAACTCCTCTGAGTGGTGGCCAGCTAACAAGCAAGTCATTCTCGTTTTTAAGCAATGCTGAAAAAAAACATGTAGCCTTTTCCTTCCTTTTCACTATTATGCACTACTTTGTGTTGGCGTATAACATGAAATCCAGACGAAATGCATCACGGTTTCCTGTTGTAATGTGGCATACTGTGAAAATCTCTTGGAAAGCAGGGTTACTGTGAGAGGAAAATACCAAAGGCTGGTGAATCATGTGGGGCTTCAATGTTAATATTAAGACATTGTTGGACCTGAGAGCAGAAGATGAAAAATCCATCTTCTCCTGCATCACATTCAAGCACTAGAGTTAGATTTTTGTGTGAGAAGCCTTTTAATGTGTCAGATGTACTTAAGGCTTTCTGCATGCTTTGTCTATTAGCTCTGACGGAGTATTAACTGAAGTACCGTGTCTACAGAGGATATGCATTCACACCCAGAAGTCCTCTCAGACGGTTCCTCCAAATGTTCCTTTCTTTGGAATATTCCCATTTTGCTCCACCTATATATAAAATGTTTTCGACAAATGTCCTGTCTGGTTGCTCCAAATCCAAATCATGAGTGGATGCTGTATTTTGAGTCCAGCCACATTGCTGTGTCTGTGCTCTCCTTCCACCTCTCATCCTGTAAACATGTTCCAGGATCGGGTCTGAGGCGCTGCTCTGCGTCATAAGCTTTCACCACCCCTGACTGTAACCAGTGAGCTGCTTCCAATCCCTTCTCTCCACAGTTACATCTCTTTCTTCTTCAGTCAGAAATCCCTGCTCACTGTCTGCTCATTACCGTGCAGTCCGTGCGCCTGTACTCTCAGCACTAGCCTCTTCATGAAATGCCCCCCACCACCAGACCCTCACCTTGCCTCTCGCCTCCTCCCTCCTCCTCCTCCTCCTCCCTCTTCCTCCTCCTCTTGTGTCCCGCTGTGGTCTGCTCTGCACTGCTGCGGCCCTGGCTGACTCCATGGTGGAGCGCTGGTTGCTATGGAACTGCAAATCAGCCATTTAAGCAGTGGCAATCTAATGGATTTGCAGAGAGTAAACAGAAACTACAGACTGCATCGTTACCTACATCTCAGAAGTAAATTACTTTCAGGTCACATGGAAACACACTCGCCCAGGAGGAACATTTTCTTCTCTGTACCACAGAACTTGGTTTTTATTTGAATGAGATGTTGCGAATAATAACTGCAGGGAATCATGGTAATACTCGAAATTAACTCTGCATCTTTTGTCCTCCTCCTCCTCCTCCTCCCAGGATTGTATCCAGCTGAACCAGTATAAACTGAAGAGTGAGATTGGAAAGGTGAGTCTTTTCTTTCCACCTTTTTTATTCCAGAAATGTCAAACTTTAAAAAAAAGATTCACAAAGACTGCTGTTTAAATACAGATGAACACAGACACCAAAGTCAATTTTAACATACATATACTGTAACCATTTTATACTGTAACCATTTTATTAAGTGTTGCTTAAGAGAGTGGATGTGTAGATTTGTGTTACTGGCAAAACCTTTCAATCCACATATTGGACAGGGTGGCATGAGTCACAGGCAAGAATAATAGCATCAGTGCTCATTTTTGAGCACTGACCCTCTGTCTCTGACTTTTATACCCAAAATAACATCCAGTAAGAATCTTGAATACCTCAAGATTCTTACTGGATGTGTGTTGTTAGATTAAATTGCCAGGAAAAGGTGAAGGAATAAAGTGACTAATGCTCTCTTCACACTTGACCAATACCATAAGACATAAATTTCCTCCAGACCTATGAATGGTCTCTGAGAGGTCTTGGTCCGGTCCTCTAGGGTGCACCAAGAAAGCACTACTATCCCTCTTTTGGCAAAAGGCAAAACATAATGGACACAAATCCGGGTCCTGGTTGCTGCATGAAGAAGCCTGGTAGCCACATTGGGACCTGGCTGGAAGGGCTCAATACTATTTATCATACCCATTTATTTATTAATGTACAAAGATCTTTTTTTTAGCGCATCCTAGAACTAACAGGCAGCAGTTTTTGTTCTGGAACTGCTCTAGCTGTAGACAACTAGCAGCCAAAACAAACAACCGACGTTTTGTAAAATGAAAAACGTTTACATATAGTCAATAAAGTAGAATGTTATTGAAAAGTTCATTTATTTCAGTAACTCCATCACCAAGTGAAACACATAAATTAATTCCACACTGACTGATGTTTTCAGGCATTTAATTATGACGATTTTCTGCTTACAGTTAATAAAAACATGACATTTAAGATTAGAATATTACATCAGACCAATAAAAAACATTTTTAATACAGAAATGTGGGCTTAATGAAAGGTATGCTTAATATCTGCTTAAATGTTATTTTCAAAGGTAGTAATCTGACAAACAAGCTTCATCTGAACGCATGTTCTAATTTGTTCAATTATAACTGTATATATATTTCTGTGTGAACAATATGTACCTCCATACCTGTATTCCATGGATGTTTTACTGAATTCATGCCAACAAGCCTCAACAAACTTGCTTCATCTGTAAATGTTTTTTAAGGATTTAGACTAGTTTTTACACAGACCCCATGGATGTCATAGAAAACTGATCATTTATTTATAATTGGCCTGAATTTCTGTCAATCAACTATCGCTATTGGTCAAAACTCTGTTTAGAAAACTTGGGATATTAGCTCACCTTGGCATTCCTGAAACTTTAATCCTATGTTGACCAGAAAAAGTGTACCGTACTATAAAATGTCACAGCAACACTGGCATTGAGGGACAGGAAAAAATGTTTAGGTTGTTTGTAATTTGTAGAAAACTTCAGAAATATTAAAACTGTTAGAAAAAAAGGCCAAGTAGCTGTTTTCCAACAAATGAAAAAAAATTTGGGCAGCTCTCATTCCAGTTTTGTGACTTGCTTCTTTTAGAAGAAAACATGTCAGAAACGGACTGAGAGCACATCCTAGGGAATGTTGTGTGTGTGGGACGAGCTCATTCTGTGCTGCCAAATAACAAAAATGTTGTTTCTGAATAGGAACCGCGCTGCCTTGTAAACATTCTGTCAGCATGGTGGGACCGTCTGTTCTGGGAAGTGATTCTTCAGAAATGTTAACAGTCGCTCACCAGTTCTGTTACTGGGCTTAAATAAAATGCTGAAGTAACAAATGATGCATGTTCTCTTTGTGTAGGTCTATATTTAATTAGTATTTTTGTTGTTTTGCAGGGTTCCTATGGAGTGGTCAAACTCGCCTACAATGAAGATGACGACAAACATTATGTAAGTTGGTGCAGTGGTTTTATGTCTCAACTTTTTGTTGAAAAGCTTCACAGACTGACTGGTTGCTTTGTGGATTTAATCACGCCTCTCACCTTTTGTTGTTTTGACAGAACACTAGTTCTATTGATTTTTGTCCCTTTTTTTCTTCCCCCTTTCCAAGCTGTGAGTTTTATTTCCTTAGACTGCATAAGGTCCCTTGTATAGAACCTAAAATAAAAGTGATAAAGGTTGCTTGTGCCATTTGAAGTGCATCCTTTTTATTTTTCTACAAATCCGTGCTGCTTTTGCTTTGTATACATTCTGCTCTGAGGTCAGTTGACAAAAAAAGCATCTGCATATGAGGATGCAGGCTTGTGCAAGGTCATTTTGTGGCGCTTCTATCAAGGTAATGTTTTTCTATGAAAAGCACAGCGATCTGCGGATGTAAGCCGTTTGATGCCTTAACATAACTAAGCTGTCCTGTGCAGTACCAACATTAAAAGCCTCTCGGTGAGTCACGTTGTCTTAAGCTGCCAACGCTGGATGGATTTAAGATGTACTTTTGAACTGCAGCCAGTGGAAGCCCACAGCTGAATAGTTTTACGTATGAAAAGGCAAGCTTATAAACGCGCAGAAGTGTAGACGACCATGCGGTTATGTAAGGACACGGGCAAGCCTCGATGCAGTGGGTGAAAGGGTATAAAAAGAGCATTCTAATGCTAACTTTGACTCCTGATTGGAATGAGGATATGACCTGAAAAAGCGGCGGGTCCCACACCTGAAAAACCACAGAAGCACAAGCAGTTGCAACTGTGAGATAACATTTAATCCTATCTGATTTTTGTTATTTACATACTTGTGCAAGAGGAAGAGGGAATGAGGTATGTAACAGAAAGACGTTTTTGCATTTGTAAGTGAAGTTTGTAGTTTAAACTATTTCTCCCTCAATCTTCTTTGCTTTGGAAGCAAAACACTCTGGAAACTTGTTAAGTCATAATGTATGACTCATCGTGTATTTGTCTTAATTTAAAGTACATTTTCTGGAGGGCACAACGTTAACCTCATGATCAAGTATAAATATTTTGTAAACTTTTGATCAATCATAAAAGAAAACACTGGTGAACCGAAAATAAAACTGGTGATGTTGCCAAGTGCAAAATAAGTATAGAAAGATATGGGACTTGCACTAATATGTAAATATCAAAAATCAGATAGGATTACATGTTATCTCACAGCGTCTGCTTGTGCTTCTGTGTTTTTTCAGGTGTAGGAAATTTTTTAATTTCCTGTAAATCCAGCTTTGCACATGACACGTTGCTGCACATCTGAGCAGCTGGTCAGACCCGCCGCTTTTTCCAGGTCATATCATCATTCCAATCAGGGGTCAAAGTTGGCATTAGAATGCTCTTTTTATACCCTTTCACCCACTGTATCGAGGCTTGCCCGTGTCCTTACATAACTGCATGGTCGTCTACACTTCTGCGCGTTCATAAGCTTGCCTTTTCATACTGAAAACTATTCAGCTGTGGGCTTCCACTGGCTGCAGTTCAAAAGTACATCTTAAATCCATCCAGCGTTGGCAGCTTAAGACGACGTGACTCACCGAGAGGCTTTTTCTGTTGGTACTGTACAGGACAGCTAAGTTTTGTTAAGGCATCAAACGGCTTACATCCGCAGATCGCTGTTTAATAACATGTCATAGGAAATCTATTAATATGTTAGGAGGTCCATCGGACAAACAGCAGTGAAAGTAGAAACTATAATTAGATTAAACAAAATATACAGGTTTTTTTGCATTCATAAAATGTGTGATACAGTTGAGGAGCTAAGGCATCACCAACTGATCTGAAAGCTGATGTTTGAAGAAAAATTTGATTTTCAGCTGCTTCTGTCCACCAGAGCTATGAACTGTCCTGGTGCTGCAGACAGCATGTGTAAATGAACGTAAATTATAAGCTGAGTCATGCTAGAAAATGGTTTCTGTAATTTCTACCTTTATTAATACCCACAGCTAATATATATAATAGTCTGTCTACTGTTTCAGTTCAGATTGGTGATGAGATGCCTTCCCCTCCCAGTGCAGACATTGATTCCGGTTTGAGACGGATGCTGTTTATTTTTAAGAGTACATTTATGAGGAACGCAGGCGGCACACCATGGAAACGAGGATCCGCCTTCCTGCCAAAGCTGCTTACTGCACAGTCATAGCCACGACGACCACAGAAACCACTGAGCCACGATTCAGCAGCGCAGTTTGTTATCGAAATAGGCCTTGTTCAACCTTTCCGATGACTTAACAAACAATAAAATAACTCGGTCATTATGACAGTATGACTGAAGAATGCTAGAATGTTGTTTTCTTTATGCTCTCTTTCTTTAAATGTACGTCAACATAACAATACAATTGTATTTCTTCAGCTGATTTTTCAGCACTTTTTATGTTTTAGGAAAAACTCTCCCACACAGCTTTCTTTAGAAGCCAGTTGATTCTTTTTTGTATAAAAGATTCAGTGGCTTTAGACTCCTCTGGCCTCAAGCAAAGGAGAGTAACAGAAACATCCACTCAATTTTTTTTTTTTGCACTTTGATGTCGGTTTGTGCTCCAACTCAGCTTAAATCTACAGTAGCAGACCCTGTCGAGTTAGAGATTTTGTGATGCAATTTTATCTCATTAAAACATGTACTTTTTTCCTGCGTACCTTTCACAAGACTGTCTTTACCGTCTTAGTAGAGCTGATATTTTCTAATGTATTTCCATTATGTGGTAACGCTGATCTCAGTTTTTTCTGTCCTAGGCCATGAAGGTGTTATCCAAGAAGAGGCTAATGAAGCAGTGCGGTTTCCCACGTGAGTTTCTGTTTATTTTCCTGATAAAAAAAATTAAGAATGCTTAGTCAGCTTTTTACATTTTGTCATGTTACAACCACAGACTAATGTACTACATTTGGATTTTATGTCATGGGCAAACGCAATGTACCTCAATGTGTGACTTGCATTATTGTACTTTGTATTCAAGCCCCCCTGAGTCAATACTAGAACCACCTTCTGAAATAAAGGTTTATTTCTTTGGTGTATGTCTCTACCAACTTTGCCCACAGATCGGAAATATTTTCCAATTCTTTGCTCAAGCTCTGTCAGGTTGGATGGAGAGTGTCTGTGAACATCAATTTTTGTGTCTTACCACAGATTCTTTGATTTGATTTAGGTCTGGACTTTCTTCGCTTTGATCTCCACTATTCAGTTTTAACTCTGAATGTGTTTGCTGTAGTCTTACTGGCTGTGGGGTTTCAAGTCTTTTACAACCTCTAACAGATGCTCTGCTGTTATTTCAGCTTTTAACTTTGTTATCTCTCTTTTCTCTTCCTAGAAGCTACACCTGGCCTGACTCTGTGTCTACCTGTAACACCTTTCTGGAGAGGGGCATCGTCCAAGCTTCTGCTGGCAACAACTTAATGCTCACCCTCTACCGATGATCCACATGGCCCTGTCTTTCAGTGTTTAACCCTTTCTCTCTCCTAGACATGGCGATTGACTGAGCTTTTACTGTGACTAACTCTATGTGCTCTCTTCAGACTCTAACATTGAAAACTGGCTCAGAGTTTATCTGTTCTTTCTTTCTAGATGAAACGACTAAAGGAGCTACATCCACTAACATTTACTTTTCCTTCCCATAGAAAGTACTCCTGGATCAGTGCTTCTTTGTTCTCTTTGTGTCTCTGCTCTGTTCTCTCTAACCCCCAGTCGGTCGTGGCAGATGGCCGCTCACACTGAGCCTGGTTCTGCTGTAGGTTTCTTCCTGTTAAAAGGGAGTTTTTCCTCTCCACTGTCGCTACATGCATGCTCAGTATGAGGGATTGCTGCAAAGTCAACGCCAGTGACTGTCCACTGTCTCTACATGCTCATCCAGGAGGAGGGAATGCTGCAAGTCACTGACTGGATGCAATCTGCTGGGTTTCCTTAGACAGAAAACCTTTTTATCCAACCTGACATTTGTGTCCCTGCTAAAGAAAATCATCCCCACAGCATGATGCTGCCAGCATCACTTCATCCTCATTCTGCTGTAAAATTCAGGTTACATCTAGCCAGAGCATGGGTGTACCATTTATAGTCATCCTGATGTAGATTGCAGTTGTGCCACACTCTTCCCGTTTTTGGATGATGAATTCTGAAGTCCTGTGTACGTTATTTAAAGCTTGGGATGTTGTTCACTAATCTAATCAAACAAACCTTTTAGGCCTTTACAGAACAGCTGGATTTCTACTACAACTTCATTACACACAAGTCTAAATCTTTAAGGTGACTTGTGAGGACAATTGATTTGATCTGGATTTTATATTACTGTATCAGAATACAAATGTGGGCAACACTTTTCAGATTCTTATTTGTAAAGATGTTGAAAACTCATCTGTCATTTTCCCTCTGCTGTGTTGCTCTACCACATAAAATCACAGTAAAAATATTTTAAAGCTGTGGTTGTAATGTCATAAAATGAGGGAGTATGCATACTTTTACAAGGCACTGCAACAACTTTTAACATTAAGGGAGAATGATTAAATCACAGTAATTTAGATTTCTAACAAACACCTGAACAAGTTTGCATGGCTCTGAAGTTAAAGAGAAACTTTGCAGACCTTAATGAGCTGATCAAGATGTGATTGACAGGAAACATGGCCTCAACAACAACTCCATTGAGATTCTACAGTAAGTCAACTCAAAGAATGGGAAAAGATGGTGTAATAACAGATACATTTCCAGAAACGGGAATCATTTTGGTGGGAAAACAATAAGAAATTGGCTGAAGGAATCATATAGGGAAAAGACAACTAGAACCTTCATACCTAAAGAGAAAAAAAAACAAGGTTTCAGTGAGTTGGAGAGAAACAGTCGTGTATGGTGGATGATTAGATCATCTCCCTAAATTGGGCGGTAGTGATAAATCATGGTTCTGCCTTGGCCAAGGACGTAATGCTGGAACCCCTGTTAGGTACAGTCCCAATGAAACACAGAAAACTGCCTGAGTGAAAATAAGCAAGCAAGCATGCCAAGGGTCCATCCTACAAAGCTGATCTGTCACATGCTATGGGAATTTTAGAATCTGAACGATGAAGGGTTTTGTTTTTTGTTTGTCAAGTCAAAGTCTCAAAGACAATTCTAGTTGCAAAAAATGCTAGACAAGGTCCAAAAACATACAAAAAGAGATGTTTTTTTCTGCTACTTGATATGAAAAAATTTCAAATATTGTGCTTTTAATCACATCAGTGTAATTTACTCTATCTTTGCTTTACACGGTAAAGTTATTTAGCTATTTATCAATAGTTTTTTTGCCATACCAGTGATCTGTGTATCCCATGAAGGTGACCCACAAGGCTACAAAGCTAAAAGCTTGTGTGGTTCGTTTGACAGTCTGCTTCAAGGTGTGAAAACGTCTTATTGAGAAGTAAAAAAGTACCAGAGGAGTGAAATTATAGACTTGCTCCCTGTTATTAATGTCATTTATCTCCACTTTACTGAATAAAACATTTCTGTGATTACATGCGAGAAAGTAAAAAAAAATACTGAACCCCAATCTCACGCAAATTGGTGTTTAGGTAAATCGTTGCATCCGAGTGCTCCACCCGGTAAATATTAATAGTTTTAGCTAAAGAAAGGACAAGATTTTATACCAAATGTTGTTCAGTTGTTTAGGGTGTGAGGAACATACTAAATAAATTAACATGAAAATTTAAAAATTTCCGTTTTAAACATTGTTTTTAGGATTTAACGACTTTCTCTTTTGTCACAAGTCATTATGATTAGATGAATTATGTTGTAATCTGGATTGTGTGGTGTTCTGCAGGTCGCCCTCCTCCAAGAGGACCTAAGGCAGCCCAAGGAGAGCAGCCTAAAGTCTTAGGACCCTTGGAAAGAATTTACCAAGAAATTGCCATCCTTAAAAAACTGGACCATGTCAACATTGTCAAACTGGTGGAGGTATGGATTTAGTTCATTTATAAATGGTTGCTTCACTTGTATAGAGTGATAACACTAAAAGCCTTAAACATTTCTTTTTTGTTTAAAAAGGATTTTGTAGTAGAAAAAGATATCTGCTGCTATGCTAGCAGCAGATATCTAAGCTGTTTAAAACGGACCTGTTCAACCCTTTGCTCTAATTGTTGGACAGAGGAGTAAACCTTGGGTCTTTGTTTTGTGTATATGTGTACTGGGTTTTAAACATAATTGCAGATCAAAAGCATTTGGTACTGAAAGTATTTCTCATAAAAAGTAATAATCGGAATTAGTCCATCTTTTTTTCAGGGTTACCACTGCAAAAATTAGCTAACATAAAAAATGTAATATCCCTAAAATACCTACTGTATTATTTAGAATCAAACTAATCAGACAAACCTTGACAACAAAATACAAAAACTATTTTCAAGACAGCATATTGAAAAATCAACATTTTAACTCATGTTAGCACAACATATCTCAAATAGCTAGCTAGCTTCACTAAGATGAGTTCCTAAGCCAGGGCTGTTTTTTGGCAAAGGCCACACAGGCAGTTGCCTAGAACACCAGCTTCTGAAGGGGCACTCCAGCGACAACTCACATAAAAAAGAAAAGAATGAAATAAATAACAGGAACAATGTGGAGCCCTGGCTGACGCCCTTTTCCCATGATCTGCATTGAAAATATAAATTCAGGGAATATAAACAACAACCCCGCCCCCTGTACCCTGCTGTTGCTCATTCGGACGGACCTCCGACTGCTGTCAGTGAAATGCGCCAAAAAGGAAAACTGAATCTACCTACCGATATGCCACAATCAGCTGATAATGTTAGTAGGTAAAGAAATGTTTAAATGCATTAGTTCTTGTTTAAATGAATTTTCAGAGTGTCTGAGAGTGATTGCTAACTTTTCTAACATGTTCCTTAAGTTACATATGAGGTAAATAGCATTAGCAGGCAGGTTCTCTGGTGTTACAAGCCGAAGTTAACATATGATTGGAAGCTTCTGGAAAAGGTGTTTACTCTTTTAATGTTGCAGTTGGAAGCTATGAATTAGAAGCTAGCTTCGGTGTCGTGTTTTTAATTTAAATTAGCTGTGAACTGATGTTAGAACAGCCTTATTTGAGGTTACCTGCTGAATGGTTGTTTGACAGTATTTCTTCCTGTGTATATACTAAGGAGAGGCCACACAAGGTCAAAAAAAGTTAAGAATTAAAAAAAAACTAATACATTTCTTCTTTCTCCATATTAGGCTGAAAATAAGAATTTATTTGAAAATTAGTAAATATCTTTTTACTCCAAATCAGGCCCATTATTATTTATAGTTTTGTAGTCTTGTTGCATGAGAAAAACCCAAAAGTTTTATTATTTTAATTTTTATTCATGTGGAGTTGTTAGGCATGAACAGAATATGAGTCTCTGCTTAGTTTTTCTGCAGTCATTTCTTTATGTGTTTCTTTTACATAGAAATAGGTGCTACTGGAAAAAATGGAAACAGACAATGTTTAAAATGATTGAAAAGGATAAGATGTCTAAGATTAATCTTTTTTCACATTTTCTCTGATCTGTTAAATATATTTTACAAAATAACTTGGTAGTCTGTATACCCTTAGTATTAACAGAATAGGATAGCAAAACTTAGAATGAAATAATGAAGAACTTCCTGCACTAAGGACATTTTTGCCACATCTGTTCACACATGGTTACTGTAAAAGTTCATTTTTACTGTGCCAATAATGGATACGCCTTAAAACGTTTCTAATTATAAAATCTATCTTACAACCTATAATTATGCAAAAAGTTGTGAAATTATTATATCTGACGGCAAATATAGTTTACACAAGGAAAGCAGACTGCACATTCATTATTAATACTGATTCAGGTTTCCCACATAGTATATTATAGCTCAATGTGTATTATGCTGTCAGCATAATAAATACATACGGCTTTTGATGCCCAACCGCCTAGGGCATCAAAATAGCCAGCTCTGTCCTAGGCTGCTGTCACGTTGCTTTATTATCTTGTTACGTATGTTGGTGGATCTAAAAATGCTTTTTAGGTGGGTCTAATAGTGAAGAAATAAAGCACATTTTGTAAACCATTAAGTCCTGTCATGTCTAGGAAGTTTGTGTCTCACTTATGATTCGCCCCTGTGTTGTATATTGCTAGCGTTTTGAGATGAAGGGTTTAAAATGTGCCATCTGGTGTGTTACTGGGTCAATATGGAGTACAATACTTTTGGCATGATGGCATCTGCTTTTTGTCCCCTAAACTTAATAACCACCCATTCTTATGGGAATGAAAGTTCAGTCCTCCAAAAAGGTCGGAAAATGAGTAACTGAATAATCAAAAAATAGGTCAGACTGCCCTGCCGCTATAGCCACATCGTTCACTTTGTGGAGGTCAGTAAATCTTGATCACTGCAGACAGAACATTTGCATAGTGTAGCATGAGGTGGAGGAATGTTTCACAAACTCTGTAGTAGTGCCACATGTGCAGTATATACAGCATTCCCCAAAACGGCAACAGCAACGCCTGTGAACTGTTTGACATGTCCAAAACATGTGTGGAAACCTGGTTTAACTGAAGATGATACTGTGTATGCGACAGTGTCAGATACATAGGATGACAGTGTTGAAGGGTTATTAAATTGAAGGCCACCGAAACACAAGGCAGATATGCGGTAGTCCCATGGGGGTATTGGTGTTAATTTGTAGATAAACCCAGCTCCTCATTGAATCATGTCCTGTCTTGTTTTTTCATTTAGCTGACTTTCAGAGTGGATAAATGAAAAGCAGAAGAGGGTTCTGTGCAGCTGGTCAATCTTTTCATATCTGCCTTTCTAATGACAGCATGCTCACAGGGGCAGCATGTTTAGGATCCTTTATAGTCAGGATTATCCATCACTGCTCTGTCTTCAGATAACCTTCCCCTCATTGTGCCTTGACTCATACTTTTTCATATTAGTGTAAAAGGTTGCTAAATCCTGAGGGGCTGGGGAACAAGGTGGCAATATGTTCCAGTGTTATTTTTCAATGCACCTAATCACATTTATAATGCTTTGTTGATCTTTTTTCAGACAAGAAAAGCTTCTATCCTACAAATGAATTCTGATATTTCTGTCTGATTTGAAAATTGATAGACTTCCAGGTAGTTTTGGAAATATGATCGCTGTTACTGAAGACTGTGACTCAAACTAAATGGCGCTCTCTGGTGATATCATCAGTGTTTTCAATCCAGCCCAGATGGCAGGGGCAGGGAAGGCGCTGTCAGGAGTTAAGCTTGGGCAGTCAGACTATAGGAAAGCAGTCTGGCTTGCTTGGCTGAAATAAGTGCCAGAACTGCAGAGTTTTCAGGTAAAAAGTTAAATACTTCTGTGTCTGGGGCTTGCTCCAACAGAAAACACCCGCACAGACACACTCGCTCTCATCTCTTCTGTCTTTTGTCCACACTTATTTTTCCAATGATCATGATCACAGAAAACTTGTGCTCACCTCATCTCCATTTATCTCTGTTGATCTATTTCAATGGCCAGTGTCTTGAGTTCCGATCACATACATTAGAGGTACCCAGCTGGTTCCCCAGGAGACCACTTTCCAGTCTAGTCTAATTAGGAATATACTTTTTCTCTGACTCTTAAAGACTAAGCCCACACCAAGTGGGCACATTAAAGCTGATGAAATTGATTTGGTCATTTGTCACAGATGGTGGGAAGAGACAGACATGCCGGTCCTGCTCTCACCAGCATGTTTAGCTCTTATACGAGTTTCATTAGAACCCAAAGCTCACTTTATCATTACCCTGAAGGTACAGATCCTCTTTTATTCCATCTTAGTCACTGCAGTAACTATCAGTTTTGAATGAAAGTAGTTGGCTACTAATGGCTTTTATTTTGCACACAACTACAGAAAAGGCCCATTTCTAGTTAACAGCCTTTGTCTCCTGCTACACTGACAAAAAGGAGGAGCATAATGTGTAATGCAAATAAAACCTTGCTTGCTAAAAGAAACTGTACAAGACTGTGTCAAAAAACAATGTTAAAAGTGACATGAGCAAACATTGTAGTTTCCCTGTTGCTTTAGCGGGAATTTTTGGAACCAGTTGTTCCAGTTTCAGGTGTCCTTGACTGGCCCTGACCTCCATTCGAGTCAATAGGAGTTACCAGGATGTTTAAGTCAAGTGAATAGTGTTGTGTGCTTTGTGAGAACTGTAAGCTGTTACCTTGAAAAAGCAAAACACTGGCTATGAGTGAATGTTTTCATGATCGAGGCTGGATTATCAGCCTCAAGGCTTACCT
The DNA here is from genome assembly GCA_036173005.1 of Crenichthys baileyi. Taxonomy (NCBI): domain Eukaryota; kingdom Metazoa; phylum Chordata; class Actinopteri; order Cyprinodontiformes; family Goodeidae; genus Crenichthys; species Crenichthys baileyi. The sequence continues at coordinate 105,104 of JAHHUM010000338.1, forward strand.
GAATGTTTCTGCCTGCCATAGCCGAGATGGAGAATTTAGAGAAATCAGGAAATAATGATGCAATATGATGCAAACACAAGTCAGAGACTCAGAGACTCAGATGTAATATTTGGTATTGTGCTGAGCTCTAAGAAATAATATATTTAATATTTAATATTAAAACTTTAATATTTTATCAAATAATATTTTGGTCTGTTAAGGGTTGTCCTGTGAATACCAGCCCAGTATTTATGTTTGAGAACCAAGGATTATCTTGAAGAGTCTGGAAGTGAAGTTAAGTTAGTCTTGGAACCAACTTAGGCAATAATCAGCAAACGTTTAGAAAACCATTCACAATGTAAGATCAGATAAAATATTATTTTAATAAAATAATGTTTTAAAGAATGATCTGCTGAATAAAACCAACCTTCTGGATGACTAATTCTCAATGGTGTCTCATTAGCTGCCTTTATTTATTAAATAATATTTAAAGAAATATTAAGGAAATGGTAAAATATTTAAGGAAATATTTTGGAAAAGAGCCAAATCTTTCTGGGGAAATGGGGCTTAATGGTGTTTACATAGTTATAAAATTTAGTAAAATGATGTTAGGGACATATTATTCACTGGATTGAAAACTAAACCTTTCTGGGTAAATATTATTTAGCAGCAAGCAGGTGTTCTTACCTTTTAGCAGTTGAAGCTAACAAAAGAAGCTGATAGTTTAGCACCAGAATCAAATACACACCTTTAAAAATACCGTTAATAAAAGAGTTAAAATGCATAAGCGCGGACGGCGCGTTATGATCAATCTTCTGTGTTAAAATCACCCCTTTAAATAAAGTTTGTCTTAACTTTAAAAACACACAAACACAGAACACAAAACTGAGCACGTGTGTTGCAGATAGCCTGCTAGTACTGAGATAGCAGAGTTCAACACAAACAAAACCAAACTTCATAAAATGAAAACGTTTAGATCATTTCACCCTAAATATCTCTCTATTACTCTGCCCAAACACCTAACCTCTGAACCATGCTGAGGAAAAGCTGTCCAGGGCGACGGCGACGTTTGAAGAAAGCTCTGTGAACAAAAGGGTTAGCTTCCAGCTAACCTCCGGAGCAGTGACTGGGCGGACCGTTCTGTCCGCTGACCACACTGCACGTTAACGGCCGTAACCACGGTGATGCGGAGCTGTTGTCCTTCCTTCAGACTGGAAAAACCGCTTCACTCGGCTTGTAGAGACAGCGTCTCTACTGGGGACTTCTCTGCAACACAGTTTGCTTCTGCAGGCCTCAGAGAGAAAGTAAGCAATTCTTATACCTTAATTTCCCTTTTTATGAATGAATACCGGATACACAGACAGTAATTCATCCGTACTTAACTCAGTGCATATGATTGATGATCGTATGACACCCTTGGATCCAGTTTGAAGAGTTCATGTCTGTTTGCCAGCAAAGAGACATTAGCGCGCTGCCTCTCCGATCCCGGTCTCGCAAAGAGGAGCAGTGGAAGAGAAAGACTTGTGGGAGAAGTGGGGGTTTTATGTGGACAGTGGCATCATGGGAAGTCCGCTGTTACCCCCCTTTCCCTTCTGAAGTTGTGCTGGAAGTCGGTTAAATGCAATTTATTTTGAAAGTTCCAGAAAAGTTTGTACCGGAGTTTTAATGGTGAAATCCATAGCTGGGTCCCAACATAGATTAGGCATAGAGGGTGTATAATGTTAGAGTAACATTACTGAATCTTGGGGATGTTATGTACTTTGGGTTCAGTTGTTAAACAAGTTGCTGGAAAGGTTCCCCATCATTGTAAATGGGGATCTGGTCCATGTATTCATCAACCATTCTATTCCTGTGTTTCCTGTAATAGTTGCATAAGGAAGTTGCTAAGTTGCTGGTGCTACACATCTTTACTCAAATCTATTCTTGCAATGTAGGCACTGCTTTGTGGCTACAAATTGCATGAGGGCTTACCAACACTTTTGACTTTTCATTTTCACCTGCCTCATAGGCAAAGGACATCCAAGCAACAGTTTTGCTTTTTGACTATTAGACTAAACTGTGGCCTGAAGCCTCTCCTCCAGGCACTTCTATGTTAGGGGAGTTTTAATATTCCAGCACCAATTTACTGTTTTGATTGTCTCTTATCGCTGTTTAGGCAGGACGCAGCAGTGGAGTGGGGAGCCTTGGTGTCTGTGTGTCTACAATTCTGCTGTAAGAAACTATGTGCAAACTTTGGCAGATGAGAACAGTTGACTTTATATTGTTTTTGATGCAAATGAGTATCCCACAAATTTATTATTCTGTTTTGTATAATTTACATTGAAATATCAGTTACTTCGACAAACCTAGTCTAAATATTTTAGATTTTTCACTAGATGATCAAATGTAGTCCAGACTGGTTATTATAACAACAAAATATTCCCAATAGAAAGCTCCTAAGCAGATGGTAACTTTAATGCATTAAAAGCTCCTTCCATGCTTTTGTAACCGAATAATCCTAGGCAAATGGCTGACTAAATATATACCTCTGTTTTATTTATCAACAATTCAGTGAATCAAACAAATGCAAATATAAAGGCAGGTAGTTCCACAGCCTGGGGTCGAGTCCTGAAAGGCTCCATCTCCTTTAGTTTTTAGTCTTGAGGTGAACAAATTTAGATTTTGAGAACAGAAATGGTGAAACACAGAAAGTTTAGTTAGAAGATAAGACAAATTTTATGGTCCCCGACCTCCAACCCAGGACAGCTGCGTCAAGGACTGAGGCCTCTGTATGTGGGTCACGTTCTTTACCGCTATGACATGCGCCGTGCCAGTTCTTACATCGTTTATTAGGAATTATGTTAGTACTTAACAAGTTATGATTTGTCAAATTAAAGAGAAGAAAAAAAAATCATTTGGTTTTAGAAACAGGGAGAGGCATTTAGCATATTTGAAACCAATAAAAAAAAATGAGGAAACAAAAGGCACATTGGCACAGACTTCCAGTGGCTCATAACTGATAACTAACTCAGTCGGTTTAATGTAAAATAGTATATGAGATAATTTAATCCAACATTTATGCAGCAAGTTACTGCAGGTTATACATTTAATGCAGCTGGGTTAGATTTTTTCTTCTCTGCGCCTCCTCTGTATATGCCAATCTGTCACAAACAAGGCCCAGGCCGGTTTCCTGGTAGTTTATTTACAGCTGGTTAAATGGGGTGAGACTGAGGCTGAAGACTGTGGAGACACTGATGAGAGCCAGGCAGGGAGGAAATGAAAAAAAACTAAGCTGAACAAAGCCCCTGAGGAGAAATGGGGAAATGGGAAAACACGCTTTGAAAAACAGAATGTTGATATCACAGGAGAGTGGCTGGAGTGCGACCAAGAGCACAAACTGGGTAGCTCAGCAGCTCAGGACAGGGCGATTCACTTCTTTAATCCTTTGAAAAACAGGAAAGAAGCTCTGGGCTGGTGGGGAGAGGAGGCTGCAGTGAAGAGCAGGTCTGCCCCTTGCCTGGACTGCAGCTGATGAAATGCAGATAATTCATCCAGTTATAAATGTAATCATTACGTTTATACTGATGACTTATAAGTTCTGTTATATTACGTTTTAGTGCCATGATTATTTAATTTAACCACAGTAAATGGAGGCAAGCCATAGTTAATGTTATTAGTTCTGCCTGTGATGAAAGTTCGTGACCGCAATGAGAACAGGCACGCTCCTATATGTGGGTTGGATGGTTTTGTTTCTTTTCATACAGAGAGATAAAATGTCATATATTTAGTGTGTGTTGTGATCTGTACTTTTACAATGCATCACAAAATTATCTACAGCCTTTTTCACACTTTGTCACATTACAACCACAAACTTCCATGCATACTTTTGGCATTTTATGTGATTGACCAGCACAAAATATGAAAATGTTGACAGTTATGTTAATGTGCCCATCTATTTGTAAAAATCTTAAGAGTGGCGTGCTTTTTAGCTCCTTTTTCTCCAATATCACGAAATAAAATCTAGAGCCACAGATTACCTCCAGAGGCATATTGGTAAGATGAGTCCACCTGGGTTTAAGACAAGAAATCATAGCAGACGGGTCGGGTGAAGCTGTGGGGAAGCTTAAAGCAGGGTAATGTTATAAAATATACAAAGCTTTGGACATCTCACTGTTCACTGTTCAAATCATCATGTGAAAAATGAAAATGTCTGGCAGAAAATCAAAAGTAATTAACATGCCAAACAACCAATATCAATTAAGGAGGAGGTTCTTATTTGTGGTATCCTTAAATCAGAAAAGCAGCCAAGAGGCCCATGGTAACTGGGAGTCATAGCTATAATGGAATGGTGTAGATCAAAGTGTATTCATGTGTGAGACTAGATCTAATTGAGGAGACTTAAAAATAGTTGTTCACAGATGTTCTCCATCCAGTCTGACCAAGCTTGAGCTACTTTTCAAAGAACAATGGGCAAAAATTCCAGTCTCTAGATGTGCTAAACTGGTAGAGACATACTGCAGAACCCCTGCGGTTGTAATTGCAGTAAATGGTGGTTCTACAAAGTATTGACTCAGAAGGACTAAATACAAATGCATTCCACACTTTCCAGATTTGTCTGTAAAACAATGTATAATTTATTCCCTAAACTTCACAATTATAGGCTATTTTTTGTCACATAAAATCCCATGAAGATATATTTCTCTGTGTAATGAGGCAAAAATATGAAAAGTTCAATGGGGTTTACATACATTTGCAGGGTACTGTATAAAGCTGCTCTGTTCAGCAGTGACATGATGAATAAATATGTCTCGTTAGCTACTCTACACCCAAAACGGCAGCAGAATCACAGAAATAACGTTAACCATAATGAAGATTTCCAGAACAAAATGCAGTTTGCATAATTTAAACACATATTTAGGGCTGTCATAAAAACAGTCTACACAGTATGATCTCCACTGCCAATACTTTGTAATCTGCATCCCAGGAAATCTGTCTGTCCAGTGGAAAAACTGTCATTAACGGGGCTCAGCTTGCATCCAGCAGTGTTAGGCTAGCAGCCTAATGGACGGGATTAAAAAGTCAGCCCATGTTATCCTGGCTGTGATTAAAGTGACCACCTGTTCATTTAAATTGCTACTGTACTTGTATTTGAAGAATGGTGGAATTCATTCTATACTTGAGCATTAACCATAGAGATTGAAGTTTCTATTCATTCAACTACTCATAGTAGGAACTGAACTGTCCCTCCTATTCTCATTGTTGTCACGGTCTTATTTTTCTAAAATGCCTCACCACAAAACCTGGACTTGTGTACACAAACCCTTACCTGCTTCTACATATTTATGTATGCAAACTTTATTTAATCTGATTGGAATAGTCTCCATCATGTCTGTTGCAAGATTATTTTACAATCAAAATGTTCTCAGAAGAAAGAGGCAGAAAGGCTAGTAAATGTATAACTTTATACTATAAAGGTTTGTGGAAATGTGACATTGCAGTTGCAATGCAAGTCATTCTGCAAACTAGAACATATAAACATTAGTAATGTTTTTTGTTGTGTAACATACATAGCAGACTGATCAGGAGGAGCTATAATGACTGGATCAAACGCCACACTTGGTTAAGAAAGCTTGCTGTTTGTTTTTGAGAGATTGTCTACATTTGCTTTATGCCAGCTACAGCCCATAAAGGGACGGTTCACATTTATTGAACTTGGGTTCTGTTATGACCAAGAAAAATCTTACCTACTGTAGATTGCAGCACTTAAATGATTTGGAGGTGAGCAAAGGTTTAAAATGTTTAGAAAATAGGGTTTGTATAAACCCGTGACGTTTGTGAGATCAGTCATTCTGACATGGCAAAGGTCAGTCCTGGCCCCTCTCTGACAAACTGTTAGATGGAAAACCAATTTTGTTTCCATCAAAATGAACAGAAGAACTGTAACAGGTCAGATATTGACTGCTTATAATCTCTTAACAGAACCCTTTTTTTAAAAAAAAAGTGAAGTATCCCGTTAAAAATTATTTTTAATCATTTTATGGCCAATTTCCGATCTCTGGTTGTTGTTAAGCTTTTATTCACCAGTACTACTTTTAGCCGATTCCAATTTTTCGTTAAGAACTTTAACTAACACAATCTTAGACATGATTTTTTTTGCCTTCCTATCATTAGTGGTCATATAGGAGCAGAGGCAATGTCATGACACTTTGTGAAAGTGGTCACTGTAAAACAGGGTTTTACTAATTTCAAGTCGAGACAAAAGATTATGGAGTTGACATCTAAAAATCTCCTTTAACTCTGAGATTTCCAAAAGGCTGGTAGAAAACTCCTCTCTACATCTAAAAACGTTTGGTTCTAAATGACCAAAACTGTGAAAGATTGAAATAACGAGGCAGTGAAAAGATGATTGTACAGCCTGAATGCGCCGCCAACATGCCTTCAAGTACACCTTCTTTTTTACTAGCTTCTTAGAGGCTTTGTGCTCCCTCACCTCACTGCTACTGCGAGTCTTCGTCTTACAGTAATAACTTCTTACCAAAGAGTGTTGTTGATAGCTCAACCTGATACTCCTGAGTATGGTGTGTACCTTTATAAGAGAAAAGAAGGATTGTCTTTGTTGTTTTCATGCGGCTGTGTCAGAATCTGCACTTTGGTCCCAAGTTGACATTTTTTATGAATAAAAAGTTCACATGTGCAGTTTGATTAAACTTAAGGCATACTATAGCTTTTTAAACAATCTATAGAAAATGTTCTCCTTTTTTGTGCCCTGAATAACTGTAAGTTCTGTCTTTCACCTATGTTAATATTGTAGGTACTGGACGATCCATCAGAGGACAACCTTTACATGGGTATGTATGTTATATTTTCCTTTATTTCATCTGTTTATCTGCTTTCTCCTTCATCCTGTGCTGGTTGACACCAAATGCCAATAAGACAAGTGTTTGTGTAATTTATTCATAACCCAGTGTGCCTTTTGCTTCCTCCACCCCACCTCAGAGTTAACACATTATGCCAAAGCACTGTCAGATGCCAGCAAGGACTCCTCCTGAACATCAAACTATTTATAAGCTAAATCTAAACTATAGATGGGAGGCTAATATGGAGCTTGAATGCAATCTCAGTGGCAGTAGTGGTCAGAATTAACTAATGAGTAAAATATTCCACCTCACAAGTATCCTCTTTGTTTTCCCCTTGTTTTGTTCCTGATAGTGTTTGAGCTGATGCGTAAGGGGTGAGTAGAGAACGTGTCCTTTGATTTCTTATAAGCCTTATAAGATTTCTTATGAGCCTCATTCCATGTGTTCCTGCTTCTTCTCTTCCTCATTTCTCCATCTCTTCATCCTACCTTCAGCCTCTAAAGCATTCATTGCTTCAGGCTAACAGTGCCAGAGTTTTTATCCATCTCAGGCCTCAAAAGAAAGACATAACAGTCTTGAGTTTATACAGTTATTGCCAAAGCCAGCCAGCTAAATAAGTGCTTCAGGTCCTGGTGCTGGTGCTTCCCACACCTCAACAATGTGTAATGATCTGTTAATCTGAGACCATTTGTTTTAGACAGTAATGTTAACATGCACATACAGTGCCTTGCGAAAGTACTCGGCCCCCTTGAACTTTTCAACCTCTTGCCACATTTCATTTTCCTTCATTTTCACAAAAAATTTTAATTTTATATCTTTATGTTTGAAGCCTGAAATGTGGCAAGAGGTTGAAAAGTTCAAGGGGGCCGAGTACTATCGCAAGGCACTGTATGTTCAGACATACAGTGGGGAGAACAAGTATTTGATACACTGCCGATTCTGCAGGTGTGCCCACTTGCAAAGCATGTAGAAGTCTTTCATTTTTATAATAGGTACTCTTCAACTGTGAGCGAAGAGTACATAAGCATTTGACCACCTAACAACCAGTAAGAATCCTGGCTCTAACAGGCCTGTTAGTTCTTCTTTAAGAAGCCCTCCTGTTCTCCACTCATTACCTGTATTAACTGCACCTGTTTGAACTCCTTATCTGTATAAAATACACCTTTCCACACACTCAATCAAACAAGCTCCAACCTCTCCACAATGGCCAAGACCAGAGAGCCGTGTGAGGACATCAGGGATAAAATAGTAGACCTGCACAAGGCTGGGATGGGCTACAGGAAAATAGCCAAGCAGCTTGGAGAGAAGCAACAACTGTTGGAGCACTTATAAGAAAATGGAAGAAGTTCAAGATGATCAATCTCCCTCAGTCTGGGACTCCATGCAAGATCTCACTTCGTGGGGCATCAATGATCATGTGGAAGGTGAGAGATCAGCCCAGAACTACACGCAGGACCTAGTCAATGACCTGAAGAGAGCTGGGACCACAGTCTCAAAAAGACCATTAGTAACACACTACGCTGCCATGGATTAAAATCCTTCAGCAAAGGCAAGGTCCCCCTGCTCAAGCCAGCGCATGTCCAGGCCTGTCTGAAGTTTGTCAATGACCATCTGGATGATCCAGAGGAGGAATGGGAGAAGGTCATGTGATCTGATGAGACAAAAATACAGCTTTTTGGTCTGAACCCCACTCACTGTGTTTGGAGGAAGAAGAAGGATGAGTACAACCCCAAGAACTCCATCCCTACCATGAAGCATGGAGGTGGAAACATCATTGTTTTTCTGCAAAGGAGACAGGACGACTGCACCGTATTGAGGGGAGGATGGATGGGGCCATGTATCAGGAGATCTTAGCCAACAACCTCCTTCCCTCGGTAAGGGCATTGAAGATGGGTCGTGGCTGGGTCTTTCAGCATGACAACGTATGTATGGAGGAGTGGTTCAAAATCCCTGCTGCAGTGTGTGCAAACCTCATCAAGAACTACAGGAAACGTCTGATATCTATAATTGCAAACAAAGGTTTGTGTACCAAATATTAAGTTTTGTTTTTCTGATGTATCAAATACTCATTTAATTGAATAATATACAGTTTAATTACTTAAAAATCACACAATGTGATTTTTTTTTAGGATTTTTGTTTTAGTTTCCGTCACTCACAGTTGAAGAGTACCTGGGATAAAAATGAAAGACTTCTACATGGTTTGCAATTGGGAAAACCTGCAAAATCGGCTGTACTCCCCACTGTAGCACATATTCTTTTTTTATAATCAGTATGCCGCTGTATGAGTTGGTATTGTTATAGTAGGGTTCCTGCTGGAGGCACCTTCTGCTGCCTCTAGCTGGCAGTTGTGAGATAGCCAGGCTTGTTAATGCAGCTGTACTAAACTGGATCATTCCCATGTACTGTTGCTTTCCTACTGACAAGATGTTTGGAACCAGGTATTATCTGTCATTCTCAGTTAAACTCACATGCTTTGTAAACATAACCACACAGTCCTGTTACATCATTAGGTGTTGCTAATTCTTTTAAGGTGAAATTACCTCCTGTTAATATGCCTAAATCTGCCATGTAAACACGGTTATCAAGCCTGCTGCAGTTGTCAGCATGCAATGTTTTTTATGCTTGTTAAGGAAAAATGGCAGTAAAATACCAAAGGTGATGCATTAGAATACTGCAAATTAGACTTTCAAGGGTGTTTTCGTTGAAATAATAACAACCTCTTTAAGGGACTGATGTGAAGCTATTTTCACCATCTTGTCTTTGCCTGTGAGAACACCAAGTATAAACAAACCATGTAAATGAGTAAGTATACAGTAGGCAATATAATGATGGGTGAGAAAATAAAATCTGATGATGGATCAATTAGATTTTTGTGGTTAGTATTTCTAAAACCTTGAATTCTGTGTCCCCTTGACGATGTGGAGCCTTATGCTAATGCTGAGATTTCCAACAGGCTACCAACATTTCCATATCCAACATGTTCCATTTGAAAGCTCAAATGGAAAAACAAAGCAATTTTGCTAAACTTATTCAGCCTTCTTGTTATCTACTGAAAGTCTTGCTCTCCCTTGCAGCCAGGTATGAATCAGGAGGAAGTAGTATATCCTCCTTCAAGCATGTTCAAGCTTCAGATTAGCTTGGCTTGCATCTATTGCAATGTTATTTAAAATGTATTTAAATGTTTAGATAAGTAACAGACTCAATATGACAAATGGAAAAGGTGCGTGTTAAAGAAAATTACTACACGTTGCCTTGCATCATTTCACATTAGCTATTAGCAGTAATTAAAGTTTGCAATGCTTTTTTTCATGAATTAGTTTTTGTTTTTTATGCGTGAAAAACAGTCAGTCAGTCATTTTCTACCGCTTATTCCATAGTGGGTCGCGGGGAAGGTGGTGCCTATCTCCAGCAGTCTATGGGCGGGAGGCGGGGTACACCCTGGACAGGTCGCCAGTCCATCACAGGGCAACACAGACACACACAGGGCAAACAAGCATGCACACACTTAGTCACACTTATGCAGCATCATTTCATACTTGTCATCTCAAGACCTTACAAAGGTGTTTAAATGGTTTATAAATTAAATTTACTACAATCAGATTTATTTTAGTCTTTACTTGCTCCATGCACTCAATAACTATCTATACATTTGAGAGAAGCATTAAAGCAGAATTTGTTCTAACTTACTGATGAAACAACGGATTATTTTAGAAAACAGGGCCCATAGATAAACATGTTAAACCTTTATTTCTTGTTTATATATTTCCTAAAACAAGAAAAAGGTTACAGTAATTATAACAAAACAATTTCTATTTCGAGGGAAATACTTTACTGTACAACTCTAAATGCTATAATACTACAAAATACAACCCACTATTTAGAGTAATTTCATGGTAATTACCCTTGAATTCCTGTCGAATTGTGGTGCAATTTAATAGTTATAGTCTGTTCTTAATTTGTAAGTATCACACTGTTCTTTCCTTGTTACCATGGAATATTACCCAATTTCCACTTTGACTTTGCAATAACAAGTTAACATAATTGACTATGCTTACTTATTTACACCTAACCAATGTATTACAGTTACCTTATCAAACATTTAGGATGCAAGACTGGATATTCTGGTTTAATAAAACAGAACATTTAGTTATTTATTGTGTTTAATGTTGTCACCTCTCACATACTCTTTTTCTATGTATGGTTTTTATTTGACATGTGAAAAATCTCATCTTAACTTTAGATATTAACCTGTTTCTGTTTCTAAATCTGAATCCAATAAAAAATCTCTGATCTTGTCTTTCTGCCTGATTGTGTGAATCTGTAGTCCAGTAATGGAGGTGCCCACAGACACTCCTTTTTCAGAGGAGCAAGCTTGCCTGTACTTCAGAGACATCATCCTGGGCATCGAGTACTGTAAGTCTATGACACTTGAACAGAATATTTGTATATTTTTGGGGAATCCGTTTTTTCTTGTGAGTAAACAACATCATTTTAATAATTCTTGTTACCGTTCGTATTATAATGCTAAAGTATAAATAAAAATGTTAAACACACACTTAGATTTTCATTTCTACTCTTCACTGTCTTGACATTTTATTTTTGGGTTTTCTTTTTCTCCATGTAAAGGAGCAAAATGTTCTTAAGCCTCTGGCTCCATGTCCTCTCTGCCTGGCAGCATTTGTGTCCGTTCATCCAATCACTGCTGAGCCACAGTTTGGTCGAACAGTTTTTTTCTCAAGCTGCCCTTTTAGCTGTAGTGGATCAATTTCACTTATTTGCTGTTATTGAGCTTGTTCATCCAAAAGAGTATTACTGTCTTCTTTTTTTTCCATTTCACGTTGGCTTGTGTGGAGTACTTACCAGCACACAGTCTTATACTCCGTATTCAGAATCACAATAGAAAAATCGAGCTATTTAATTCTCAAAACTGCTAAAAAGAACAGAATTTTCAGCATCTAAATTAAGTTCAATATTTTTAACATTAGCAGTTTTAGCTTTTCAAGGTAAACGTTAAATTAAAATGTTAAAACGTTTGAGGGTTGTGTTGTCTTAGATGGTGGTAAACAGCTTTTCTCATGATCTCTTTTGACTATAGTTAATAAATACTTCCTCTAATGGCCGGTATACATTGTGGGATTCTTGGGCCGTCGCGGACCAAAGACAACGATTGAAGGAAAATCAGGGAGAGATCCTTGGTTGTGGCTCTAAATCTGCGATCTTACGTTGCACTTTGAGACTGGTTCAAGGATGGCCATTATTGACATGTTGAGACCAAAGATAACCTGCAATAAATATTTGACAGTATCATATATTTAGAATGACTATCTCTATACGACCTACGTCTACTAAAGTGAGTGTATTTTGTTATTTTTTTATTCTCCATTTTTTAAGATATATCAGTTGAGAAATCATAGAAGTAACCTTCATAAATGCTAACTGCTAATAGATTAGTAATAAATACATACCTCCAGTTCTCTCTGTAAAAATGGCATCCCAAGTTGGCCTCTTTTCCCCAGCCATGACCATGTCCACATTCCCCTCCTCCTTTTCCCCATCTTCATAAAGGCTGAATTCTTCAGATTGTTTTTTTTTTAAGTTTGTCTCTGGAAGCACAGATGGATGGCATGTGCTGATGTGGTGCACACTGACGTTGCTTCTTGCCGTACGTTGCCGTACGAAAAGGCCACATTTCTGCAGTGATCTATTTGCAACAAAGTCTACAGTGCCTTGAAAAGGAATCCCCAACTTTTGAACTTATCTGCTTTTCTCCTCACCGATACGTCTGTTGATCTCATGCTCCATTCTGCCCTCACTTGGGAACAAGATCCCGAAAAACCTCAAATCCTTTAGTTGAGGTAGGATTACCCTCCAACCTGAAGAGGGCAAGCCATCCTTTTCCAGTCAAGAACCATGGCCTCCGATTTGGAGGAGCTGATCATCATCCTCACCACTTTACACTCTGATTCGAACTGCCTCAGTGCAAGCTGTAGGTCTTGACTAGAGGGAGCCAGCAGAACCAAGTCATCTAGGTAAAGGAGAGACAAAATCCACAGGTCCCCAAACCAGACCCCTCTGGCCCTTGGCTGTGCCTAGAAATCCTGTCCATGAAAGTTATGAACAGAAATGCCCTGCCAGAGTCCAACATGCACCGGGAACACGTCTGACTTAATGCCGACAATGCGAACCAAACTCCCGCTCCACTTGTACAGAGACCGGCTCTCCTTCAAAAGAAGGGGGACTGGTCTGCCAATGCAGATCCACATCGAGGACAGTGCAGAGGCAGTGCAGAAATTTGTTAGAAAACATTAGAGATCATAAAGAGCAAGGAACTCAGCACACAGGCCAGAGAGAAAGTTGGGGAAAAGTTGAAAACCAGGTTAGGTTATAAAACAATTTCCTAAACTTTAAACATGTTCAATCCATTTTCTGAAAGCGGACACAGTATACCACAATTAGAAACCTACCGAGACATGGTTGTCCAGCCAAACTAACTGACCAGGCAAGATGGCATTAATCAGAGAAGCAGCCACAAGTCTGGCTTTTATAGAAGAGTAGTAATTGGGAAAATCACTGTTTAAAGACAACCACAAGAAGAGAGCACAGCAAGCATGTAGAAGAAAGTGACAGATGTCCGATGATACTAGTGTTACAACTGTGTAAGAGAAAACTAAAATTGCATTTCACCCTGAACATACTATTCTCACAGTGAAACAAGGTGGTGGCAGCTTTTAATTCAGTTGAAGAATGGAAAAATCTCAAAGGGACATTGGATGTTTTAGTTACTCTCATTTTCCAAGAGTCGCCATGAATGGTTAGGTTGAAGAATTTCCTGTTGTGGTCTGTGTTGCAGGAGACCTGTAGAGGATGTGCAGCATCATGTTGTGGAAATACTTTAGCAGGGACATGGCAGTTGGTCAAATGATTGAACCAGTGCAATCCTAAAAATACAAAAATAGCAGCAACGAAATGGTTTAGATCACAGCACTTTAATATTTAAGAATGGAACAGTCAATGTCCAGACCTAAAGCCAGCTGGGAATCTGTGTCAAGACTTCTCCATTCATTCGGACTGAGCTTGAGCAATATTACAACAAAGAATCTGCAAAAAAATCAGCCTGTAGATCTGAAAAGCTTTTAAAGTCATACCCTAAAAGACTTGCAGCTGGAATTGCATTGAAAGCTGGTTCCCCAAAAGTATTGACTCAGCTAATTGAATACAAATGCATGCCATGGTTTTCTCATTTTTAATTATAAAAAAAAAGTTGAAAGTCATGTATCTTCCATTGTGCAATTATGCACTAGTTTGTGTTGGCTGACTATTTAAAATCCTGATTAAAAACATGAAGTCTGTGGTTGTAATGTAACTAATTATAAAACAGGGCACTTTTGGAAGGCACTGAAGTAAGTGTAAAGCTTGTTTTTGGCAGACAAGTTAAAGAGGAACTGTTAAGAAATGTCTCTGCCTGTTTTGTCAAAATGTGAATGCTGAACTCTGGCGAGCAGAATAAGCTGTCAGTCTTTTGGTTTTCTCTTAATGAACTGGATCTTAGTTTTACGTTGTTTTAAGTGCATCAAAATGTCTTCTGTGACCTACATGAATTTAAACCACGAGTCTGAGCTGGTGCTCCTGATGGCACTGACATCAATTTAATTTGAACGTTATCAGTGCTGCAACATTTAATTGTCAAATAGTCAAGTGCCCCATCTTTAAGGAAGACCTCCTCAGGCAAGTAGAGACCACTTATCCCATCAGGGACGTGTTCAGGGCGTAGATCCAGAAGAATGTTGAGGATGTACTTAACTCTCACTCACAGGCGACCTCCAGTTTAAAGTCTTCCCGTCCTTGTGAAGCAGCAATCAAAACTGGTGATGCTTTCTTCTGGGACACAATCACTACTTCTGTCTTTGTTTTGAGAATAATCTATCTTCAGACTCGTCTTTATTTTCTCCAAGTGGTTTAATAAACAGCAAATGTGCACTACTACAATTATATTGATTTTATCAGGACCAAACTTACACGTTATTGTATACAGAAAGTAAAGTCCAGATAGAGACAAACTTATTAAGGTGGTCAGCTGCTGTCCTACAGTGACAAGTTAAATACCTTGGTCAGTTTCAGAATGATCTGGTTTGTTCAGTTTCAACAAAAAATTATATTACAATATTTTTTCTCTTTAACCCGATAATAATTTGGCAAAATCCTGTTTTGACTCCATTGCATAATGTCAGCAACCTTTTTAGATCCTACGTTATATGTTCAACAAATGATCTCTGATGAATGACCTACTTTCTCAGTGGGTAGAATAAATGTTGGTTAATGGACTAGTGTTCCAGATGTGTCCTGTTATGAGATTCTCAGGGTCTGATAACCTTGAATAAAAAGACCACTAGAATTTAAAACGAAAACATCTAACATGATACAATTGCATTTTTAAAATGTAAAAGTTTCATTGCTGCTAAAATATTATAAGTATAAAATATGGACATCGCTGTTGCATCCAGTAGTTTTTCAGTAAACATGCTTTTTATGCTGAATATTATCTGCTTTTGTTGTCCTGCTGACTCTGTTAGCTAACTTGCAGTCAGTTGTTTGAACATACATATTAACCTGATAGCTTTTTGCTGTTGATCTTTCAATAAGCATTACCTTGATAACAACGAGCTGCGAGGCTCCCTTAGCTTCCCTGACACAGCTGCCCCAAACAGCAGAGCTGCTTTATTCAGTCAGAGGAAAATGTTCCCTCACGAACTTTGTTTCTCATTTTAATGAAAGACTTTAAACCATATAGGAGCTGTATTGATAAAAATGGTTGCAGTTATTAAAACTTCACTTTTTAAAACCGTGATTTACCTTGATACTGGTAACCAGAGTTTTTACCATTAAAAAGAAAGAATATTTTCTTAAACCAAAGACATTTTGCCTAAATTGTTTTACAAAGTAAACTTGAATAGTTTAATTCTGAAATTAAGATAAAAAATATTTCCAATGTTAATAAAAATGGGACCTTATTCATGTAAATCAGCTGTTTTTTTAATTTAGTTAATTGAAAACACTACTTAATAGACTATTTGGTGGATTTTATAAAAGTACTTGTCGACAGGAACTCTTGAAACGTTAAACTGGAACCACAAATAAAATGTAGTTTTTAAGGGAACAATGTAGACATTGATGTAATTACTGATCAAGTGATTAGATCACAAACAGTGCAATGTTTATAATAACATCCCTACACATAGTTGTTCGTTGGGATTGCGCTCACAACGATGACACCACTGTCTGTTGTCATGAAAGTATGCGGTTTTCTTGTAGCGTCTCATTTATTTTGATCACATTAATCTCACATGTCTCTGTGTTTGTCTGGAAAGTAAGGTGTCTGCAAATCGGGAGCATTATAGTTTGGGTTTGTTCGGGGAAGGTAAAAATTTTTTCAAATGGGCTCCATCCCTTTATTTTAAAACCCCGTTTTTTCCCCCAAGCTGGCTCCAAATAAAGTTTCCTTCTATATTTTGGGTTTTTTTATGCAAAAACCCAAAAATATTCCGGGCCCTTCAGGGGGGTTTAAAAATTTAATTTATAATAAAAATTATCTCAGCTTTCCCTTTGTCCCAAAAAAAATTTTTAGGAATTAAACCTGTTTAAGGGGAAAATTGTTTAATTTTAATCCCAATTTAAGGCCCCTTCCCCATTTTCAGTTTCCCGTTGCTCATGGTTTTTTACCGGGAGCTCCTGAGGGCTTTCCCAAAAGGAAAACCTTTTTTTTGGGGGAAAATTTTGCTTTATTTTGTTTTTTTGGGGTTTTGCCCAACCCTTTTTCCCCCTTTTCCCCCGTTTTCAAAAAACCAGGAAAATAAACCCACCAAAAAGGGGCAAACAAGCCCTTAAAAAAGTTTTAGGGGGAAACGGGGGCAGTGGAAAATAGCCGACTTCCGGGGTGACCCCAAACCCGTTTTTTGAGGGGAATGATGGTTTTTCTGGTTTCCCGCACGCAAAGGGACTCCTGCTTTCATGGCCCCGGAGACTCTGTCAGAGAAGTGCAAGAGCTTCAGCGGGAAAGTGAGTCGAATCAGCGGCTTTGAACTGTAGTCCATGTACGCTTGGATCGATGTTTTCTTTTTTTCTTCCTCTTGCTGCCTGATGTTGATGTCAGGAATTAATTATTCATTTTAAGATGAGGCTGCATCTCCTTTGGTAGCTCTGATTACTGTTGTATGAAGCAATTCACCCCTCCTTTTTGGGGTTGAGTTAATAAATCCCGACTTTTTTAAAGGAAATTTTAAATTTTCACCCATATTTTCAAGAAAAAAAATAAAAGGAGGAAAAAAAACTCAAAATTAAAAAAATGCAAAACATGAAAAAAAATTTGTGCAAATAAGTTTTTTTCAATGTCAAGTTAAACTCAAAAATTGGGGATTTTAAAAAATACCTTTTTTTGAATGTGCAAGGGCAAATAAAACTGTAACCTGATTTCCCAAGCTTTTGGGTTTTTTTATAAATTTTTGAATTTCCCGAAATCTTTTTCAGGTTTTGTGAGGAAACCTTTAAATAAAAGAATTTGATTTCAAAGTTTTTGAAAAGTGTCTGTGGGGTTTTTAATGAAACTTTTTCCCTTGGGTTTTTATGAGCTTTTAAATGGATAAAAAGTGGGAAACCCTTAAACCAAATTCTTTAAAAACTAGCACAAAAAACAGCTAAAACTTTTTTCCTCCCCCGTTTTGGGTTTTTTCTTTGTAGCCCTTGGAGACAAATTCCAAACCAGTAAAACCCCTCAGTTTGTTCTTTTTCCTTTAGGTCAGCCCAAAAAATCAGTGGTGTTTTTCTTGCAAAAATTGCAAGTTCCTTTGCCAAAAATGAAAGTAATGTTTGGGGTTCAAATTCCCCGCAAATAGCCCGCCCTTCCTCTCGTATTGGGCATTTTCAACCGTTTCTGTTTTTTAAAGTAGGCTTTTAAAACCTTTTACCCAAAATTTTTTTAGTCCCCATTAGTTTTTGATCCCAATTTTTTTTTAAAAGGGCTAACATTTTTTTCCTACGTGAATTGGGCAAAAACATTATCTCCCTGCAGAAAGGGGTTTTTTCTCCTTTTAAGTAATAAAAGTTTTTTCCCTTTTTTTAAAGCGTCAGGTTTGACTCCCTGTTCTTATCCAGCACCAACCCTTCTTGCTCCCTCCTCCTGTGGGTTTCCATAAAACTGGCGGACTTGCTAAGAGAAGGGCTGTGTGTGTCCATTAAAATGAAGCCAGAATAGAATATTTGATTGCAGACTAAAAGCCACCAGGGTAAAAGAGCCACTTAAGTGCTTCAGTCTGCTGTTTCGTCAAGCTTTTAGGAACTGAGTACCTCTTCCTCCCTGATTACTTTTGCCTTCTCTCAAATTTTCGTACAGAAATTCTTCTTCCAAAGGACATAAAAATTAGAAGCTAGTTTTATAATGTCCAACACTTGTATGTCACTAAAGCCCTATATGCGTCACACCTAGAAGTACATGATGAGTCTAACAACGCTGAGATAGATTGCAGTGAATAATGAAAGGGTGCTTTAATTATCTTATATGGTCTTGTGGAAAAAAGTATTTACCACGTTACAC
Source organism: Crenichthys baileyi (assembly GCA_036173005.1). Lineage (NCBI taxonomy): Eukaryota > Metazoa > Chordata > Actinopteri > Cyprinodontiformes > Goodeidae > Crenichthys > Crenichthys baileyi. The sequence goes on from JAHHUM010000338.1 coordinate 123,504, forward strand.
ATTTCTTCTGTTTTTGCTTTTTTGAACTTAAATGGTTCACATCATTAAAAACTTTTTAATATCAGAAAAAGATAACATCAGTGAATACAAAAAGCAGTTTTCAAATAATGGTGTTCTTAATTTAGGGAAAAACGCAATGCAAACTAGCTTGGCCTTAGTGAAAAGTAAGTCATGTAATGTCATGTTGCTTTTTAATTCATTAACTGTGATTAACCATTTTTTTAAATTTTAGTTTCATCTGACATACCCAGGTCTGATTATTGCCAGAGCTGTAGAATTAAAACACCTACATAGAACCTGTTTTAGGTTCTATGTAGGTGTAGATTTCAAGAACAGCACATGATGCCCCAACCTCAAGAAATTCAAGAAAGATGAGAAACAGTAACTTGACATCTATCAGCCTGGAAACGGTTCTGAACCCTTATCCAAATCTTTTCAGGATGATTCAACAATAAGAAATGTCCTTTTTAATAACATGTTTTAAGGCCAGAAACATCTTAATGATTTCTAAGACTTTTGGGAAAAAATTCTGTAGACTGACTGGAACTTTTGGAGGGTATGCTTCCTATTACATTGAAATTAAAACGACATTGTATTTCAGAAAAAGAGCATCATGGCAACAGTAGAACATGATGTTGTTTCAGGGCCTGGGCGACTTTCTATAGTTGATGAAATAATGAATTCTCCAGCAGAAAATCCTGAAGCAAAACATCAGTTTTTGACATTAAGCTTGAGTGCTGTTGGTTTATGCTTCAGGACAATGTTCTAAAATACATCAGCAAATCTGGCTCTGATTTGCAAAAAAAAAAAAGGTTTTAGTGCGGTCTACTCAGTGTCCAGGTCTAAATCCAATTAAGATGCTGTGGTGGGACCTTAAACCTTCCAAGGTGGCAGAATTAAAACAATTCTGCAAGGTCAGGTTGATTTTGGATAGCTTTTTTTTCATAAATTAAATAAATTTTAAACACATTTTTGTCTTTACTCAGGTTATTTTTTGTCTGAGATGAAAATTAGCTAGATGTTCTGAAACATTCTGTATGTGGGACCAAATGGAAAAAATCTGCAAAGGGGAACTACTTTTTCACAGCACCCTTTATGCTGGGGATTACCTGTAGAGCTATAGAGAAAAACACAGCCTGAGACAAAGAGTGAGGTGGGTAGCAACAGTGCCTCTGCTTTCTTATTGCACAAATCCATCTTCACGGCTACTAAAAAAGACACCCTCAAAAACAACCTCATGTTCCATAAATCACTGTAGCCAGTCTGCATCAGTTAAGATTGGTGGATTTTTCTGTGAGAATCGCACTTGGTTTGATTAGTGTGAGTGATTTCCTGTCAGTGTGACAACCATTTGCATTTTACTCCTGTTTTGTTACCGTTTTAAAGGCACTGGACGTGTGGGCCATGGGAATCACCCTGTACTGCTTCGTGTTTGGAAAGGCAAGTGTTCACTTTCTCTCACTCATTTCTCAGCATGTTAACAGTGAAGCCTGGGCATTGTTTTCTTCTCATGCAGTACCCCGTTTGTTAACGACACCTCTGTGGGAAGAATGCGTGTCACCTTCTCTGTGTCTAATGTGGCACTCTTTCATTTAAATTAACACCAGAGGCTGATTACTGCAGCTCTAATTTGTTTTATCTGTCTTTTGGGGATGCAGATTGTGTCTGCTGGAGTTGTGATTCAGGTAACCTTTATTGTGGATTTCACTCCTTTTTTTCATCTGCTCTTCCTGCAGTGCCCATTTATTGACGAATACATATTGGCTTTGCACAATAAGATAAAGACCAAGCCTGTGGATTTCCCAGAAACGTGAGTCCGTCGTTCTTTTTTATTGTTCCACATTTTTTGTTCCTTTTTAGGGAAGGTGGCAGTGTTGTTCATGCTCTCCTATTTTACTTCTTATTGGGTTTTTGCCATTCTTTTCCCCATAAATTAAAACAACTACAATATGAAATGTAGTCAGTACAGGAAAACTTCAAATGTCACCCATTTGGCATCTAAACATGTGTGTCGACTGCAGCAGCAGCCTGGAAACAACCAAGCTGCTGTGCCTCCCCTGATCTTTCTTTCAAGTTAAAAGGTTAAGTAAAACACAGAGGTCTTCCCAGGTGATTAAGTCAGAGAACACGTGAAGCCACATAGTGAGTGTACACAGGGTGAACAGACCAATAAAATATAAATGTGGCAGGCCTCTGAGTGGTAGCAGGAGGCTGTGTTAGAACAAAGTGTTATATTGTTAATAATGAACTGTCATGCTTACTGGAGTCATTGTTGTGCAGGAAGCACTAACATAAGGTCCTCCCGTCCTCCCACACAGACTGAAACCACATTATTTGCATGCTATAACAAACAATGACAATTAATAGTACCTTGTTCTGAGCAGTGATAAGGCCGTTTTTAGAAATGATATCATGCAACTATCATAATGATGAAAACTAGCATTCCTGATGAATATAGTCTCTGTCCCATTCTCATTTTTCAGCGTCAATTATGTTCAAAAACACAGCCTACCATTATATATTGAAATTTTTTAGTCATTTCAGTATGTCTTCACATATTTCTGTTTGGATAAACTATATTTCCAATTAAAAGGGTAATGTGATCACATGGTGATTAGAGTAACCAGCTAGGCTACAATAGTTAGAGATGCACCAATTAAAATTTTAAGGCTGGTTTCCGATATCTGTTTTTTTGTTAAGCTTCGACCTGCTGCCTCCTGCCATAAGCTGTTTTTGATTATTAGGAGCAGAGGCGACATCACTATAGATGTGTAAGAGAGGGGGTCACTGTGAAACATGGTTTTACTTATGTTTTAAAACAAAGAATAAATGATTACACAGGTCGCATTTAAGTAACATTTTTAGCACCTTACTTTAGCAATCAGAACAGTTAGCATGGTTAGCATTACAAAAACATCTGTTTCTATGTGCATTCTCTACAAATCCTTATCTTGACTCTGGGATTTCCAAAAGGCTGCTGACATCTGAAAATCCAGCATGTTTCAGGACAGACAGAGCTCGCGAGCTCAAAAGGATATAACAGAGCCTTGCTCACTCTCTCTTTCTTGCAGCCTAAATGAATTGTAGATATGGCTCTACATGTGGAAAATAAAGTTGGCTTTTAAATAGCTTCTCACGTGTCTCTCGCCTGTTAGAGCGGCCCAGCAGGGCCAATCAAGCTCAACCAGTTAATTAACCGGTTAATGCTGGTTAACAAGTTGACTTTTTTGGGTGCGTCTCTACCAATTATTTCTTCCTTTCAATATCATGAAATAAGATAAGAAAAGTAATTTGCTTTTTAGGTTATGTTCCAAGAGCTAATTTTCCAAAAACGTCTATGAGCACGTATAATAAATTTTCCATAAATAAGCCATCAGAATTTATTGATATATAAATGCTGACAGATAGGAACAACCACAGCAAAACTAGCAAGATGTCTTTATGAAAGCAATGGACAGTTTTTGAAGTTGAGAAATGTTTGGATCTGTGATTAATTGAGAAATTAATTTGTTTTGTAACATCGTCAGTAAGCCGATATGTAATAAAATGTTTGGAAAAATCATATGAATTCATTCAAAGAGGCCTTTATTATTTATTGTAATTATCTAAAGACACCTTAAATCAAAAGATTGATGTTTGGCAAGTAAGTGTTTTGGAGTAGCCACTATTATTACTTCTATCTACTTTTAAATCATTGTTGAATTTGTTTAACCTACTGTATACTTATCCTAATATTTTATGCCAACACTTATTGGTGCTGTTAATAAGCTCTTTGCCATTATCTATGATACTCTCCAAACAAGTTAGTTGAATGTGTCTAGAGTATATTTATTGTCTGGGTCTGTAGCTAACAGCTTCCATAACTTGTAACAGGGTGTTAACAAGACTGGTAAGTACTGGTTGATAAGGTGCAGCTTCCAGTCTATTTTAATTAAACGTGGGCCTTCAATTATACCGTTAATAATTGAATCATAAGATCCTGAAGATACCTGGAACCATTTTGAAAAAATGTTGCATGACTTTGGGGTCTATTACCTCATCGTGTGTAGATAAATTAAGTGGTGTCCAAAAACCTCACTGAAATGGTCATTGTCTCGTTCTTTTTTGCAGACCAAATATCAGTGAAGAGCTACGGACTCTAATCTTGCGTATGTTGGATAAGAACCCAGACAACAGGGTAACAATTCCTGAGATCAAGGTACTGTAGCATGCAGAGCACAACCAATGTAAAGATTTGTGAAATGACAGCGGTTCAGCATGACATGACTTTCTCCCCAGTGTGTGATTCTGCCACCTTACTGTCTTACGTACAGTAGGGTCGTTAAACTTGACGTGATTCACCAGGGAGAGATGAAACCTGTTTGTCACTATGGGAGGTTCGGCTAAAACTGAGTCAGTCTGTATTTAGGGGGCAAGGAAGGTCCAGGACCAGTTATGGACAGAGTAGTTACCCCACTCACCCCCATGTTTCCATGACGCAATCCAATCATGCAACACTGAGTCATTTTCTCACCAGAGACACTGTTTGTGTTTATGGAAAAGGAGATAATGAGCCTGTTGGACATCATAGGTCTCCTTGTGCACAGACACCCATACACTATCACACACACATGTCAGAGAAAAATAGTATGAAGGGCAGTGTAGTACAGAGGCACAACACTTTCTTCATTTGACATTTCTGTGTTTTTCCTTCAAGCTGAATGTCAGAACCAAGCACTCTTCAGAGATGAGCTAAAAAACAGACAGTCTGTACTTGGTTCATACCTCAGATGACCTCCAACGAAGTAGCAGTGCCTTGCTACATTTGTAACCCCTAAACTAATGTGAGATTTTGTCACATTAGAGGCACATACCTAAGTGTGTTTTATTTGGGTTTCTACGTGATAGACAATCAGAATCAGCTTTATTGCCAAGTTTATGCACATAAACAAGGAATTTGACTCCGGTACACTTTGCTCTCAGTGAATATTTTTTTAAATTACGTAATAAATGGAAATAGAAAATATCTTTTTAAATCTACCTATATACACAGTGACTTTACAAGAGAATATAATGTGAGATCACTCCAAGAATGCATGATGTTGTTCCGTGGAGGTCCCTGCAGTCAGTACTTTGTATAACCATGTTTCACTGCACTGACAGCAGCAAGTGTTTTGGTGTGTGTCTCTACCAGCTTGGCACATCGAGAGGCCAAAATGTGTTCCCACATCCGTTTTTCTAAATTAGCCCCAGCTCAGTCAGACTGGTTGGAGAACATCTGTAAACATCAGTTTTCAAATCGTGTCAAGATTTTTAATTTGGGTTTAGGTCTCGACTTTGGGCTACTACAACACATGAATATGTTTTGCTATAAACCGTTAGATTCTAGCTCTGGCTGAATATATAGGATCATTGTCCTGCTAGAAAGTGCATCTCAGCCCCCGGACTCAGATTTTTTGCCGCCTCTGTATTGCTTTGTATTTAGCTCCATCTGACTCTGACCATTTTCCGTGAACTTGCTGAAGAAAGGCATCCCCACAGCATTATGCTGCCACAACTTTCTGTATGGAGATAATGTGCTCAGTGTGACATAGAGCTTAGTTTAATACCACACCTAGTTGTGGTGTGATCAGAGCTCCTTCTTACACAAGATCGCTGTGTTCCTACATGGCTTGTGACAAATTGTGAAGAGGCATACAAGCCATGTTTATGGAGTGCATGACTAGTTGTTGTCCTGTTAGTAGAGCTGTAGATCTCAGCAGGTCCTCCAGAGCTATCATAACCCTCTTAGTTGCTTCTCTGATGATACTGTCTTTGCCATGTCTGTTAGGTTAGGAAGGTTTGAAGTTGTCCTGTACTCATTTAATTTTTGATTAATGTATTTAACAATGCTCTGTGTGATATTCAAAGCTTGGGGCATTGTTTTATAACCTAACCCTGCTTTGAACTTCTCCACAACTTCCTCCCTGACCTCTCTGCTATGTTCTTTGGTCTTCATGATGCTGTTTGCTAAGTAATGTTCTTTAGCAAACCTCTGAGGCCTTCAGAGAACAGCTGGATTTATACTGACATCAAATTAAACACAGCTAGACTCTGCTTACTAATTATGTGATCTCTGAATGCGACTGGATTTAATTGAGGTTCGGCAGAATAAATGATTGCAACACATTTTTATTTGTAAAACATGTATCACTTGCATTTCACTTCACAATCATGCACTACTGTGTGTCGGTCTGCCACATTAAATCCAAATAAAAAGATATTTGTGGTTGTGACAAAATCTAAAAATGTTTGAGGTGCATTAAAACTTTTGCGAGGCACTGCATATTATGTAGTCAGTCATCTGAGTTACAGGATGAATATATCTGTCTGAAATGTACTTTTTTCTAACACATCTACTGACAGCGATACACGAGCTCTCTCATGAGCAGGTTTACAACCTTTGCATTCATTCTTTTAATAACATTAATCAATAATGACGACCACCTGTCTGGTGGAAAATACAGATAAAAACATAATGTTTCAGAATACAGTCGAATTGTTTTGAGTAGAAGCCTTATTATCAAAAGCAGCTGCTACTAATCTTTTAGGTATTCGGTTCATGAAACAAACACCTTATATAACACTGACAGCAAAGTCTCCTATTGAGAACTAAGATGTAATGGCAAGTTTAGGATATGTAGTTTTTATTGGTGATGTCTGTGTGTGTGCAGATGGACCAGTGGGTTACCCAGGGAGGCACTGACCCCCTGCCTTTGGAGGAGGAGCACTGCTCCATGGTGGAGGTGACAGAGGAGGACATCCAGAACTCTGTGAAGTTTGTCCCCAGCCTCTCTGCTGTGGTAAGAAACGCAGTGTATTCTTCATTTTTTAGTTTCACACATTTTGCATTATGATCACATGTACCAGAAATGTAACCAAGAGCAGCAGCATAACATGGGCTTGTTCACCAGTGGCCTTGCCAAGTCTAGGCAAGGTTACTGAAAAACAAACTGCACAATTACATAACAGTATAAATAAAGGTATGATAGTTAAAGAGAAATAGGAGAGAAAGTTTCAAAAGTCAGAATGAATGTGTAAGACTCTGACACATGTTTGTTTAACCCACAATCCCCAGCCTACATCTTTATAATTTGTTTCTAAGATATTGAACATTTTACATATTATAACTCTTAATTTCTTGTTTTTTCTCAAAAACTAAATAATTCTGATTGTTTTCTTTTGCTAATGTAGCAGAACTGTCAAATTAAAATAAAAGTGAAGCATTTGCACATTCATGTTGCCATTCTGTGTTACCTTCAGATCTTGGTGAAAGCGATGCTGAGGAAGCGCTCGTTCAGTAACCCCTTTGAGTGCCCGAGCAGGCGAGAGGAGAGATCCATGTCTGCACCTGGCAGCCTGCTAATGTAAGAACACACAGTCCAGCCTGCAAATATCATCAGCGCTCTTACATATTTAATACCTTCATATCCCCTCCTTGAGGATAAGCCAACTCTATCCCGGTCCTATTTCCATTGTAGTTTGACATTCTAACATTCACTTGTCTCCTTTCCCTGTTCTATCAGGTTAACTTACTCTGTCTTCCCACAGCACCTGCTGCTTTGTGTTGCCATAGCACCATAATTCAGTTTTTTATGACATGCAGTAGAGCTTACAGCCTTTGTAAGTATGCCTTTCAAGTTAGAATTGCCGCCAGCTTTTGTAGCCAGAAGCTGTGAGTGACACAGGAGGTTGCATAAAATCTAGTGTGTGATGCTGACCTTGGATTTCCTGCTCCATGAGTAGAAAGCATCACATGGGGAAATGGCTGATTGCCTCATCCCATCATCTAGTTTCAACGTACACAGCCACAGCACAATGGAGCATGCCTAGGTGCCCTCCGCTGTGCTGCGAGTGCCCCTGGGACAGCGGTCAATGTCAAGGTGCCCAGCTAATTTATCAGGAAGATTAACCTTAGCAGCACACTATAGTCTCTAACTGTGATGGGTATATTAGATGATTTCTTCTCTCCCCAGGCTGAGGCTTGCTCTGCGCTGCAGAGAGCTGATATTTAAAGGTGAAGGCTATTTTCAAAGACCAAGAGGAAAAACTGATATAATTCTGCCCCCTGCTGGCAGACAAAAAAGCCAGTATTTTGGCAGGTGTACGTTATGTGAGCATTTATGGAGAGCCTTTCATTCAAAAATAAAAAAATAAATAAATACTGCTATTGATAAATTATTAATAAATATTCCATGAAATAAATAAATATCCCTATGAAATAAAACAAAAATGATTATGTTAAAAGAATTTTTAATCTTATTTTATTTAATTCATTTCAAGATGTATTTAATTTAGTTAAAGATTTATTTATTTATTTATTTCATAATGCAGTTTTATTTTGTGACACTTTTATTTTGTAAAGCTACTTTACGTATTTCAGTGACTTTTACTTTTTAACCCCGTTTTTTATTTTAAGCTCTTTTTATTTCATGTTCTTATATTCAAATGAGGGGGCGGAGTTTTATCTGTGTGGCGGCGCTGGGACAGCAGGGCCGAGTTCAATTCGTGGCAGCAACCGCCGTGGCAGGCTTTTACGTCCGGTCTGGCACCTTGTGGCATCCTCGCGGAATCCCCTGGGTCCCTCCGGCATGCTGTCGCACTGGCGGGAGCAACTCCGGCATGCTGTGCAGCTCCGGTGGCAGCTCCAGCCAATTCTGCCGGCTACAGCCACGAATTGAGCTCGGCCCTGCTGTACCAGCGACGCCCCACAGATAAAACTCCGCCCCTTCATTTGAATGTAAGAATATGAAATAAAAAGAGCTTAAAATGAAAAACGGGGTTAAAAAGTAAAAGTCACTGAAATACGTAAAGTAGCTTTACAAAATAAAAGTGTCACAAAATAAAACTGCATTATGAAATAAATAAATAAATAAATCTTTAACTAAATTAAATACATCTTGAAATGAATTAAATAAAATAAGATTAAAAATTCTTTTAACATAATCATTTTTGTTTTATTTCATGGGGATATTTATTTATTTCATGGAATATTTATTAATAATTTATCAATAGCAGTATTTATTTGTTTATTTAATTTTCAATGAAATGGCTTTCCATAAGCATTAACTAAAACACCAAACTTTTTAAATTTCATCTGGTTAAATTTAAAATCCAATTCACCATTAAAGTATGTGACGAGCATAACAGCAGGCTGTCAAGTTTCATGTGCCCTGGAGCGTGACTGCACTTTGTCAGAGGGATGAATACTGTTGACTTGGCCTCCTGATCTCATTTTTCATCATGTTTACTTGAAAATACAACATGATGCACTCAGCACAGCAGATATTATATTTTTTATTCTGCCCTCAATCAGCATTACAACTGATTGAGTCTCTGATCTGATTTTTACCTCATTCATCCTTTTTAAATGTGTATGTTGGCTAATTAATCTAACATGTTGGGTAAGTGGGGCCTCTTCACCTGTCAGCATGTCTCCACCCACTCATCTGTGACCTCTCCGTCTTTTCTCCCACTCTACTGCAGGGACTCGTGGCCCTTCCGGCCCTCTTTAAAACTGCACCCTTCACGCAGGTAACCCTTTGTGGGACATCTATCAGCACATTACCACCCTCATCTTAGACTGCTCGGCACTCGCTTACAGAGCCTGCAGAAGTATTTCTAGCTCTTCCAGCCCCTTTCACATTTTGTCACATTACAGCTACAAGCATAATGGGATTTTGGGTGATAGACCAGCACAAAGTAGTACATAGTTGTGAAGTGATTAAAGTTTTATTTTTAGTAATTACAGTAAAGGAGGCTGAACACAAATTCATGCCACACATTTCTGATTTTTATTTACAAACAATTTTGAAATACATGTATCGTTTTCCTGCTTTTTGATGATTATGCACTGTTTGGTTTTGGACTATCACACAAAACTGATGTCTTTGGTTGTAATGTAACATAAGGTGAAAAAAATACATGGGATATGAATTCTTTTGCAATGCACTTTATCTCCATCAAAAGAAGTGCTGGAGTCGCTTCTTTCCAGCTGTGATCTCAGAGATACTTCTGTCATGTTCCTGCTGCAGTTCTTTAGTAGCTCCTTTAATGCAGAACACCTCCATTATCCTGCTTCAGCTGCTTCTCTGTCTCTCTCTGCCGTTCAGTGTCTTCAGGAGGTGGAATCATAAGCTTTGGGCTCTGACCGTTTAGATCTCTGCTCTCTCTGCAGCTGTCGAATGCTCCAGATCAGAGGCACAGCTCTTGTTGATCTCTCTCTCCTCTCCCATTCTTTGTTTAGAAAGAGCAGCGCAGGGGATGGACCCAGAGAAGGAGAGCTGGAAGACCTGCACGAAGACGAGCCTTTCTCTTGAGGTTTTATAGGCTCCAGTGGAAAGCAGAGCTTCACCGCTTCATGTTCTTTTTGCTTTAACCACTGTGCACTCATGCCTTCACCCTGCATTCAGCTCAAATCAGTGCCACTGTAAAAATGGCGTTCTGTTCATAAGAAAATCATTAAATGTGAAATATTGCTTGCATTGGCAAAAGCTTGCTCCGGCTTCTTGTTGGCCTCAGAAAACCCTTCTTTTCTACTGTTCTTTTGGATTTCTGAGCTCAACAGCTAACAGACAAGACTGGTACCAGTGACACAGTGAGAGCAACTTTCTGAGTCATTACCTGTTCAGATTAATGTTGCAGAAACAGATATGCTTGTCTGCTTGGTTTGCACACTAAAGTTGAAAAGGAAATCTTTCCTTTTTATTTCCATGCATGCAGAAACACAAGTCATCATTATCAGACTATCCACAGCCATGTGTAAATCTATTAAAACGTTTTCTCACTGACTTCAGCATGTTAATGACACTGGATCGTCTCTTCAGGGAATTACAGGGCTTCTGACTGCTGATCCCAGACCAGTCTTTTTATATAAGAGGTATCTTTGGGCTGATCCTGTGTTACTGTCGCAGCCCTTTTTCTCACACTGGTGCCAGCCGTAATGTTTACGAAGAAGCAGGATCAGAAGGCTTTGTGCTGCTTTCATGGACCTCTGCAGGCCAGCTCTGCGAAAGATATCAAGCAGAAAGGACATTGGCTTTGCTATGCATGCACACATTTTAAATGGGACTGCCCCCTGCTGTATGACATGAAATTACTCATGTTAGCAGGTTAGATCATGCTTCTGCTTCTGCTCTGTGTGATCATTTGTAACTGTCAAACACCATCTCTCTCCCTTTAGATCATATAGTGTAAATAACAAAGAGAACATTTTAAAATGCATCATTCTAGATGGCTGATAAAAAAGGAGAGGGATCAGTAGTTTTTAGCATGGCACGGGTTGGAGACAGAGCTACATTTTTCAGCAATCAGTCTCCAGAACGAATAAAAATATTTAAAAAACCTCTGGCATGTTATCAGAAATGTAAATGTACAATACATATGGATATTTATTTGTATTTTTTGCTCAGGTTTGTTTTTTCCTCTATGGACTTTTCAGTGGAGGACTTTTTTCATTAGAACTTACTTTATTTTTTATGGCAGCATTCCTTTGAGACATTAATTAAAAAAGGGAAGCAAGTCACCTTCTGTCCGAACAGTTGATAGAAGTCTGTATGCAAACAACAAAAGTGTCCCAGTGCATTATGAATCTTTTTTGTTTTTTTGAAAATTCTGAATCTGTATCTCATGCGTCAACCCTATCATTCTGAAGGTATGGAAGAGACACTTAAAAAAGAAAAAATACGTTGTTTTGCCATTTTCATAAATGGAAATATGAGCTTTATCTTCCCCTAACATTTAACGCTTCTGGTAATGTTCACACAGAGCTTACTGAACTGCTTGGCTGCCCTTACCTGAGCATACCTGAGGGGATATGGTGAAGGTAGTTAGCCAACACTCTGGGATCACAAAGCATGACACAGAAGATAAAGGGAAATGTAGTGAAGTAACTTCCATTGTTATTCACGGCAGTTAGCCATATTCATAGACGGACAGTAGGAGTTTTTTTTTGTTTCTGCTGGCTCAGCTGTACAGTAGGGATGTCCCGATCCAATCCCAAGTATCGGCTCTAGGTTCTGACCAAGGCATTTTTAAAAGACCTGTATCCAAGTCCCAAACTAAAATCAACTCTCAATACCTGTTGTTGTTTTATGTTACACCCCAGCATGACACACAGTTGCAAATTGCACAGCCAATTTTTAAAAATCAAGTTTGGAAGCTTTGTTTTAGGCTGTAGACATTATTTTGTTAATCTAACAAATCTGGGTATTCTGTAACAAACAAGTGTTTTCCACCCTATTTTTTGACATTTGTTGTAAAAGGGAGACTGTAAAGGCTGCTGAAGCTTCCTGTGTTGCTGTGTCATGTGACCTGCTCGGTCCTCAGACAGCTGTCGCTGTAGGAGATAGAGCTGCACAGAAAGGAGCTGAAACACCAGTCATTAAATTTTCTGACGTTCAAACCAAATCACAAAGTTTATAAAGCAGGAGAACAACTGTTTCTGTAAATTTTTTCCTTACATAATTAACTTGAACTGCATTGATACATTTTACAAGCCAAACTATCATCAAATCATATCAAAACAGGAGCTAAATATGCAAACGTTAGCCTAACTTTTCAGCTAACTGTGCTCCAAGAAAAAGGTCATCAGCAGAAGAGAGACCAGAGTTTATTGGAGAATGTCTCTGTATGTGTTAGAGTCAAATATATTTTTAGAAACAAACGATAAAGACATGCACATCTTAGGTGAGGTGTTGTGAGAACATTTCAGTAGCTAACCTAACCTAGCTAACCTAGCTAACCAGGTTAGAGCAGCATACTGAGGCAGTCTGTTAAAATATTTTGGTCGCCGTGAATTAAAACAAATACTGCACTATCTGAAGTGTCATTGGTAGGTAGATCGATGGATGGACGGTGTCCATCCATCGATCCAACCAGCCTCTTCTGCTTATATGAGATTGGATCGCAGGGGCAATTCCAAGAAGATAACAGACATTCCTCTCTCCAGCTAAAACTGGGGAATCTTACGCCGTTACCAGAAAAAAAAGGGATATTAAATATTCCTCCAGCAAAACAAAGGACAACCTCCAAAGGGAAGCGCCCAGAAGGCAGCCTGATCAGATGCCCGAACCACAGTACTCACTACATAATCTTAATGTGGATAGACCAATGTATTGCTGATTAAATGTGGTGTTATTTCACTGCTCCTTAAAGCTACAGAATTTTTAGGTGTGTAGATGTCATGGATTTTAATCAAGAATTGGACTTTATGTGCAGTTGTCAATTTTTAAATGTCTGTGATTGGTATCAGAAACAACAGATCCTGATTGAGACATCCCTACTACATAGATTGTTTTTTTTTTTCCTTTTTACTGGTAAGACTACAAGCATTTCATTATGAGGATAAAGCTCATGCTGCCAACAGCAGCACCTCTTTTTCCAGGCCAGCACCATCAAACATCCCATGCAGCCCTTTATGTTCACCCATGCTGACCTCAGAAATCTGCATTGAGGACAGACACTGAACGTGATTTTAGTGTAGCTTTGTGATTCAAGGGTTTACAGAGATTTTAAAGCCTGCCCACACACTCTGCTGTATTGCCTAGTGGGTATTAAAGAATGTATAACATGTTTGTTGTTTTGACCTTTAATTAAAAGTTTGTGTCTGCTTGCAGGGTGGCGTCTAAAGAAGGGCTCTTTATACCAAAAAGTGTGACTAGCTGTGATGTATTTGCTGTATTTATTTGCTCAAAACCTGTTTTAAGACTCACGTCATTCTTTTACATTTTGAATGTTTTTAAATCTACAGTAGTATATGTCTGTGTAAAATTGTTGACACATTACTTGTTGCACTGCCAGGGAGCACCCATGCTTCTCTCTCTTGAACCAATACTTTAGTTGAAGTTAAGCTGGAACACAGCTTACATTTAAATGTTTGCACTTTGTCACATATTAAATACCCAGCTAAGTCTGCAGGCTGCCATTATATACAGTTGCCATTATGTACAGTTTGTGAGCTGATGGTTCACCTGTAAAAGACCATATTTACTGTGCTTTTTAAAGCTTTGCTCTCTGCGATCAATCTGCATGTTGCAATTATGCTATCTGCTGTTTGAGAATTTTTTTTACAAATTGCTTCTTTTTGTGCAATGACCTAACAGCTGCAGAAGAAACACTGCATTTTCATGCTGTGTTTGTGTGTGTTCACATTAGGGAACAAATGTGAATGTTGTTGGACAAGGGCAAACGTTCCTGGTAAAAAGAGGCATATTAAAACAGTGGGCAGGGTGCAGAGTACAGGAGCAGTCAGGGAGCAGCGTTGAGTTAGGATCTCCTGTGAGTAAATCCAACATTTTTGAAGTCAAATTAAGCTAGAAAGTTCTGAGCAGTTATTATCTTAACAGTAGATAACTCTTCCGCTCCTTTTTTACTGGCTCTGCACGTCTCTACTCCACTCGGTCTCCTGCCACTCGGCACGGTACCTGTTGTGTTTCCATTGACCCATTGATTACCTGGAGCTATGGCTTGAAGCCCCGCCTCCAGCGGTCGGTGTAGTTTTCTGTGCCACTATTTATATTACTGTGTAACACTTTCACATTAAGAGAAATCTGTGTGAAATGGTTAAGAAAAAATTTAAAATATAAAATAAAAACATAAACAAAATAAAAATGTTTGTATTATTGAATATGCGAAAATGTCTTATGTTTTATTTTACATATATAAAATGGACCACTGGGATAATTATCTGGACCACAGCGAAGCCCAGCCAGAAGTTACAATTTTGGGCTTTATGTGGGAGTCTTTGTCTCAGCCATGGCAATAATGGAAACAATGACTTTAAAGGGCAAAACCGCAGACCTGGTGAAGTTAGTTTAAGGTTGGATATTGGATATTCGTTCTCCGTGAATTTAGGGGACTTCCTCCTCCCGTTTGACCCGATGCAGGCAGTCTGATTACCGGCAGATGCTCTCTGCCTGCTTTGAAATGGCTTGCCAAACAGTATTTAAATAAATCAACCTGAAATATTTGAGATTGGTGTTGTAATAAAAAGAAGTCCACTTTGGTCTTAGCCCCTCTTGGACAAGTTGCTACAGCAAGCAGCAGGGCTAATATTATCACGATGTTACGTCGTAACTCAAAAGAATATACACAATACGTCAGGGAGCTTTGGATCACTGGTGTTTAAGTAACAGCTCTATTTCTTTTGAGGTTATGTAAAGCTGTTGTCAGTAATGGTTCCCTTACCTGTAACGGAAAGATGTTATATTGCACCGAGTGTGTAGAAAACAGAAGAAAAACTGAATTTAGCTGATATTAACAATTTAAGGCAGTTCAAACTAAAGGAGTAAACTAAAAGACTAAAAATACCAACATCAGCGGATTACAACATTTATTTGCATCTACACTTAGAAGAGACCTTTGTTAATTTATTTTTTTTTCTTAGCCGAAGAACATCCAGATGTGTGCTGACACTGCTGGTTGCACATTAATCTGCCTAATCAGCTGCGACTCATTAGAAAACAACAGGAAGCAGAGGAATATAGCACGCTGACAGCAGATTCATACAGCCAGGGTTTTTTAAGTGTATATGTTTAACATTTGCTGGTAAAACAATGTAACCCAAAGGTATAGACACATTCAGTTTAAATTGTTTAACTTTCTTTAATTAACTAGAGGGTACAGACTAGCTGTTCAACATACAGGGGTTGGACAATGAAACTGAAACACCTGGTTTTAGACCACAATAATTTATTAGTATGATGTAGGGCCTCCTTTTACGTCCAATACAGCGTCAGTTCGTCTTGGGAATGACATATACAAGTCCTGCACAGTGGTCAGAGGGATTTTAAGCCATTCTTCTTGCAGGATAGTGGCCAGGTCACTACGTGATACTGGTGGAGGAAAACGTTTCCTGACTCGCTCCTCCAAAACACCCCAAAGTGGCTCAATAATATTTAGATCTGGTGACTGTGACATGGGAGATGTTCAACTTCACTTTCATGTTCATCAAACCAGTCTTTCACCAGTCTTGCTGTGTGTATTGGTGCATTGTCATCCTGATACACAGCACCGCCTTCAGGATACAATGTTTGAACCATTGGATGCACATGGTCCTCAAGAATGGTTCGGTAGTCCTTGGCAGTGACGCGCCCATCTAGCACAAGTATTGGGCCAAGGGAATGCCATGATATGGCAGCCCAAACCATCACTGATCCACCCCCATGCTTCATTCTGGGCATGCAACAATCTGGGTGGTACGCTTCTTTGGGGCTTCTCCACACCGTAACTCTCCCGGATGTGGGGAAAACTGTAAAGGTGGACTCATCAGAGACCAATACATGTTTCACATTGTCCACAGCCCAAGATTTGCGCTCCTTGCACCATTGAAACCGACGTTTGGCATTGGCATGAGTGGCCAAAGGTTTGGCTATAGCAGCCCGGCCGTGTATATTGACCCTGTGGAGCTCCCGACGGACAGTTCTGGTGGAAACAGGAGAGTTGAGGTGCACATTTAATTCTGCCGTGATTTGGGCAGTCGTGGTTTTATGTTTTTTGGATACAATCCGGGTTAGCACCCGAACATCCCTTTCAGACAGCTTCCTCTTGCGTCCACAGTTAATCCTGTTGGATGTGGTTCGTCCTTCTTGGTGGTATGCTGACATTACCCTGGATACCGTGGCTCTTGATACATCACAAAGACTTGCTGTCTTGGTCACAGATGCGCCAGCAAGACGTGCACCAACAATTTGTCCTCTTTTGAACTCTGGTATGTCACCCATAATGTTGTGTGCATTTCAATATTTTGAGCAAAACTGTGCTCTTACCCTGCTAATTGAACCTTCACACTCTGCTCTTACTGGTGCAATGTGCAATCAATGAAGACTGGCTACCAGGCTGGTCCAATTTAGCCATGAAACCTCCCACACTAAAATGACAGGTGTTTCAGTTTCATTGTCCAACCCCTGTACCTCTTCATGTGCATGAGGCACTTTAATTCCATGGACAAGGTCCCACTTTTCATACATACAGTTTTTACTAAAGCCTCATAGGGGGTGATAATGTCAAGTCAAGTTTATTTATATAGCGCTTTTCAGCAACAAGGCACTCAAAGCGCTGTGCTTTTTTATACATCTACTCATAAGAGAAAAACAAGAGAATTAGGTTATTTCCCACCAGAATGCAGTATTTGTACCATTGAGGTTCCTGAGAGATAAATTATCCATACAGGGAAAACAGCAGATCCCTTCTTAAAGTATTTCTTTAAAACAAACTTTATTGTGGATTTTCTTCCTCTTCTCTTGAACTGGCCCATCAATATGATATATTTCTACAACAGGCAAGAGAACAATTAGTCATAATTCACATAACCTCATTTAAAAAATGTTCAAACTATCCCTTTAAAATGTATGTTTCTGTCCTGATGTGTCTGTCATGTATGCCTGTTCTCTCTTGATTTCTCATTCATATCTTAATCTCACCTGTTGAAACTGCAGTATGGCACATCCCTATGGAATGCAGTTACAATGTAAATATATACTTTTTTTGCAATGTAGATTTTTTTTGCATGCTTTTTGTACTCCTCAACATGACCAGAAACAATAAAAAATACCTTCTGTGCAACTGAAAGTTTGTCTGTTGCTGTTTTAGCAAAGCAAAACATAGAAAAGTTGCAGAACTTGTTTATTTTAGTTCAGCTGTTCATCACATATGTACACAAATGCAAACAAGTTTTGTCTGTTTTTATTTGCAATGACAGGGATGCTGAAGGTGGTGATGGTTTGTGTACACACAGAACACTAAAGTGCCACATCTTCCTCTCGCTGTTTTGTTTGCAGACACATACAGTTGTGAAGGTTACAAGGTTACACCCATCATGGTAACAACTAACACCCAAAAAGTGCACATACAGCTTAGATGTAGATTGCTTCACTTAAAACAGTAATAACTGCAGTCACTCATGTTGGTTTTTGAAGTGGGAAGAGGTCCCTGGTTAAGGATGCTGCTGAGGATCAGAGAGAAATGCTGTGTCCTTTCCTTTCTCAGGAGTGCATCCAGAGTTGGTGTGGGTGTGTTTTTCTTCACATCCCAAGATGTTGTTCCTATACAATTTACTTTATAAAGCTCGGACACAGGCTTGTTTGCTCCCAGATCCCTTCTGTAAAGGAATGGAAAACGAAAGACATCACTAAAATAAAATCTTGCAGGCTTTACTTTTTTTTTTTTTTACAGTCTATAAGCCTCATTTCAGTTACCTCTGTCTCTGTGCTTCCTGCCTCTGAATCAGGATCCTGTTGAACAGAAACCAAACCACAGAACAGGAAACATTTAGATCTCTGCTGTGAACCTCCTCATTACTACATTATGGAATAGGTTAGAAAAAAAACAATCTGCTCTAATGTCCTGACTTTGTCTTGCACTCACGTTGGACTTGTCTTTGGCTTGTGCTTGTCTTGAAATTGCTTCGAGGGCGTAATAGGCCTTAGAGTCTAAATCGATAGACTCATTGTCCTGCTGTAAATACAAAATGTTCTGCCTGTTTTAGTGAAAGAGGTGGGCTGGGGAAGGTTTTTAAATTAGGTGAGGTTTTTGGATTTTAGGGACTTCAGCGTAGGATAGGCTTTCAGTTTGGGGGAATCGTTAGGGGTAGGGTAGGCTTTCAGGGTAGAGGAAGCAGAGGCTTTTAGTGAAGAAGTGCTTTCAGGGTAGGAGAGGTGGAGTAATCATTGTCTGATACACCTAGCATTACCTTACTTCGCACAGGCCGCTTTGTGCTGATCTCAAATGTTATGAGAACAAACATCATTAATCTGTGGCCCTTAATCTGACGATGGTTTCACTGTGAGGGTGGGATTTCTATATGTTTGATACCTTGAACAGGCACAACATTATGACCATAATAAAGTATTCGTTCCCCTTCTGCTGACAAAACTTTCCTGACCTGTTGAGACACAGACTCCACTAGACCCCTAAAGCTGCAGTGCGGTATCTACCTACATGTTAGTGGTGGATCCTTTTAGAAATCCTTAAATTATGAGATGGGACCTCCGTGGATCAGATTTGTTTGTCCAGCACGTCAAACAGATGGTTAATTGAGTTGACATCTGGGGAATTAACCACTAGCCAAATCAACACATCAGACCATTCCTGAACCACTTTGTGGTGGTGAGCATTATTCACAATGTTTTCAAATGTGCTATCAAAACTGACCTGGCCCTATGTAAAAGAGTAATTGACCCCGTTGTGAAATTATAAATTAACTGTGAATAACCTATTTTTTTGTAATGGTGAGTTCAGTGTCACTAGCCATAGACTGGGCTGGGGTTACTGCCTAACCTGTAGAACCATGAAATCACTTTACAAAAAAGCTGAACGATTACATGAAGTACTCCAAAAGATTAAAAAAAAAACATACCATACCCCAATCTAAAGGAATTCAAAAGCAGATGAGAAGCAAATTCATTGACATCAGTCAGTCTGGAAAGGGTTACAAAGGCATTTATAAGCCATTGGTATTCCAACAAACCACAATGTGAACCATTATCCACTACTGAACAAAGCATGGAACAGTGGTGAACATTTCCATGAGTCAACCCCCTATAGCACTGCAGTTCTGAAGATGCTCTAGATGTCATCTGGCCAGCGCAATTTGACCATTGTCAAACTCCCTCAAATCCTTACTCCTGTCCAGTTTTCCAGGTTATAACACATCGACCTTGAGGACAAACTGTCAGGTGATGCCAAATTTATCCCATTTACTAACAGGTGCCGCCATTAAAAAAGATAGTCCGGGTTAATCTAGTCACCTGTCTGTGGTCATAATGTTATCCCCGATCGGTGTATGTGGCATTCAACATCCAAAAGGTGTTTAGAGAAAGAGTTAGACTTTAGAACTTCCCTATAAGACCTTGTGTTAGTACTAGTATCTCTGCTGCCATCTTGTGTTTAAAATAAAGAAAACATGTATAAAACAGAACTTACCTGTGTTTGTGTGTCTGTATATTTGAATTTCATGTTCTTGTAAAACTCTCTTTTTGGAAGCAAATACAGCAGGACCAAGTCACAAACCACAGTTGCCTGCAGATAAATAAATATGTACCTCTGTTAATTTTGTGTGTGACTCTTTTATTATTGATGCATATGTTGGGTATAATCTGAACAATGACATACCACTCCAAAGATCCCCACGCCTGAGCCTATTGCTGTGAGTGTTGGGATTATGTCAAATTGTCTTGCCTTTAAAGGAGACAGCTAAAGTTATACAAAACTCATTTTCTTTATGAAACATTCATATAAATGAAAGTTAATATTTAGTTTACTCACCAGAGACTGCACAATGATATCAAACCTGATGCCAAACACCTTGAGGAGGGTTCTCTTGGCAACATTATTTTCCATATAATGCTTTGCATACCTGTAAGTGATCATAGAGATTGTCACAATAGGGGCCTCACTTCTTCACAGAATTATGGACAGAATCAATACCCTTGAATTGAATATGCACGCTTCAATAGAGCATGTATGAAGCCAGAAAACATATTGAAGCATTCTAAATGAGTAAGAAATATCAAAGCACCACTTTATTACTGAGACAAGTAAATATAAAGTTCAAACGGTCTGAACTCCGCAGACGTGAGGCTGGGTAATATCAGGAGCAAACAATGACCTAAGCCCAGTCAATAAAATGAGCAGTAAATGACTTATTTAATTAAGTTAAAAATAAATAACTCTTCCTACTTTCTACAGTAACATTTACATTTTCAGAACCTGTCAGACAACAGGCCAATGCTAATTATAGCGGTAACTGTAGGCAGTTATTTTTTTTTGATGTTTACTAACTGTAAATATCATTCTATGTGTCTTTAGGGAACCCTGATATTAACTCTCGGATCAAAAAAGCTGCTAGCATTTCCAAATCCATAACAGACAGAGGCTGAAGCTCAAAAGGATAAAACAGACCAACTTTGCTTTGTGTTATCTGTCAAAGGTAGCTCTAGACATTGTTGGATAACCTAACCCTGCTTTAGATATCTCCCCATTTTCTCCCTGACCTGTCTGCTGTGATTCCTGTTCGTTATGATGCTGTTTGTTTACTAATGTCCTCTAACAAACCTCTGACAGCTTCACAGAACAGCTGGATTTAAACTAAGTTCAAATTACACACAGATGGACTCTATTTCATAGGTAACTTCTAAAGAACACTGGTTGCACTACATTTTATTTAGGGGTGTCAGAAGCCTGCCACACTTTTCAGATTTTATTTGTAAAAAAGTGCAGTATCATTTCTCTTCCACTTCACAATTATGAAGTAACCTGTGTTTGTCAAATAAAATCCCACCCTGCAGTTTGTGGCAAGGTGATTGACTACCTTTGCAAGGTGCTGCATATGCAGCAACACAGAGACTTTATTCCTTGTTTAATACCAAAAGCGTTATATCTTTTTATAACAACTTCTATCTGAAGTTGAAACATATGCAAAACTGACATAAATTCAATGTTGTATGTCCTCTATCACCTGAAGTTGTAGCCAATCGATGCACTGGTGCTGTCAGGGTCACCGGGGTTTCCATAGAGACCGTGAAAGTTGTACTCTGGTTTACAGTGTTTTTCATGAACGTCCAGGTTACATGTCCAGTCAACTACAATACCAATGGCCCCGCCCTGTCAAACAAACACAAAATGTAAAAATCTACATTGTAAAAAGAGAAACAACACAAAAGCAGACAATACATATTCAGCTGTAATTACACAGGACATAAACCTGCTTCTTCACAACTAAATGCAGAGTCTTTTCTAATTAAAAGGGAAATTTTTTACTGGAAACTTACCTCTCGGGCTAATTTTTCAAAGCTGAAGCCAGACAGTTCAACGATGTCTCCCAGTCTGAATATAGGGCAGAGTGGAGCTTTCGTTGGATGATAAAGGCATTTGCTGATGTAGTTAGCATCAATCCCCTCAACCAAGTTACTTCTGCAAACAGTGAAACATAAAAAAAAACAGCTATACATATATTGTTTCCACTTCATCTTGGCTTCAAAATGCAGGTTTCTGTATGCATTCAGTGAGGCTGATTTGTTAGATTTTTTATCATTACATCAAAAACTAATGAAAAAAACAAAATTTCCGTTCAGGTAATTAATAAAATCTCAGACTTTACCAAAACCACTTCATAATTACTGTGGTTTTGAAGAATTAAACCATTGATGTACTGTTTACACATATTTAACGGAGCTCATTTAAGGTTTTTCAACAGTTGTACACAAGCCTCTTGATTTATATTGATTTATGAACATCTTAGTGGTGTCCTCTAGGTTTCATTTGGTTCAACGGAAATGAGATCCATTACCTTGTGACGCCAAATAAGGGGAAAGTTACAGAGTTTTTGATGAAAAGCGTGTAGTTTTCTGCAGACATCAGAAGAGGAGGACTGGAACAGAAAAAAAGAGAAAATCCAATACTGTTGCTACTGATTCATGATTTGTCAAATTTCACAGAAAATAATTAGAAACCCCCAAATTATGACAAATTCAATCATTAGCACAAAATGATTGTGGCCCAAGCAGAATCTATACTTGTTTCTTTTATACTTTAGATGATTATGCCATTTGAACATGAAGGTTTAATGGTGGGACCCAGCATGTTTTGAGTATATTTAGTATTAAAAATCCCTGTTTTATTTCAGTTTGATTCAGAGTAAGGATTGCTTAAACACAAACAATTAGATTGAACATTATGCAAGCTTTATTTGGTCCATTAAACCTAATCATTTGGGTCACAAATCATGCTCAACTTAACACTCAAGCCGTGTAGATTGTCATGATGTTGATAATTATATTAAATATTTTCTTTACCCTGACAGTTTATTTACAGTGTGCAGTATTAGTAAACTATCAGAGGATAAGTCAGCAACAGCATGTTTTTAGCCTGCCGTGTGGGATCATTTTGGATTTTGGGTTAGGGTTAGTGCCTTGTAGAAGTATTTAAACCATTTTCACATTTTGTCATGTGGCAGTTATTTTGTCACCTGACAGTCACAGACGGCAGGGTATTTTATTTGAATTTTTACGCGATAGACCAACACGATGAAGCAAATAGTTGTGAAGCGGAAGGAAAAAGATTTCAAAATTTTTTACAAATAGAAAATCTATGTGTGTTTGTATTTTCCATTAGATTTTGATCTACCACAGAAATATGCTTATCTAAACCATTCCCCTGTAGGTCTAACTGTTAAAGGTCGTTGTCCGGTTGAAAGGTCTTTTGCACCACCCAACAGGTTTTCTTACCCTGTATTTAGCTCAACCATCTTTCCATAATTCTTACCAGCTTTTCAGTCCCTGCTGAAGAAAATCATCCCCACAATGTTTTACAGTGGGAATCATGTGTATAGGCTAATGTGCAGTGTTAGTCCCATCTGACTAGAGCACTCTCTCCCACATGTTTGCTGGGTCTCCCACAACTTGTGGCAAACTTCAAATGGGACATCTCATGGCTTTCTTTTAACAGAGGCTTTCTTCTTGTCACTGAACCAGAAGGACAGATTTGTGGACTGCACAACTGAAGGTTGTCCTGTCCAACAAACCTGCGAGGCTGCGAGGATAAATAATACAGAGATGGACCCTATTTTCTAACTTGGTGATTTTATTTAGAGGGACCACAGCAAAGGGGACATAATTTACTTGCAGAAAGTCTCTACTTCACTCTTTTTCACTACTTTGTATTGTCTATTACATAAGATCCTAGTAAAATAGACAGACATTTGTGGTTGTAATGTGAAAAAATGTTTTTTTAAAAATCAAGGGGTGTGAAGGCACTGTATGGTGACAGTGATACAAAAGGGTCCCATCAATGTGCAACCTGTGTGGCTCATGTTCTTGTTGGCTCATCCGTGGAGACGTCACCCCAGTGCATCGAGGATGACAAGTAAAACAACTTCTATTCATGGAGATGGAAAGTTGTTTTTTAAGTTTACTTTAAAGAAATAAGTCTTGTGCCAGCTGATTTTGATGCATCACTTGTTGATGCCTTTAGTTTTTAATATTAATATTATATTTTAGATTAATTATTTTTAACATCAGTTTGGCCCCATTCTTTAGTTTTTTTCAAAGAAAAAAGCTGATATTTTAAAACCATAAATTGGGGATTATCTATTGATTTCTGGCACTTCTAGACTGTGTTCAAAACAGAAAGCAAGTACACCTAAGTACACCCAAAACCGTTTTGGGTACACTGTGGATTTTGGCATTTAGAATACAGTAAATCATTATTGCTGGGTTGGACTTGTAACGTAACACACTAAAAGTTAGAACAAAAGCCATTTGTGTTTTGAAGGTTGTTCTTCTTGGACCCCAACAAGTTAAAGAATTGTGAGTTTCCACGTACTTTGGTATAGTGCGGTCATCCTCAACTGGGCACCATCCTAACACCTCACAGGTGTTTGTGGTTTTCACACAAACTCCAGTCATTTGTCCTTAAAACAGGAACATGTAAAATTACATTACAGAATGATGAGGACAAAACTTCAAACTAGAACAAGCATTAGGCAAAAGAACAGCATGCGCTCTGAGCGGCAGCGAGTTACAGAAAAGGATGTTGCCTTTAATATTAGAGCAGTTTAAAACATCCTCTGCCTCAACATTTCTCTGTATCTCTGATTAAAATCAACAGCAGCAAGCAAGATATATATGTGAAGCAGAGCAAATGCTGCAGTAGATGTTCTCCTTTATCTTCCCCTGATCCTGATGCATAATTTCTGTCATTCGCTTCGCTGCTATTGTGTCATCTCATCAGGACAAGTGTGCAGACATTTCACCAGCAGGCAGGAGGGCTGCTCAGTCTCTGACCTGCCCCTGGAGCCCACAGGGTCATCCCCACATGCTTACATTTCTACGGGTGCCACCTCTAAAGGAACCCTGGCACCCCAAGGTGAATTTGATGGGTCTGAAGCGAACAGACCTAAAGCTTTGCTCTTATTGAAGTCAATGTGGAATGGGGAGAAATGCAAAGGCTCATAATAGAAAGCTGAGGACGAACAGAGGAGAATACATTTAAGTAATTTCTGTTTGGACCCATCTGTGGTGATTTCTGTCCCTAATGCTCCTGTGCTGTCATGACCTATGCACAGCAATAATCTGGTGTCTGTGTGCTTAAGGTAAGGTTTTAGGCCACAACACAAGCAAATACACCAAATGTTTGGTTGCTAAGGATGTATTCACGCTTGCCACTTTTGGTCCGCTTTAAACGGACCAGACAGAGTTCGTTTCCCCCCTTGGTCCGGACCTTTTGTGCAGGTGTGAATACACTCAAGCGAACCCTGGTCCGGACCAAACGACCGGACCGAGACCCACTTTTTGAGGTGGTCTCGGTCCGCTTCCAAACGGACTCTGGTGCGGTTCGCTTATGGTCTGAATACGAACCGGCTCCGTTCCGAACCAACTGCAGAAAACGTACGTCTCTTTGGACTTAAAAAGCCACCGTAGCCGATAGCAAAGGTGTACGTTATACTCAAATCATACCTGGCCAGCTGATTGTTGCAACACCGGGCACGCAGAGCACAACGTCTTCTTCGGCGTTCAGCACGCATTCTCCAACGCTGTTCCAAACTTATAAATAGAACGTCACAACGTCTGTCTTGAATGAGCTGCTCTTCACCCTCACAATAATATTGCAGCTGTAATAACGGCACAAAGGGGCAGAACAGCGGAGCTGCACGCAGCACGTCTACAGCTGAATTTCCGGGTCTGTGCTCCGTCCCGCCCCCGTCATTTCTGTCCAATGGGAACAATGATCGTCACCCACGTGGCTTTGTTTACAAGTAATAGTTCACTTGCAAAAACTACAATGTGATAACAAGCCGCACCAAACAAAAAAAATATAAAGTTCGCTTCTCTCCGGACCAAACAAGCGGAACAAAGGACTTTCCTGTTGGTTTCAATCCCATAGCCAAGAGCAATCGCTGATTTACATCTTGTTTACCTTGGTGGTGACCTAGTCTGCAAATACTCAGCTGACATCAGACTCTGTCATTCTACGCAGATTATCAAACAAGATCGCAGGCTTAGTTGAAGTTTCAGAGGCAAAACAAAACCGGATAATGTAAAGCCACAGATCTTGCCTGATTGGAGTTTCACACAGACTGTTACAGAATTTACCGTTTCCCGTACGTTTGAAACTCCCTCCTATGCAGTCGTTGTTTGAGGTGCAGCTGTGCTTGCCGGAAAGCTGTTAGAGACCAGAGAATGGGGTCAGTTTGCATACAAGAGGTTGGAATGGAAACAAACAGTTATGAAGAAGAATGCAGAACAACAGTGTGGAGTTAAAATTTTCTCCCATACTGTGCATCCTCTTAACGTTACAACATACTGAATCCGTTAGGTTTACACAGCCATTTTCTGCTACACAACAACAAAACAGATGACCAATTACAGAAACAGTCTTGGAATGAGACACAATTTCCATGTTCTTTTACCATTAATGGCAGTGTGCAAGTCAGAGGAGGAGGGAGAGAAAGACACGAGGAAAGAGTAACAAGAAAGAGGGGAAGCTTTACACATACCTCTGGACACTTTCCCATCTCCTGACCTTCAGTAATGATGTAGTTAGTCATCACAACAAAAGATGGGTCCCCCTAAAAGTTTTATATAAAAAAAGAAATAAGAAATTATTGAAATATTTAATGTTTAGGTATTTCTGCCATTATACAATGGAACAAATGATGCAGTCAAGCTGTTGCCTATGGGTGTTTACACCCCTTGAACATTTTTAAATCTTTTTATGTGTTGGGCATTGTTTGTGCTAGACTGACACAAAATAGTGCATGATTGCACAACTTGACCTCTTTGTAAAGGACCTAAAACTGTACCAAGATACCATTTTCAGATTCTAAACAATAAAAAAGCTATAAAAACTTAACACTGTTAATGCATATAATCTAACTTTGTAACTCACATTTATGTTTCTTTAACCTTTTATGTTTGTTGTTTTTCTTTTCTGTTACTCTGTTCCTTCTATTAATGAAGAAGTGATTTATTTGTGCAAGAAATGTTTGCATCTTCAACTTAGTTCATTCAGAATTTAACGCGACGCACGCCAAGTTAAAAAAACTTGGAGGTGCATGACTGAAAGCTCCGGAGCTGGCGCGATTGCGTCATTGTTTGTGCATCCACCCTTGCATCAAGTATAAACCTCGCTTAAATGTATGGTAGAACTGGTGACCTGCTGCTCACTGAGATTTTTCACCCAATCTGACTGAGCTGGAGCTACTTTTGCAAAGAATGGGTTAAAATCCCAGTCTCTAAATGTGCAAAACTGGTAGAAACACACTAAACCACTTGCAGCTATAATTGGTACAAAAGGTGATCTATAAAGCATTGACTCAGGGGCACAGAATAACAAACACACGGCACACTTTTTAGATTTCTATTTGTACGAAAATCTTTAAACCGAGTCTTTTCCGTCCGCTTCACCTCTGTGTTCTATTTTGTGTTGGTCTATCGAGTAAAATCCCAATAAAATATATTAAAGTGGTGTGAATAGGTGTGAATGAGTGTGTGCATTGTTGTTTGTCCTGTATGTCTCTGTGTTGCCATGCAATGGACTGGCGACCTGTCCAGGGTGTACCCTGCCTCTCGCCCGTAGACTGCTGGAAATAGGCACCAGCTCCCCTCGTAACCCACTATGGAATAAGCGATATAGAAGATGGATGAATGAATAAATATATTAAAGTTGATTATTTTCAACGTGAACATCTTCAATGGATATAAAAACTTGGAAGCTATTATATATGCAAAAGTTAATGGGCATAGGAGGCCTGTTAAAGTTAAACCTTATTGTTGGTGGGTATGCTAATATGCAACACTTCCTCATTAAAAGCTATACATCGTAGTCAGTGAAAGATTTATCCTCGATCACGTTTTGGGGGGGGGTTCTCTCATGACGACTATTGAATCGAGGCACGTGATGTCGCCCAGTACGGCGGAGCCGGGGTCCCACACTGGTGCTAGGCCTGGGGTCGGGAATCGTCAGAGAGCGCCTGGTGGCTGGGTTGCTCCTCGCGGGACCCGGCCGAGCCAAGCTCAAACGAGAGACGCAAGGCCATCCCCCAGTGGGCCCACCACCTGCAGGGGGAACCGTGAGGGACTGGTGCAAAGAGGATTGGAAGGCGGATGAAGGTGGAGACCTCGGCGGCCCAATACCCGGATGCTTAGGCTGGCTCTAGGGACGTGGAATGTCACCTTGCTGGGGGAGGAAGGAGCCTGAGCTTGTGCGGGAGGTCGAGAGATATCGACTAGAAATAGTCGGGCTCGCCTCCACACACAGCGTAGGCTCTGGAACCCATCTCCTCGAGAGGGGCTGGACTCTCTTCTACTCTGGAGTGGCCCACGGGGAGAGGCGGCGGGCTGGGGTGGGTTTGCTTGTTGCCCCCCAGCTCAGACGTCTCGTGTTGGGGTTTACCCCAGTGGATGAGAGGGTCGCATCCCTGCGCCTTCGGGTTGGGGACAGGTATCTGACTGTCGTTTCGGCCTACGGGCCGAGCGGTAGTGCAGAGTACCTGGCCTTCTTGGTTTTCCTGTCGGGGGTGCTGGATAGTGCCTCTCCTGGGGACTCCAGTATTCTGCTGGGGGTGGATGAGATCCGCCCTGAGTACCTCAAGTCTCTGGATGTTGTGGGGCTGTCATGGTTGACTCTCCTCTTCAACATTGCGTGGCGGTTGGGTACAGTGCCTCTGGACTGGCGGACTCGGGTGGTGGTCCCCCTTCATAAGAAGGGTGACCGGAGGGTGTGTTCCAACTACAGGGGGATCACACTCCTCAGCCTCCCTGGTAAGGCCTACGCCAGGGTATTGGAGAGGAGAGTCCGGCTGATTGTCGAATCTAGGATCCAGGAGGAGCAGTGTGGTTTTCCGTCTACAGGGTACCCGAGGGTTCATGGGAGTTTGCCCAACCGGTCCACATGTGTTTTGTGGACCTGGAGAAAGCATTTGACTGTGTCCCGCGTGATGCCCTGTGGGGGGTGCTCCAGGAGTATGGAATCGGGGGCCCTTTACTAGAGGCCATCCAGACTCTGTACAAACGGAGCAGGAGTTTGATTCGCATTGCCGGCACTAAGTCGGACCTGTTCCCGGTGCATGTTGGACTCCGGCAGGGCTGCCCTTTGTCACCGGTCCTGTTTCCTAACTTTTTTGGACAGGATTTCTAGGCGCAGCCAAGGACCGGAGGGGGTCTGGTTTGGGGACCAGAGGATTTCGTCTCTTCTTTTTGCAGATGACGTGGTCCTGCTGGCCCCCTCTAGTCAAGACCTAGTTTATTTTTGAATCCTATCAGACGGTACCAGATACAACTTCAGTCTATGATGGACACATAGAGCTTCTCCTCCCATGGAGCTAGCTCTTTGTGAGGGTGGAAGATAGAATAGTCACTAAAAACCAAATTTCCTGCCCAAATATCTCAAACTGAGAAGGGAGAGGATCTGCAATGTGCAAGCTGACATGGATGTTGTTACCCTCTGACAGTTGTGTTTAGATGTGCATTGAGAAATTGGCTGCTGATGAGACCATTTTCAGCTTAACTGGCACTAACTGGTGAAAGTCAAAAATCTTTTCCTTATTTTCTTGAATCCACCACACTTTAGCACTAACAGGCTATGATAACAATGATTTAATTGTGGAAGTTAGCAATTTTTAACTACATTTGAATCAGAGTAAGCACAGAGATGTTAAAGGCTATTTAAAAGGAAAACTATTTTTGGAGGTATGTTGGGTGTTCTTTCAGGCTGCTACCTTTACACAGAGTGAGACTTCAGCAGATAACAGGAAGGCCGAATGAACTACAGAAAGGTTGTTTTAACAGTTTAAGCCTTCATCTTCCATCTGTCTCGGAAAATGGTTGATTAAGAAATGTTAGCCGCCTTTTGGAAAACTCAGAATTAAGGTAAAGGTCTACATTCTTTAAGGCACTGGTTCCAACATTTTTCACCTTCCGACCCGCAAAATAATAGTGAAAGTGGCTTGTGTCCTCGACCATTCATTGGGTATACAAGCATTACTACACCTTTCTGGAGAGGGGCATCATCAAAGCTTCTGCTGGCAACAACTTAATGCTCACCCTCTACCGATGATCCACATGGCCCTGTCTTTCAGTGTTTAACCCTTTCTCTCTCCTAGACATAGCTACTGACTGAGCTTTTACTGTGACTAACTCTATGTGCTCTCTTCAGACTCTAAACTTGAAAACTGGCTCGGAGTTTATCTGTTCCTTCTTTCTAGGTGAAACGACTAAAGGAGCTACATCCATTAACATGTACTTTTCCTTCCCATAGAAAGTACTCCTGGATCTGTGCTTCTTTGTTCTCTTTGTGTCTTTGCTCTGTTCTCTCAAACCCCCAGTCGGTCGTGGCAGATGGTCGCTCACACTGAGCCTGGTTCTGCTGGAGGTTTCTTCCTGTTAAAAGGGAGTTTTTCCTCTCCACTGTTACCACATGCATGCTCAGTATGAGGGATTGCTGCAAAGTCAACGCCAGTGACTGTCCACTGTCTCTACATGCTCATCCGGGAGGAGGGAATGCTGCAAGTCACTGACTGGATGCAATCTGCTGGGTTTCCTTAGATAGAAAAACTTTTTATCCAATTTGAATAAATAACAGAATCTGACTGCACTGTTCAATGATTAGGGTTAATTGGAATGTATGTAGCTGACTGTTGTGAAGTGCCTTGAGACGACATGTGTTGTGAATTGGCGCTATATAAATAAACTGAATTGAATTGAATTGAATTACTATTAAATCAGTTAATCTACAACATAAGCGACCTCAACAACCAATCTACTGTTTTTTATCTATTTGTAACTTGTGTTTTAAATCTTTTTGAACACATTGCACAAATATGTGGAGCATTTAGTAGCATTTATCACAGAAGCTGACCTTGAAGATATTTATACATGTGCAGAAGCAAACATTTCACTATTCTGACCAAGACTTTTAAAAAAGCCTCCAGGTGACATTACACTGGACAAATAATCTTCTTTTCAACAAACTGTGCTCTTGAGATCCAAACATTTGGATTGAGGTCCAAATGTTTATAATAATGAAAGCTTCTAAACATGTATGAATAGTTGTGTTTCCCGTTTGGTGTGCATGCTGTAGACCTTAAAGGAGAACACCGCCCTCATTTTTATGCATTCAGTGATATCTTCACATTATAAAACTCCCTCTCTAAAGAGTAAACAAACAAGTTAAAAAAACAACAGTTCTCTTTTGGGCTTGTTATGATAAAGGGTTAATAAAGCACATGGCAAAAACTATTCCCCCTGCTTCAGCGCCTGATGACATCACAATGGGGCAACCTTGGTGTGCTGGTGAGTGCTGAGTCAGTGCAAAGAGATAAAGGAGAGAGAACGATGGAAACAGAATGATGGCCTGACTAGATGACACACAGAACCAAAAAGGTGTGCCCAATCGGACTAACCAAGCCTGGATCAACTTGGATAAAATTTCAAATGTAGCTGTCGTAAAGATTGTTTTTATTCGCCGACATGCTTACAATTAGACTCTGACAGGTACGACTCCTCATTCAGTAGCTTTCCAGTGTCAGAGTGACCTCCCTGGGTGGACAGAACATCTGTGAGCCAAAGCTGACAAGCTTTTCAGTCACAAAAGAGCTGTCAGAACCTGGAGCAGACGTCCAAGATGGTTCACAAAAAGTAAACAGCGTCTAACCCAACTGATACTCTCTATTCTAATACTCTCTATTCTATTCTGTTAAAAGGCATCTAGTTTATCTAGCATCAGGACGCATCCTCATAGAGAGGGAGAGAGAACATAGATAGATGCTTTTGATATCGTAAATCTATAAGCAGCTTAAGAGAACCTGAGCACTCATTCTACGTTCAGTTCAAAATGTCCCTGTTTGGTTGTGTTTATATTTTTTTCTTTACTCATTTTATAATAGGAACATCTTAATGTCATTGCTAAAAGGTCATTTATTAATTATTTCAGTAACTAGATATGATATATTCAGTTTACAATTGAAGTATTAATACAGTGATTTTTAGATTTAATGTACTTTCATATAATATTTTATTCTCATTCCCTTCATGAAGCGTGAAATTTAGGCTCCCAGAAAAGAGATTTTACTCCTCAGACAGATTCTAAACATTTGAGACTGAAAAAATGTTGATAGTTTACTTAATGACAATGAGTTACTACAGTAAATGATCCACCGTTTTTGAAGCCTTAACCCATTCTCTACATACTTATGTCACCCATGCATCATGTGTAACCCTTATAAAGACATTGTCTATTCACTTCTTATGATTTAGCAATTTTTTGCAATTTAGTTTTATACTAAAGATCTCACAGTTATTGCTTTGTGATCCCCAGTTGGGTTTTGACTCAGTGGATGGATCATCCACTGATCAGAGAAGGCTGATGTTAATAGTTTTTAATGCTAACTGTGCTATTCACGCAAATTGCTAATATAAAATATTAAAGACATTTTATATTAGCATTTATATTAGCATTTTTCTGCCTTTCTATTAAGAAATAGTAAAACTCTGTTTGTATGTGACTACTCTGTCACACACAGTGTGATGTTACCTCTAACCCTCATACATAGAACTCAGGACCACTCATGGTGGAAGTGTTAGAAGAAATGTTTTGAATGCTCTTCCTAAAGAGAATCTGGAATCAGCTATAACTGGTATTAGTAGTTCGAAGCCTAAAAAAAATCAAGGATCAGAAATTGGCAACAAAATTCTAATCGGTGCATCTCCAGTTTATTGTAACCTAAAGAATGACCGTTTAAGAGCTTTTTTCCCATCTGGCAACATGGAAATCTCTCCACACATAATGGTGGAAGTTGATTCCTAGTTGATAAAAGCACATACCGGAGAAAGAGATCTTTTCATCATATTGGTAGTAAAAAAAACGCCCACACCCAAAACTCAAACTAAAACCAAACAATTTTCATGCCGTCTTTATCATTTCTGTCCCACAGGTAACAATGTTGGGTTATGTTTTAGCTAAACAAATGTAGTTAACCACAGTCTATATTTGTAGTATGCTTAACTCATGCACGCAATATATTTTAAAGGTCACACCTTTACAAAGCAAGATTACCACTACGTTTTAAAAGCCACTATTGCTTACGTCCTATCTGCAGCTCATTCAGATGTGTTCATTGAGGGATCTAAAATTAATTGAAGCTGGTGTTTTACAGTTCGTATGATTGAAATCTTGCCATGTTTAAACTGGTGTGCAGTTTCCTTTTGCAAGCAAAGAGATTTGACATTTACCGTTTGAGTCAGGCAGATTATTTCATCAGTGGGACAGATTGATTTATGAACTGCGGATGCTGCCTTCATCCAATTTTGAGTGATTCTCCAAACAATGCTCCCTGACTTCCTCCAGGTTTAAAACAAATTCTTGTGGAGCTTAACTAACTGGAACAGGCAACTGTTAAATTACC
Organism: Crenichthys baileyi; assembly: GCA_036173005.1. Classification (NCBI taxonomy): domain Eukaryota; kingdom Metazoa; phylum Chordata; class Actinopteri; order Cyprinodontiformes; family Goodeidae; genus Crenichthys; species Crenichthys baileyi. Next base: position 156,919 of record JAHHUM010000338.1, read on the forward strand.
TAACCAGTGAGATGAGCTTCAGCAGACCACTCACACTGGAAAAAATGCCACTTCAAAAATAAGTTAAAAAAAATTAAATGAGATTTTTTTGGCTTGAAATAAGCAAAAAAAATGGAACAAGTGAAAATTAACTTGACAAGATTTCTAGAAATAAGACATTGCATTAAAGCCTCACAAGGTATAGAGAATCTTGAAACTAGCCACAAAAACTCATTCTGAGCAGTATTTTACTACAATTGTGAGCTTTTGCGTCTCATAATAAGCTTGTGATGCCCAAAAGTAGTGTCCTTCCCCTCAAAGGTAGCATCGTTTTTTCAGCTTGAATGTCATCCTCTTGTTTTAAAATTTATTTAACTCATTCTTAGTTTCATAATTGTGGCAATGCTCTGGATCCACCAACTTAAATTAAGATTTGAACATTGCATTTTAAGACAAATTACCTTTAAGTATGCATTCCTGACTAGCATTAAGAAATGCATTCGCAGCATTATAACCCTTCTCCAACCTGTTTTCATCTTAGTGTTTTTCCCTCCCTAGCTCAAGCCAATATTTTCATGGATGCAGACATGCGTATTGATTATACACCATACTCTTATGTGAATTTTAATAATAGCAAGTACATTGCAGTGAAATATGACCTCACATATATCATCAAATGTCAGTCTTGACTCAGTGGTGAGCCTGGGTATTTGGACCAAACAATGTTTTAGAGCATTGCCAATTACTGTAATATAGAACAGTATTTGTACTCATTAGCTTTCCATATGCTGGAATCTGTCCAGAGTGCAACAGAACAGAGAATGAAATATTATTTTAGCTGTCTTTTTTCCAAATCACTTGAATGTTTGGTTTGACAGAAATTTGCCTACACTTATAGAATGTTTTGTAATGCACTGTGAGTTGGGCATGTTGTTGATATCGTTGTTGATTATCAATAAAGCAGATTTGTCTTAATTCAAGTTATTTTTTTTTCGTCAAACAAGACATTATGTTTTACAAACCTCACAGGAACTTCAAACTCGTCTGAAATGTCAAAAAAAAACTTGTTTCATTTAAGAAATTACTCAAAACAAGACGTTTTCAAGACTGTTTCACTTATCAAGATTTTCAAGATGCATTGTCTCAAAACAAGTTGTTATATCTCACTTAAATTTATCTCTGTAGATGGTTTTGACTTATATTAAGTGTGATGAGAGGTTTTGACTAAAAGTTAGACAAACATACTTGGTAAGATTTTCCTTTTTTGCAGTGCACTGACCTGAGAAGGGAAGACATAGTCGGCCACGTCCCAGACTGTCTCCTTCCCGCTCACGTTGGTGTAGCCCACTCCCTTCATTTTGGTGAAAACGGAGCTCACCGCAGTGTCTGTGGACTGGTAACCTTTCTCATAAATAAAGACCCAACTGTAAAAGACACAGAACACATACTGTCAGTCCTGTCAGCATCTCAACCCCGTTCCACTGCAATCCGACCATCCAAGACCAAAAGCAAGGTTATGTAAATGAGTGATCAAAGCATGATGCTCTGCACAGCCAGCAGCGTGTTCGACAGGGACACGTGCAGCTTATTGTGGGTCAACTTGTCCTTCCCACAAAAATGGACAGATCTGACAAGCTGTATCCCAAAATGCAGACATTTACTGGCTTCAGTTTGTGATGAAAAGAAGTGTGAAAGCTTTCCAGGAAGCTGTTCAGAGATTGCAAGTAGTTCATGTAGAAAGTGAACTTTATCTCTGCAGGGAGCAGAAATTAAATGGCAGTAACGTAACTTTGCACAATACTGCATGTGAACTAAAATGACACTTTACTTTGGCTTTAAATGTATGTTTTTTTCTTTATATGTTTGATTTTGCCTTATAAAAGGCCAAGTGAGGCTCATAAAGTCAGATCGCAACCCTATGTTTGAATGGTTGGTTTGCTGGTTCAATTAAATTAAATTTAATTGTATCTCAAATCGCTTTGGGTACAATCGTCTGCTGACTATATATTCCTCAACTGCACGTTATGTAAAAAATTGTCATTTAGTGTGTTACTCTAAATTTCTGTAAAAAATAATATTTTGCTTAAAGGTCATAGTTTAGTTACCTGCATATCCATGTTAATTTCCAGACCCTGCTTGACCTTCTGACACCTTCTGTTTCCAAACTTACATTGCTAACCATGTGCACTAGCAGTGAGACATTTTTTGATGAAAATACATCTAAAAAAATGTCTAAGTGGTCCATAGCTATCTAGATTATAATTATATTATTATCTGTAAACAGGAAATACATGTGGAGGTTAGCTTTAGTTATCTATTTCTTTTGTCTTTTTCTTTTTTTTCATTCCTACACCTCACTAATATATATGCATGTTTGTGCTGATGAAATCTGCTGATGTCAAGGTTTCAATATTAATGGCAAGATTTTAGACATTTATGATTATTCCCAGCATGTTTTCATTATGTTGCTCTATGTTTACATATATTGCCAGGAGGGACAGACAACATCTGGTACACACTGGAAAGATATCATCTTCACACAGAAATCCTCTATCAAACATGCAAAGCTATTTTACGCGGGGTGTGAGGAGCAATTACACCCTGGCATGACGCCCACAGGACAGCATGTGTCTTATGACATCTTCATTTGCCCTCAGACAGTGTAGCATAGCAAAAAATGTCATTCAAATCAGACAAGGAAATAGGTTCTGCAAAAATGTCTAATAACTGGGAAAATAGGAGAAAAAGAACCAGCTAAGGAAAAAAAATTAAGTGAGTGTGGAAATAATAGAGAGAGGCTGTGAAAAGTAACAATCTAAGTGAGATTTGGATGCATGGTGACAGGCAGAGAACATTAATGCTGTAAAGAAAGCTCCCTGATTTGAGAGCTTTTCTTCTAACTGCTCTGGAGCACTGAGATTAATCTTCCAATAGTGAGAAAGATTGATTAAAACAAGATAGATAATATTAGAAATCTAAAAAATGATTGGGTTAAACTTTAAAAAGGCAAAAAGAGAGTTAATTATGAAGAGATGTTTAGCTTTTGTGATTGCCACTAATTGATATACTTTCATTTAAAAGTTGTAAGTCAGGTGGGGTTCTTCATTTCTCCTATGAAACAAAGACAGTATTTGATGATTACTTGTTGAGGTTGACCTAAAGTTAATATAAACATGAACATTTCTGACAAGACTGCGATTCTCAGCCTGGCACTGTCCTGACCTGTCCCCGGGCCGGCTGAATCCTGAAAAGGAGAAGCAGGACAGCTTTCTAATTGCATCTTCTCTGCATCACCATCCAGCCTTAATGTGGCCTGATGGCTGCACAAGGTTTGTGACAGACCTGGAACTAGGCAGGGCCAGCCTGGCCATCAAAAGACAAAAGCTAAACTGCCTTCTCCTATTTTTTCACTCACCTTTCTACCAGCCTCAAATATGAACAAAACCCAGTTATCATCTGGTATTATATAAATCTAAAGCAATGAATATACAGCTGAGGTCAGAATAGTAGCAGTCCAACATTACTAAGCAAATCAATGGTTTTTGATAGAAATGATGTTTCTACACAACAAAAAGACTCAGACAATAAACAGCTCCAACAGATCAAACAGGTCTACAGTGATTTGTGAGTACTACAACAATTAGAATAGTCTATGTGAAGACCAGCTACTGACAAGAAGCCCATATAGTCTCACTGTTAAAATAAAACCATGCTGAAGAGGTTACAAGAACACTGACAGACCCAAAGCAAAATGGAGCAACTTCTCATTGTTTTTTTTTTTGGGTAAACATCCGCTGACCCGGGGTCTTTCTGCATGGAGTTTGCATGTTCTCCCCGTGCATGCGTGGGTTCTCACCGGGTACTCCGGCTTCCTCCCACAGTCCAAAGACATGCCTGTTAGGTTAATTGGTCACTCTAAATTGCCCTTAGGTGTATGAATGAGTGTGCATGGTTGTTTGTGTGTTGCCCTGCGATGGACTGGCGACCTGTCCAGGGTGTACCCTGCCTCCCGCCCATAGACTGCTGGAGATAGGCACTAGCTCCCCCGCGACCCACTAGAAAATGACTGACTGACTGACTGACATCCGCTGACCCCCAAACACTACATCCAAACCACTGTACAGTGTGACCATGGATCATGGATCTGTTTGATAACATCAGAGTACTTAAAGAGGTAATTTTGCCTTCCGCTGAAGAGGCAACGTCCCAAAACGATCTACCCTGTGCCACACAGATACTGCATGAAGCAGCTCACAGAAACAGAGCTAGTGCAAATATATCCAAGTTTAGTTATCACAGGATTGCTAAATCTTTATTTTTAAATTTTATAGTACATGTTTGAGTTTGCAAAAGACATGAAGGCTCTTATTTCTTGAACGGACTAATAATCGTTTGTCGTTTGTCCTAAGTTTTATAATGTTTCATGGTTTGATTTGGAATAGAATGTGCAGTGTTCCTAGTCTATTTGTATGGATGCTAATATAAGCTATTTTAAAGATTTTGAACTTGCTCCCCAAACAGACAGATATTCTGATGGACACAGCTTTCAGCTTTCTTGTTTAGATTCTTTAAAGGCTGCACAGCAGTGCAGTTTTTGGCACTGTTGATTCCTCTCTTGAGAGTTTGCTTGTTCTCCCTGTGCACATGTGGGTTCTCTCTAGGTACTCCGGCTTTGACCTAAAAGCAAGCATATTGGGTCATTTGGCTACACTAAATCACCACAAGGCGAGCCTTGTAGTTGCACCATCCCCTCCACTACACTGCTAGGATTAAGTAGGTATAGAAAATGGATGGATGGACGGATGGATGGATTGTTTCAATTGTAAATCCTGCAGCAGGTTGTGTTACATCTATTTCTTTCAGCGTTTTATATTTGGGGGACTGTCAACATCACCCTGAGCAGATTACATATCAGCGTCGTTTGGCAGAGAATTGTGCAGCACTTGATCTTTATCCATCCTAGCATATGTCTCAGTGTGTTCATCACACTCAGACCTGCAGGTTCCCAGATGCACAAGAGAAACAAAACCATACAAGTTTTGAAACAAACCAGGCGTAACTTTGAACTACAAAAACTACAACCCACACATGTCCATGTCACGCTGCCAAGGATCATAGCGTTCAAACGGGAAAAAATAAACAGATTAGAATTCCTTTAAAGGACTCTAACATGTCGAAACATGTTTGGGGAGTTGGGGGGTGGTTAAGGAAATGTTAGTGAATAAACACGCATTTATGTGTGTTTCAACTTGTACAAATGGACAGGAAATATCTGGCCTGTAACGTGTGTTTTTCTGCCACAGCTGCCAGTCAAGGCTCTTCGATTGTTAAAGGACTGTGTTTGCTCTGTCAACAGGACATGGTAACTCAAAGTACATATCTGTTTCCTGCACAAACAGATTGTACACCTTAACCAAGATGTCTCTGAGTTATTCTAGCAAGTCAAACCCCTAGTTTCAAACCCAAAAGAAGAAAAAAATGGTTAAGGTCATCACATACATACACATGCTCTCTTTATCTTTAGTGTTCTGAAGACCAAAGATAACAGGAGATGCCTTTAAGGGTCTTACCCAATGATGTAAACCAGGACCCCGAGCTGGATGAGCCGGCACACCACTCCCACCCTCCTGTTTCTCACCAGCACCTGGCGAGGGGTCTCGTACTCAAAGAAGAAGTCAGACAGGGCACTGGCGATTTGGTTCCTCATCTTTTGTCATCAGCTGACCCACAGACAGGAGGGTCTCTCTTGTCACCTCAATCGCATATAAAACAAGCAGAAAAGAATCCCCCTCTGTCTCTGAGCTGCCTCTACCCCGGCTCCTGGCTTGCTGAGACGGTCCTCTGCCTCCTTTCCTAATGTCTGACACACTTCATGAGAAGAAGTGAAGAGTTCCTCCCTCCAGCTCTGCTTCCCTCCCTCTCTGTACACAGGGCCACTGCCTCCTCAGCCAGTCATGTTTGTTCCTCTTTAGTTCTTTTCTTCGTGTTTTAACACACTAAATAGGTTAAAAGACATTTGTATGTCTTCGAGTTTAGAGTAAACTTTAGCTGTTTCAAAAACGCACCAAGCGCCGGACCTCCTCCTCACTTAGAGCAATCAAACCTTATCATTTCCACTGAGGCTCTCTTCCTGCATGCACACCAGAGATAGACATAAACACACAGCACATACATTTCAGCTTGTTTTCCTTCTCTCTTGTCACCATTTGCCAGAAGTTAAGCCTTCTTAAATTGTTATCTTTCCTGGGGGTTGGGGTGTCACTCAGCTTTGCGGTTTTGTTTTTTTTCTGGGGGGTGCTTTGCATTCCTAATCTACTTTCACAGAGGAAGTGAAGTGGCAAACTTGCAATTATACAAAAACTGAATGAGTGGGAATACTATACAAAATGTCTCCCAAGAGGACAGCTCAACTTCAGAGTCTAGTCATCGTGCATAATGCTCAAAGACCAATTCTAAATCAGGATAAACCCCTAGTTTTTTCAGAAAAACATGAAAATATATAGTGAAATTTCCCAAAATGCCTGTGTGGAAGGATTTGGCAGGACTGTGGCGAATTTAGCAGGATTGCATGAAGGATTTTATGTCAATCTAAATGATAATCCAAAATTTGTAGCGTATTTGGATTTCAAATGCTCTAATAAATACAATATAATCTGTGGAATCTGGTTGTTTTTTAAAGAGATACAGGCAGATAGTCGATTCACACAGAAGGCTGAGGCTTTGTTTAAAATTCCTTCATATCCTGCATGTAGGGCTCTGGGTTTACATGACTGCTGTTATCTTTGTCTGTGTTATTTACATTTTGACATTATTCAAAGCATTATTTTAAGATCAGAATGTAGGGAAATTAGTCAGTCAGTCATTTTCTACCGCTTATTCCATAGTGGGTCGCAGGGACGTTGGTGCCTATCTCCAGCAGTCTATGGGCGGGAGGCAGGGTACACTGTGGACAGGTCACCAGTCCATCGCAGGGCAACACACAAACAACCATGCACACACTCATTCACACACCTAAGGGCAATTTTTAGAGAGACCAATTGACCTAACAGTCATGTCTTTGGACTGTGGGAGGAAGCCGGAGTACCCGGTCAGAACCCACACATGCACGGGGAGAACATGCAAACTCCATGCAGAAAGACCCCCGGCCGGGAGTCAAACCCAGGACCTTCTTGCTGCAAGGTCACAGTGCTACCCACTGCGCCACGTGCTGCCCTGTAGGGAATTTAGATTAAAAAAATGACATAAATGTGGAGACACATACAGCAAAAAGCTGTCAATGTGTGATTAAATACCCTTTGGTGATTTTTTAGGTACCATAATACACTTATAGTATGGTACAAAAATACATTTCTACGTTTTAAAAGTGTAACTATTTATAACATTATTAACATTTGAGGCTTTTAAAATGTACTTTTTAATCATCTAGGTTTCTCTTTCTTGCATTGTAACCAATAACATTAGGAGTTTACGGTCATATATAGTGCTGTGAAAAGTAAAAAGCATTGCCCCCTTACACATTTCTGCTATATTTCTTCTTTTTTTTGTTGCTGTCATCTTTCTGTGTTGTCAGGGACCCAAATGTCAAAACGAGGACACAGAAGCAGTGTGAATAAAGATGGTTTTAATGAACAGAACTTAGGAGACAGGAAGAGACCGAAAGAAGGACACACAGAACAACATACAATGCTCTCACGCACTGGCACCTCAAGGCGGCAAGATATTTAATGCTCAAACTGATGAACCATGTTTTGTTTGTTTTTTTGCAAATATTCATTCATTTTGAATTTATTGCTTGCAACACTTTCCAAATGAGCCGGAGCAGGTTCATGTTTACCACTGTTACATCACCTTTCCTTTTATCACTCAAAAAGCATTTGGGAACTGAGGACACCAATTGTTGACGCTTTGTAGGTGGAGTTCTTCCCCATTCTTGCTTGATGCACAACTTTAGTTGCTCAGCAGTCTGGGGACTTCGTTGTCATATCTTGCTCTTCATAATGCGCCACACATTTTCAGTGGAAGACACATCTGGACTACAGGTAGGCCAGTCTAGTACCAGAACTCTTTTACTAAGAAGCCAAGCTGTTGTAACACAAACTGAATGTGGCTTGGCATTGTCTTATAGTCCCAGAAAAAGATATTGCTTGGATGGCAGCATATGTTACTCCAAAACCTGTATGTACCTTTCAGCATTAATGGTGCCTTCACAGATGTACAGTTATCCATGCCATGGGCACTAACACACCCCCATAGCAACACAGATGCTGGCTTTTAAACTTCGCACTGATAACAGTCCAGACAGTCCTTTTCCTGTTTGGCCCGGAGGACACAACGTTCATGATTTCCAAAATGAATTTGAAATGTGGACTCGTCAGACCACAGCACACTTTCCACATTGTATTAGTCCACCTCAGATGAGCTCAGGCTCAGAGAAGCCGGTGAGGTTTCTGGGTGTTGTTGATATGTGGCTTTGGCTTTACATGGTAGAGTTTCAACTTGCACTGGTAGATGTAGTGATGAACTGTGTTAGCTGATAATGGTTTTCAGAAGTGTTCCTGAGCCCTCAGGTAATATCTGTTACAGAATGATGTCGGTTTTTAATGCAGTGGCTCCTGAGGGGTCGAAGGTCACTGGCATTCATTGCTGGTTTTTGGCCTTGAGATTATCCAGATTCTCTGAATCGTATGATGATATTATGGACTGTAGATGATGAAATCCCAAAATTTCTAGCAACTGTATGTTGAGAGACGTTGTTTTTAAACTGCTGGACTATTTGCTCCCAAATTTGTTCACAAAGTTGTGAACCTCGCCTGATCCTTGTGCGTGAACGATTGACCCATTCACAGATGCTCTTTTTATACCCAATAATGACACCCGCATGTTTCCCATTAACCTGTTTACCTGTGGAATGTTTCCAACAGGTGTTTTTTTTAGCATTCCTCAACTTTCCCAGTATTTAGTTGCCCCTGTCCCAGCTTTTTTGGTACGTGTTGCAAGCATCAAATTCAAAATGAGTGAATATTTGCAAAAAACAATGAAGTTTATTAGTTTAAACATTAAATATCTTGTCTTTGTAGTGTATTCAATTGCATATAGGTTGAAAAGGATTTGCAAATGATTGTATTCTGTTTTTGTTTACGTTTTACATAACGTCAAAGCTTCAGTGGAATTTAAGGTTGTATACAGATATATACACTGCTCAAAAAAATAAAAGGAACACTTAAACAACACAATATAACTCCAAGTAAATCAAACTTCTGTGAAATCAAACTGTCCACTTAGGAAGCAACACTGATTGACAATCAATTTCACATGCTGTTGTGCAAATGGAATAGACAACAGGGGGAAATCTTTGGCGATTAGCAAGACACACTCAATAAAGGAGTGGTTCTGCAGGTGGGGACCACAGACCACTTCTCAGTACCTATGCTTTCTGGGTGATGTTTTGGTCACTTTTGAATGTTGGTGGTGCTTTCACACTCGTGGTAGCATGAGACGGACTCTCCAACCCACACAAGTGGCTTAGGTAGTGCAGCTCATCCAGGATGGCACATCAATGCGAGCTGTGGCAAGAAGGTTTGCTGTGTCTGTCAACGTAGTGTCCAGAGCCTGGAGGCGCTACCAGGAGACAGGCCAATACACCAGGAGATGTGGAGGAGGCCGTAGGAGGGCAACAACCCAGCAGCAGGACCGCTACCTCTGCCTTTGTGCAAGGAGGAACAGGAGGAGCACTGCCAGAGCCCTGCAAAATGACCTCCAGCAGGCCACAAATGTGCATGTGTCTGCACATACGGTTAGAAACCGACTACATGAGGATGGTATGAGGGCCCGACGTCCACAAAAGGGGGTTGTGCTCACAGCCCAACACCGTGCAGGACGCTTGGCATTTGCCAGAGAACACCAGGATTGGCAAATTCGCCACTGGCGCCGTGTGCTCTTCACAGATGAAAGCAGGTTCACACTGAGCACATGTGACAGATGTGACAGAGTCTGGAGACACCATGGAGAGCGATCTGCTGCCTGCAACATCCTTCAGCATGACCGGTTTGGCAGTGGGTCAGTAATGGTGTGGGGTGGCATTTCTTTGGAGGGCCGCAGGGCCCTCCATGTGCTCGCCAGAGGTAGCCTGACTGCCATTAGCTAGCGAGATGAGACCCTCAGACCCCTTGTGAGATCATATGCTGGTGCGGTTGGCCCTGGGTTCCTCCTAATGCAGGACAATGCTAGACCTCATGTGGCTGGAGTGTGTCAGCAGTTCCTGCAAGATGAAGACATTGAAGCTATGGACTGGCCAGCCCGTTCCCCAGACCTGAATCCGATTGAGCACATCTGGGACATCATGTCTCGCTCCATCCACCAACGTCACGTTGCACCACAGACTGTCCTGGAGTTGGCGGATGCTTTAGTCCAGGTCTGGGAGGAGATCCCTCAGGAGACCATCCGCCATCTCATCAGGAGCATGCCCAGGCGTTGTAGGGAGGTCATACAGGCACGTGGAGGCCACACACAATACTGAGCCTCATTTTGACTTGTTTTAAGGACATTACATCAAAGTTGGATCAGCCTGTAGTGTGTTTTTCCACTTTAATTTTGTGTGTGACTCCAAATCCAGGCCTCCATTGGTTAATAAATTTGATTTCCATTGATGATTTTTGTGTGATTTTGTTGTCAGCACATTCAACTTTGTACAGAACAAAGTATTCAATTAGAATATTTCATTCATTCAGATCTAGGATGTGTTATTTGAGTGTTCCCTTTATTTTTTTGAGCACTGTATTTATGTGGTTGGAGATGCTTTGGTTACCACTTTTTTCTCACTTTGAAAGAGGACATCAGATGCAACTACACCACCTTCATTAGCTGGCAGCAGCTACTTCACTGTACTTCACTACACTGATGGGAGGTTGAAGTGAAGGAGGTGAATCCCAGATAGGCAGCAGGATCTACACTTGAAGGGTGCTGTATGACTGATCATCATGAAGTATTTTCAGAAGCTCATCAGAAGCTACATCATTAGCTTTGATGGTGGGCCATGGTGCCATTGGTTCTTCACTGTGCAACAGTAAAAATACAAACGTCATGGCCGACAAAAATCTGATTCGTCAACTCAAACATCATTTTTGATATTTCAGCTGTCCAGTACAGAGACAGTTTGCTTTTCACCTTTGGTTTTCCATTTATTGTTCTTCAAAAGGGACTGCACCCAATTCTAGCTGCCCCAGCTGAAGACCCAAAGTAAAGTAGATGGTGCCTATGTGCTATGGTAAAATAGCTCTACTGCAGTAGAGGTACAGGATCCAAAACAGTGTTGGCACCATTCTACTCCCCATCTCATTATAAAGACTGAATCATGAATTATTTTCCACAAGTTCTTGTGTTTGATTACTATTTGGGATTAGTGTGAATGAGATCCTTCTAAGAATAGACCATAATTCTCAACATTAATGTCCTCAAAAATAAATGCTTCTGTTCAGTGAGCCCTGAAGTGTGACTTCAGTCCAAGATTCCTGTCTAAATATGGGCTAAGAGTACTTAAAAAAAAGCCTATGTGTTAACATTGCGAATACTTTGTGAACACTCTTTAGGGCTGGTTAAAATTATGTTTTCATACACCGATCAAGCATAACATTATGACCGAATATGCCGCTGATTATCTCTTCATGATGGGACCTGTTAGTGGGTGAGATATATTAAGGAGCAAAAAAATTTGTCCTCAAAAATGAAGTGTTAAAAGCAGGAAAAGTGGGCAAGTGTGAAGATTTGAGCGAGTTTGACAAGAGTTGAATTGAGATCTCCAGACGACATGTCAGAGATTTTCTAAAACTGCAGCTTTTGTGAGATGTTCCTGTTCAGTATCTATTAGTTATGCATTGTTCTAAGAAAGGAACAGTTGTGAGCTGGCGACAGAATCAAGGATCACTGATGCACATGGAGAGCAAAATCTGGCTCTTGTGGTCCAATCCAACACAAGTGACTTCAGCTCAAACTGTTGAAGACAATGGTGGTTCTGAGAGAAATGTGTCAGAATAAACAGTACATCTCAGTTGGAAAGTGCTAAATCCCACCACACAGTTTTATATACTAAGCTGCAAAAAGGTTTTAGAGATGGTTTAAGGAGAACAACAGGAGTTTGCAGAGTTGACTAAGCCGACAAAATCATGACTTAAAGTATCTGCAGCTATCAACTTGGGGCCAGACACAGTATACCTTCAGTAGCAGAGCCCATGCTTTGACAGGTCAGGGCTATTTTGGCAGCAATAAAGGGGGACCAACACACTATTACACAGGTGGTCATATCGTTATGCCTGGTAAGTGTGAATTATACAGTTTCTGTGGAACTCTGTATTGTCAAAGTTGAAATGACGTGCTAAAATTGAAAAAAGTGGTTCTAATGGTTCTAAACTAAAAGCTATAGATTACAAGGGTTGGCAGGATTCAGCCTCTTAAGAATATGAACTAGTCAATGTCTGAGAGATTTTCCCTCCTGAAGCTTAAACACAAACATCAGGTAAGCTTGCAGAGCCAAGAACAAAGCTCTGAGGTTGATAGCTCATTTAATAACAACATTGTATGGGTGGGTATTGCTAAAGTAGAAAGACAGAGATTATCTTTACTGCAAGGTCGTCTTAGCATAAAGATCAACCTGCAGGTTGAGGTAAAGCATTGAAGCATTAAGAGAAAGACAAATCAATCACAGGTCAGAGTGTAGCATTTCTGCTGAAGTCACCCAACAGGAATTTGTTGCACAATTTCCAGAGTACAATTTATTAGCACCTATTTCTCTGTAATGAGTAAGCATGTTGGTGCTTGAACTGCTTTCTCCAAATGCACCCATCCAGAGCCTGATAAAACATCTTTAAAAGTGACGCCATAAGGGATGGAGGTACGTGCTTCAACAGATCTGGTTTGGCACATAATCCAGGTATTCCAGAAGTCTTTCCCGCTTATTTCATAAAAGCTTAATGTCTGTATGATGTAGATTAAAGAGGAAGAGTAGGAAAAAATTATTTTACTACCATTTTCCTTCTGATACGATAGGAGGTCTCTAGAGCTGAAACACACACAGTTTAGGCATTAGTTTGTAACCATGATGGCAAAACTAATGCCTGACTTCAGGATTCAGAGACCAGTGGTTGTAGACAGCAACAACATGAATGCTCATCTTGGATTTGTTAAAAGTCATTAAGTCGTATAATTATTTTTTCACATTAATGTTTACATAAACATATGAAATCACACAGCAACAAGAAAAAGAGTTATGAATAAATAAGAATGAAAAACATTTTCTGAATCTAACTGAACAATCAGAGTAGTTACTGAAAAGTTAATCACTACCACCTTTTCCTTGTGTGTTCGATTAGATCAGCCACCTAATGACTGACAAAATGGTCTGTAATCTTTAAACTATAAGCTTTATGTGTCACTGCGACGACACATAAGCTTATAGAAAAATTAAAGCAGAAGCAAAGCTGGGTGCTGTAACATAACAATGACCCAAAACTAATCCCCCGAAGACTGGCTGAGAATTAAGAAATAAAAAGTCATGGTCTGAGTCAAAGCCCAGATCTTAAACTCACTGAGATGCTGTGAGTTGAATTGAAACAGGTGGTAAATGAAGAAACCCCTCAAAAAGTAATTTCAGCCAAAGTAGGTACCACTTGTTTCTAGGGACTATGGTGTACTAACTTTTTACTCAGTCAGTCATTTTCTATACCGCTTCTTCCATAGTGGGTCGCGGGTAAGCTGGTGCCTATCTCCAGCAGTCAATGGGCGAGAGGCGGGGTACACCCTGGACAGGTTGCCAGTCCATCTTAGGACAACTTTTTACTCAATTAGAAAAAAAAAAACATTTTTATTATCTCTCGTTTTAATGGCAAAACAATTGTCAGGAAGGGGTGGCTTTCGGAGTAGGACCCAAAAGCAGACAGGCGGAAGAGGCAGAGTGGTAAGTGAAAAATGAAAAATGTAACAAAAAGGATAACTAGTGTCCCACCAGAGACAAAAACACACTGGACCACTGTTACACAGCTTTTAAGGACTCATACCATGCTGTTACCAGGGCTGCTCTGGGACTTTCGGATCATTGCCTTATCCACCTCATCCCAACTTACAGACAGAGACTAAGAGCTTCCAAACCCGTGGTTCACACTGTTAAAAAGTGGACTGAGGATTCGAAGCAGATGCTACAGGCCTGCTTTGAATGCACAGACTGGACTGTTTTTGAAACCTCAGCCACTGATTTAAACGAACTAACTGATGTGGTGACATCATACATCAGTTTCTGTGAGAACATGTGTGTGCAGACCAAGACCTTCTGCACCTTTGGGAACAACAAACCATGGTTCACTCCACACCTCAGGAATCTGCGCAGGGACAAGGAAGAAGCTCACAGCAGTGGAGATTGGGCGCGGTACAGGCAGGCCAGGAACAGACTAACAAAGGAGATCAAAGCAGCCAAGAGAAGCTACAGTGAGAAGCTGAAAAACAGCCTTTCTACTGGTGACACTTCGGCTGTATGGACTGGTCTGAGAAACCTGACTGCCTACAGAAGCCCCACCACCCTTCCTGAACAAAGTCCTCGCCTGGCCAACCGTCTGAATGGCTTCTACTGCAGACATGACAGGAAGCCGTTCACACCTCAAACCAACTCCTCCACATCCCATTCAGGAACAGGTTCGACCAGCAAAGCAACCAACCCCCTACCTTCAGATCCTCTGCCTGCACTAAAGATCTCTGAGGAAGATGTAAACAGGCTCTTTCAGCGCATGAAAACAAAGAAAGCTGGAGGACCTGATAACGTCTCCCCATCATGCCTGAAAGCCTGTGCAAATCAACTCGCTCCGATCTTCACCCGGATCTTCAACAAGTCACTGGAGAAGTGTGAGGTCCCCTCCTGCTTCAAACGATCCACCATCATCCCAGTACCCAAGAAACCCACCATCCTAGGATTAAATGACTACAGGCCTGTAGCCCTGACGTCTGTGGTCATGAAATCCTTTGAGCGGCTGGTGCTGAAGCACCTGAAAGACGTCACAGGCCCTCTACTGGACGCCCTGCAGTTTTGCTTACCGAGCAAACAGGTCGGCAGATGATACTGTTTAACTTAGGTCTACACTTCATCCTGCACACACTCGACCACCCAGGGACCTACGCCAGGATCCTGTTTGTAGACTTCAGCTCGGCCTTCAACACCATCATACCAGACATCCTCCACCAGAAGCTCACCCAGCTCAACATCCCAGCCTCCACCTGTCAGTGGATCAACAGCTTCCTGACGGACCGACAGCAGCAGGTGAGACTGGGGAGCATCTTCTCCCGAACCAGATCAAAAAGTACTGGTGCCCCCCAGGGGTGTGTTCTATCCCCACTCCTCTTCTCCCTGTACACAAATGACTGCACCTCAGCGGACTCGTCCGTGAAACTCCTGAAGTTTGCAGATGACACCACTGTCATTGGACTGATCCAGGACGGTGATGAGTCTGCATACAAACTGGAGGTGGATCGGCTTGTACACTGGTGTAGTCAGAACTGCCTGGAGCTAAACCCACTCAAGACTGTGGAGATGGTGGTGGACTTTCGGAAAACACCACCTCCATACACCCCCCTCACCATCCTCAACAACACCGTGTCGGCTGTGGATCACTTCAGGTTCTTAGGAACCACCATCTCTGAGGACCTGAGATGGTCTTCACACATAGACACTGTTCGAAAGAAGGCCCAGCAGAGACTGTACTTCCTGAGGCAACTTAAGAAGTACAACCTTCCACAGGAGCTGCTGGTCATCTTCTACACTGCCATCATTCAGTCTGTCCTGTCTTCATCCATCTCCGTGTGGTTCGGTTCATCCACAAAACAGGACAGGTTCCAGACTGCAACGAATAATCAGGACTGCAGAGAGAATCATCAGGGCTGACCTTCCCTCCATCCAGGACTTATACAGGTCTAGGGTCAGGAAAAGAGCTGCTAAAATCTCTGCAGACCCCACACACCCTGCACATAAACTGTTTAGAGTTCTGCCTTCAGGGCGACGCTACAGAGCGCTGTTCACTAAAACCAGCCGCCACAGAGACAGTTTCTTCCCTCAGGCTGTTTCTCTGTTGAACATTCAATAAAATACAAAACAACAGCATACAGTTGTTGCAAATGCACCTTTTTATTTATATATGTGTATATTGTACATTGTAAATATGTATATTCTGTAGTGCAAAAACAAAAACCAAAGAGCAAAGTGTACCGGAGTCAAATTCCTTGTTTGTATGTACAAACTTGGCAATAAAGCTGATTCTGATTCTGATTCTGAACTAACAGTAGGCTGAAGGAAGCAGATGCAGGCATGAACATGAACAGGCTTGGCTAGGCATAAACAAACAGTCATGGACAGGCTTGGCAAGATAAACAGAATAAACCAGCAAGGAACAAACAGAACTTAGAAGTATAAATAGCACGACACACAGGTGAAGGGGGAGAATGATTGGCATAAAGAAGGTGGACCAAAATTAAGCTGATTGCAATGGCAGTGGCAGAGCGAGAAATCAAAACATGACTGGAACTAAACAGAGAAATATGACAATGAAACCAAAGGATACATCTTACAGAAGTAACAGAACTAAAATGCACCATAAACACAATAAGTAAGAAAGTAAACCTTAAGGAAAAAACTAATAGAGCACTGCCTGGAAAGCATATTCAATAACAATCAGAGGCAAGACCCAAAACAAAACTCAAACATCTACAAATAATGAAAACAATGTTATTTTTGTTGTTTAAGAACAATAAATCACTTTGTTTTCCATATATAAAAAAGAAATGAAACATCAAAATATGAAGATTTGTTTATCAAGAGCCGAATATTTAATGGTATGTTCTATTTTTTTCTTAAGACTGTACATGTTATATAATACAGGCAATCAAAAGTAGGCTAAAATAATTTCTTTATTCATATTTAAGATATTTGCAGCCTAGAAGATGATGCTGGGAAGTGACCGGACGGTGGCTCAACTACAGCGTTTTTAATGCCCTGGGTGGAAGATAAAAACTAAGAGGAACTTTTAAAGTTACCACTCAAAACAATCCTGTGTCTACACTGGAGAGACTGCTGTAAAATGTGCACAAGTTTATCACACAGTCAATCATACACTATGTTGTACAATTTCCCATTTGGCAACAGTCCTTTCATAAGGGGAAAACAGCAACATACACAGGGTGTATAGGGAAGCGTAACTCTTAGGGAGCAATAAAAGATAAAACCTTATTAGGCAGACCTATGGTGCACACAGTGGGTAGGGGGGGCACTATGGAGAAAGTTCCACGCTGTTTTTCAGTCCGTATTTCACCCCTGAATCCCATATTCAGTTGGGAGGAATGGTGACATGGGTGTATGCATTGAATAACATTTCCAAGGTGTCATTGTCAAAGCTGGTGCAAAATATCAGGGCCATAATCCTGTGGGAGTACCAGTACCAGACGGACAAACACATTATGGAAAGCTGAAGCCATGATGACGCTTCCAGTGATCAGGGCACTCAGAGAGGTTTATTTTCTTTGCAAGAATAAAAATTATACACAGCAGAATGTGGCAAATAAAACTCTAGTTCCACAAATAAATAACTCAAGAGATTAGTTTAAATAGGATATCACTGAATATAGAGGAGAGATGACAAGAAAATCAAATAAGAGATTCAGGGAGGAAACAATGAAAATATGTTATTAATTTAATAAAACTGAAAAATTATATTAAATTCAGTTAAATTGGCAGATCAAACATGAAAGGCATTAACATGGTATACTAAGCTTAAATGATTTGTCATACAGCAGGAGACCATTAAAACACTAAATGACAGCTGGATAATGGTTTTATACATTTAGGGACAAAAAAACATTCCGATAATTAATAAGGACATTTAGGAAGAAGTCTATATTCAAATCTTTCATGTTTGATGGTATCTGTCGCCATCTGCTGGAAAATACCGAAAAGTACCTATCTTTACATTTTTGGCTAACATTAGGTGGAACAACACCAACATAATAATTTTATCAATGTGATGAAACACATTTGTATAAAGTAGCGTGAGACTAGAAAGCGCTCATGTTTAGCAGGTAAATAATGGTTTAAAATGTAATGTCTTTATGAATGAGTTCCTAATTAATACCCCTTCGTTTCTTTGTTTTGACACTATCTTTGTGTATTTAGTAGAATTTTATTTAAATAAAATATATTTACCACGAAACATATATTACTGAAAAATGCGAGCCGGTGACGTCAAACGTGTGCGCTGAGTCGGACCACGTGGTGACGTTTTTGCAGATGTAGCAAAACATCCGCATTGACGCTCGCGCGTTCAGTCAGCGAGCACGAGGAAACTTTTCAACATTTCTGCTCATCAAAACAAGAAACCTCCGAGGTTCTCCTATCACGGCCACTTCCTTCAGACCATGCCCCACGACCCCGACCCTCCTCCGGCTAAAAAATTCAAGCCGGGGTCCGTGTTTTTCCGCCTGGAGAAGAATAAACCTGGAATGCTGCTGCCCAGAAAGGGAAATGTGACCACACCGATTGACGTCCAGAGGAAACAGCTTCCAATCTACCAGGCGAAACCTCGGCTACTGAACGAGCTGAGACGGCTTCATAATGCTATTGTTATAGGTAAATTACAGCCAGAGCCGCTATTCGCTTTTATTACTACATTATTACTGATAAAACCGAGAAAAACACGCTATGAAATGCTAATTTATTGTAACTTTTGTACTTTTGGGAATTATTTCTGCTTAATAATTCAAAGATGCTAGCCCTGATGGGATGTCTTGTTCAGATGATGTAGTTTCTTTGGTTTTGTCATTTTGAATGTGACCCATTCTATTCCTACAGGTGAGACTGGCTCTGGGAAGACCACTCAGATCCCTCAGTACCTGTTTGAAGCTGGCATCGGGAGGCAGGGCTTGATCGCCATCACCCAACCACGTCGGGTTGCTGCAATCTCACTGGCAGGAAGGGTGGCCGAGGAGAAGAGGACTCAGCTTGGGAAGCTTGTATTTACTGGAGCCACACACACTGCCTTGCAAAATAATTCATGCCCCTAAAACATTGCATATGTTTTAACAAAACCTGTGTCATAGACCAACACAAAGTGGGACATTAATCTGTAAAACATTACATATCACACCCCTATACACTGAAACCTTTAAAAACAATCCAATGTTACCAGATGCCATCATAACGTGTTTTGGTTGGAATAAGATGTTATATTTTGGCCCACATGCAATAATCTATGTGGCAGAAACCTGACATTGCACCATTACCCTGAACAGACCTTCACACTATTTTACATGGTGGTGGCAGCATTATGCTGTGGGGATTAGGGTTGTGCAATATATAGCAAATATATCATCATTAGAATGTCTGTGTTAATATCACAAAGGACTGTTTCCCTGATTAATATTAAATGTCCCGAGTTCACATTTTGCTGCCTAATAATATATTCAGCCTGGTTAATGTAGTCTCACAGTAACAAACATCCACACCTGACAATGAATACAGTCCCCTAAATAATAAAGGTCACAAAGGGTTTTAGAAAGGGGGGTCAGGAAATTCTGGATTCATCACGACAGATGTTTCTAAGGCGGCCTTTATCGGTAAAGTCACGATCAATTATTGGGGCCTGTAATAGCAATGCAAGGAGAGCAGTGAATGGCCTTGCGAGGCAATGGCCTTACTGGTCAAACAAGAACAGGTCTAGGTGGATATCTTTGTCTTCTACCCTCAATCCTGATGCACACTGGGACTACCTCAGCCACAGAACCTTTGGCTCTGTTCCGAGAAGCATGCACCAAGAGGCAGGCCCTATCTAAATTTCTTTGAAATTTTCTAGTTAATCTACTAGTATCGTGTTGCCCGTGTGGGGATTCTTTAGTCAGAAGGGACAGGGAAGCTGATCAGAGTTGATGCTGATGGATGAAACTAAATACAGGGCAATCGTGGAAGAAAACCTGTTAGAAGAGAGTTGTGTCCAGGGTGGCCATTCACCATCCAGTAGAACGATCTCCTCCCAAATCTACATTTAAATCGTTTAGTTCGTAGCATATTCCTGTGTTTGAGTGGCCCAGTCAAAGTTAAGACCTGCATCCAATTCAGTGTGTATTGCAAAGGTTTGTGATTTCGCAAAGAGGAATGGGCAAAAAGTTCAGTCTCTAAATGTGCAAAGCTGGTAGAGACACACTCCAAAAGGTCCTCTGCAGCAAAAGGTAGTTAAATAAAGCAGTGACTCACAGGGTCTGAATGAAAATGCACCCCAAACCTTTCAGATTGGAATTAGTAAAAAGAAAAAAACTGAAAGCCGGGTATAATTACTTTTCCACTTCATAATTATCTCCTTCTTTATATTGTTAAATCACGTATAAGTATCACAGTAGAGTGCATTGAAGTTTCTGGTTGCAACAGGATGAATGTGAAAAAGTTCAAAGGTTCTAAATACTTTTGCAAGGCTGTAGCTGTTACTGCATAATAGATTTCACCTTAAAACCCAGAGATAAGGAAATCTCACTGCTACATTTATATTACTTGTTTAAGGTTGGCTACACGGTGCGTTTTGAAGATGTCACCTCACCTGAGACGAAGCTGAAGTTCATGACCGATGGGATGCTCCTGCGCGAGGCCATCGGAGACCCCTTGCTGCTGCGCTACACTGTGGTGATCCTGGATGAAGCTCACGAGCGCACCGTGCACACAGATGTGTTGTTTGGTGTGGTGAAGGCCGCTCAGCGCAGGCGCAGGGAGCTGAACAAGATTCCCTTGAAGGTGAGAGGCACGCTGTCGGCTCCTCTTGTTCCACTGTTTCCCGTCATCAAAAAACATCTTTCTCATCATTCCTATTCTCGGAGTTTCTCTTCAGACATCTGAAAAGCAGCTTCTCTCTGCAGGTCATTGTGATGTCTGCCACGATGGACGTAGATTTGTTCTCCGAGTACTTCAACAAGTCGCCTGTGTTGTACCTAGAGGGAAGGCAGCATCCCATTCAGATCTACTACACCAAGCAGCCCCAGTCGGACTATCTGCAGGCTGCACTCGTTTCTGTCTTCCAGATCCATCAGGTTGTCTTTGATGTTTGATGGAGAGACACTTTGAAATTTTTTGGTCAGTTAGGACTGCTGGCAGAAAAACAAAATCGTAACCCATTTAATTTGTGACCCCCTTTTCTTTGGAATTATAGAGAAGTTGTGAGTAAGGAGGTCTTGGTGTGTGTATACGCAGGTAGATTATTTCTTTTGACAAACTGTCCCTGTTGCTTGTCCACAGGAGGCACCACAGTCCCATGATATCTTAGTGTTTATGACAGGCCAGGAGGAGATCGAGGCTTTGGCCAGGACGTGCAGAGACATCGCCAAGCATCTTCCTGATAGCTGTGGCCCCATGGTAGTTATCCCTTTGTATGCATCGCTGCCTCCAGCACAGCAGCTCAGGGTCTTCCAGCCAGCACCCAAGGTAAACAAAACCACAAACACTCAGGAAGTTAGCTGTAAGGTCAGGACGTCTAAACTCTGAATTATTACAGTTCCTATTATATCTCTTGATGTTCCTTCACGTTGTTGTAAAGGGCTGCAGGAAGGTCATCCTTGCCACCAATATTGCAGAAACATCAGTCACAATCTCTGGGATCAAATTTGTCATCGACACAGGGATGGTGAAGGCCAAACGGTTCAATCCTGGTGAGACGTTTCAGACACGCACACGTTTTCACATAATTAAAGTACTTTTGCTCTGCTTCTCATTCTCTGCCCATATTAATCTTGTGTCTCTTTGAAAGGGCCTTATCTCAAGCTTGACTAAAAGATTTTTTTTTTAGTTAAACAGCCAAATTGTTAGTTGTGGTGCGTGTTTAAGACAGTTCTGCATCTATGGAGCCTTGCAGAAGTATTCATACCTAACACCCACTGCAGGGTACTCGAGGGCTCATGGGAGTTTGCCCAACCGGTCTACATCTGTTTTGTGGACCTGGAGAAAGCATTCGACTGTGTCCCTCGTGGTGCCCTGTGGGGGTTGCTCCAGGAGTACGGAGTCGGGGGCCCTTTATTAGGGGCCATCTGGTCTCTGTACAAGTGGAGCAGGACTTTGGTCTGCATTGTCGGCACTAAGTCGGACCTGTTCCCAGTGCATGTTGGACTCTGGCAGGGCTGTACTTTGTCACCGGTCCTGTTCATAACTTTTATGGACAGGATTTCTAGGCGCAGCCAAGGGCCGGAGGGGGTCTGGTTTGTGGACCACTGGATTTCGTCTCTTATTTTTGCAGATGACGTGGTCCTGCTGTCCCCCTCTAGCCAAGACCTACAGCATGCGCTGGGGCGGGTCGCAGCCGAGTGTGAAGCGGCTGGGATGAAGATCAGCTCCTCCAAGTCCGAGGTCATGGTTCTCGACCTGAAAAGGGTGGCTTGTCCTCTTCAGGTTGGAGGAGGGTTCCTGCCTCAAGTGGAGGAGTTCAAGTATCTTAAGTCTTGTTTACGAGTGAGGGAAGAATGGAGCGCAAGATCGACAGACGGATCGGTGCGGCTGCCGCAGTAATGGGGGCACTGTGCCGGTCCGTTGTGGTGAAGAGAGAGTGAGAAAAAGCGAAGTTCCCAAGTTACTGGTCGGTCTGCCTTCCTACCCTCACCTATGGCCATGAACTTTGGGTCATGACCGAAAGAACGAGATCCCGGATACAAGCGGCTGAAATGAGCTTCCTCCGTAGGGTGGCCGGGCACTCCCTTAGAGATAGGGTGAGGAGCTCGGCCATCTGGGAGGAGCTCGCAGTAGAGCTGCTGCTCCACCACATCGAGAGGAGCCAGTTGAGGTGGCTCGGGCATCTATACCGGATGCCTCCTGGACGCCTTCCTCTGGAGGTGCTCCAGGCACGTCCCACCGGAAGGAGGACCAAGGGACGGCGCAGGAGACGCTGGAGGGACTATGTCTATCGGCTGGCCTGGGAACGCCTTGGGCTCTGCCTGTTGCCCCCGCGACCCGGTCCCGGATGAAGCGGAAGACGACGAGTACGAGTACTTAAAAATCTGAAAGGTGTGGCATGCATTTGTATTCAGCCCCCCTGACTCAGGTCTACCAGTTTTGAACATCTAGAGTCTAAATCTTTGCCCATTCTTGTATGCTAAATAACTCCAGCTTATTCAGATTAGATAAAGAGTGCCTGGAGACATCTATTATCAAGTCTTGCCAGTCTTAGTTGAAACCATTCCAAAAGTTGGTCTTCCACAGCAGTTTCAAATCCTTTTCCTTCCAGGATCGCTCTGTATGTAGCTCTATCCTGCTTCCTATCTGCCCATGTTGAAGAAAAGCATCCCCACAGCATGATGCTGCCAACTGTATGTCTCGGATTGGTTGTTGTGTGTTCAAGATGATCTACAGTGTTAGTTCTCTGTCACACTTTTTTTTAACATGGTCCTATGTTCCCTACATTGCCTTTGGCAATCTGGACCTCTTATGGGTTTGTTCTTGGGACTTTTTTCATAAAAGCCAGATTTCTGATGTATAGAACCAACAGTTGACGTTTCTGCAGATTTTCCCACCTGTGGTGTTTATTTTTGCAGCTCCCCCAGAGTTAAACATAAGCCTCTTCTTGGTTTCTTCTTTGAGTTATGCCATATTCGCACTGGTTTTCAGTTTAGGTTGACCTCCATGTCTTGGTGTTGCCACTCTCTCAATCATTTTCTGTTGATAGATAAATTAGTGCTTCATGAGATGTTCAGAGGTTGGAAAACTGATTTTTTTTATCCAACACTGCTTAAATATCTCCACAACTTTTTATTTGTAAACATCTTTTAAAAAATATGGATAATTTCCTGTAACAATTATGTGGTACCTTGTGTTGGTTTATCTCATAAAATCCCAATAAAATACATAGAAATTAGTAACATAACAAACTGTAAGTAAATACCTTTTCCATGCCAAGTTACTGCTTTCTGTCAGTAACTTGAGTGAAATGTCATTTATGGAACTAGCAATGTGATTTCCATTTTATAATTTAAATGCTTGTTGTTGATGATTGTTAGGAACGATACTATTATGAAAACAGGGTTAGTTTTTTACTTTTTCCTACTTGTATATTTGTACAGTATTTAGAATCCACAGATATCATGGGAGTTTTGTTCTGCCAGGTAACCTTATTAGTTCCCATGTGTTTTGCCAATCAGACAGCGGTTTGGAGGTGCTGGCGGTTCAGCGAGTTTCCAAGGCACAGGCGTGGCAGCGAGCCGGCCGGGCTGGTAGGGAGGATGCTGGCGTCTGTTACCGGTTATATACCGAACAGGAGTTTGATAACCTCATTCCCATGACCGTGCCTGAGATCCAGAGGTAGGAGACAGACTCTGTCTGCTCGAATTATTCAGGTCAGAATGATTGAAGAGGTTTTCTTACTGCTGCTTTTCTCTATGTGTGTGTTTGTGTCCTGCAGGTGTAACTTAGCTGGTGTGATGCTGCAACTTATGGCGCTGGGCATTCCTGATGTGATGAATTTTGATTTTATGTCTAAACCTTCTCCAGGTAAGAAGCTGTTGATTAGTAATTGCTGTCCAGCTTCGGTTACCCACTGGATCTATTAGTTTTAGTGTGTCCTTTTTTACCCAGAGACCGTCCGCTCTGCTGTAGAGCATCTGGAGCTGCTGGGAGCTTTAGAGAGGAAGGATGGGCAGGTTCTCCTCACTGCTCTGGGCAAGAAGATGGCCAGCTTCCCATTGGAGCCCAGATATGCCAAGGTGCAGTGTGCCTTTATCATAATCTTTGTAAAAACAAACATGGAGGAATATTTGGAGCCCACAGCCCCACATGAGCCAGATGCAAAACAAATATGGTTTACCACGTCCTCATCCAGTTTGCTCTGTCACAGACCATCCTGGTGTCCCCAGACTTCTGTTGTTCTGAGGAGATCCTGAGCATCGTGTCTCTACTGTCAGTGGACACAGTGCTGTACAACCCTCCGGCCCGGCGGGAAGAGGTACTCGCAGCGCGGAAGAAGTTTACTTCTAGTGAGGGAGACCACATGACACTGCTCAACATCTACAGAGCTTTCAAGAAAGTCGGCGGTAACAAGGTTAGCATGATGAGGAAAGATTTTAAGAAATATCCAAAAAAAAAAAACAAAGAGCTGCTAACTAGTTTAAAATGTTTGTTGTAGGAGTGGTGTCGGGAGAACTTTGTCAACAGCAGGAATATGGGTCTAGTGAAAGAAGTCCAGGCTCAGCTCAGAGAAATCTGTCTGAAGGTACAAATCAACTATTCTCTGGGACTAAAATTAATATGCTGTGCAGAAGGTGGGCTTACTTATCAGAATCACATCTAAGAGTTACATTTCGGAGGCATGAAGTGTGCATGACCTGCAGCTGTTTGTTGTTAAAACCAGATTCCATGTCCAGATTGGGCTTCTAACATTTGTGTACTTGTGAGATAAAAAAAAACCAGTCTACATAGAATGCCTTAATGCAGAGTTTGAAGCAGCCACTGATAATCTAATAAAGTTTAATACAGTATAACTGATCAATTGTACACATTGAATTGGAAGGAGCACATAAATGGTACATTTATCTTTAACCTCTTTGCTTTCATCGACAAACTTAATCGACTGTACTGTTGTGAGATTATTTTAACTGAACATTCAAATAGAGACACAGAAAAAAGAAGTGCAAGCAAGTCGACCAATGCTGGCTGCTAAAAGTTGTCAGGGATTGATGATGCTTAATATGAAATACCAAACTCTGCTATCAATGCCCAACACAATGGTCACGCATAATGATAGTAGTTACTGCAAAGTTTCCAGTTACAATGTGAGATCATAAAGTGAAGATTTAGGGGGGAATTTGTACATTGAGAAGGAGAAAGTAAAGCGAAATGTTGTCTGAGTAGCAGTAGCTTGGAGACCTAGCAGACTGGCACCCAACTCAGGGATTGAAAGTACTCTGTGGCAAGCCCAGTTTGCCTTTAATTCACCACAGTCATGAACGACCACTTGTAACAACTCACAGTTAAAAAAATTCAAATTTAGTCAGCCGTCTGGTTGGCGATGCGATGTCTACTCTAATTCTGACCGTCAATGTAATTTTGATGGTCACGTGAAACGTGGGCATGCGCCTGCACGTTTCTTCTATCCAAATGATCAATTCCTGTTTCATTCATTGGAGTTTTAACGGTTTATAGATACGTCAAAATGTTTTACTAAGGACATCATCACAAAACTCAACCTCTTTTACTCGGTCAACAGTTAGTTTTTCATTCAACATGTTGTTGGCCCTAAAAAGTCACTTCAAGCTGACGCTACACATACGCTGCATGGGAGGGAAGTCAAGATACTGATATACAATGTATCATTACTTTGGCTCAGACACTGAGGAAAAAATGTTTTCTGCTGCAGCTAATTTCTGTGGGTAAACATAAAGGGGAGGCTGAAGAGAGCGGTTAATGATTTAATGTAATGGCACGTTCGACAGTCGTTAGGAGATGTTTTGTCCTTATAAAGGACACATAAACAGTAAAAACAAACTTAGGAAACTTTATGCTCACAAATAACACTTACGGTTACCTGATGTCTGGCTGCTGAGTCCTCTAGCACTACGTGTCGTGAACCATGTTTTGTCCTCGCCCCTCAGATGAGTTTTTCCTTCCCTTAAGCCAAGTTTCCCTTTGTTTTATAATCACGGGGCAAAAAGTCTTTTAAAAGAGGGGCTGGTAGTAAGAGTGCTCGCTTAATCCCTTTTTTATCCGTTACCAATTATTGGTCACATTTCCATTCAGTACATTCATAGTTAAGGTACTTTTTGACCAGAAAATAATCTGTTTTTAACAACTGGCAGCCTCACTCTGCTGTTACTAATAGTAATGGTGATTCCTTTTTCTGGAGGCATAGCTAAATTGCTCTGTATGTCAGAGAAATGTGTTTTAAAATTACTTATTTGCTTTAAGTTACAATAAAAAGGTAGATTATGATTTCTTTCTTTCCTTAATGATATTGAGGTGTCTTTGCAACTGGTGGCCCCCATTGTACAGCAACCAGATAGGAAAGAGAGCAGAGAGGAAAGGGGTAGACATGCAGCAAATGGCCCTAGACTGGGAATCAAACCCAGGACAACCACATAGAGAACCAGATGGTGCCTGCTCTCTAACAACTGAGCCACCAGCGCCCCCTATAGTCGGGTTTTCTAGGACTAAATGATGAATGGTGAAATTTGTGATTTAATTCTCAGTTTTATATTACTTGATCAGAGTAGATACTAAGAACTAAGTACTTGTTTTCCCAGCTGAACCTGAAGCTTGAGTCGTGTGGGGTGGATACGGGGAACATCCGCCACTGCCTCGCCCACGGGATGTTCATCAGTGCTGCCGAACTGCAGCCTGACGGAAGCTACTTGGCTCTGGACTCCCACCAGGCCGTTGCCATCCACCCATCGTCCGTCCTTTTCCAGGCCAAGCCTGCATATGTGGTCTTCAACGAGCTGCTGCACACATCCCGCTGCTACATGAGAGACCTGTGTTTGGTCGACGCAGACTGGCTGCTAGATGCAGCACCAGAGTACTTTGGCCGGAAGCTGCATATCACCAGGAGCTAACAGGATGCACATTGCACTCTTAAATGAGGGACTTGTTTACCTTTCGGGCTCCACTACCTCCCTGCTGACTTGGATCAGGCATTTCTCACTGTAGCTCTGCAAATCAGGGCCTCACCACGTTGATTTCCTTCAGGCTGTGGCTCTATGTGACTGTATTTTTTTAAACAAGTGATGCTATTTTCTTAAACATGCTTCAGCTTCACTGGAGCACAGTTCACAAAGAAAAAAACGTTGCCAAATTTCTGGCCAAGCAGACTCTGGCTGCATATTTCAGTGTAACTGAATTATAGCAATGAATTTGTTTGCCTTTAAAACATTAGCTTTTCAGAGTCTAAGATCAGTGCCGTCTTAAACTTTCTCAGCAGCTAGTTTGGGTTTATACAGATGGTCTTTTTAGACTTTCTGCAAAGACTGTAAATACTTATAATCTATTGAACAGAAAACTTGAAAAACTTTCAAATGTTTAAATGAAAGTACAATATTTCCATATGCTGATGGGGGGGCACTTCTTCATGCATCACTTGCTATGTTGGTTCGTGCATGTGTTAAGTGTGACATTGACATGCATGTGAAAGGATGTGGCATGCCTTCTCTCTTCATGCTCTACTCTTTAACGTGTGTTGAACAGGTTGTTACACAGATTATATTGAGTATGTTGACAGCTGATGTATGCAGTGAGTGCATGAAGAAAAAGTCAATAATCTAGAATGCAATTTGTTACTTTGAAAAATTTCTTTTTTTTCTTACTCTGTACTCAGGTTTGTATAATGTAACCTGAAAAAATGCATAATCACTTTCTAACTCTGCTACAACAAATGTATTTTGACATCCCTGCAGTGAATCACAAAACTTATGTTTTTTATTTAGACTGAATTTCGTAGGGATCACCCTTACGTTAATGTCTGTAACTAAGGGTGAAACTTATACTTTACATGCAAGCAGGTAGTTTGTGAGAGTACATGCAAGCATTGAATGAGTTCATAAAGGGCATACTGTCTGTGTTTAGGATTTGTTATAGTCTTGCATAACTGCAGTTGTTTTTAATAAAAAAAAACAATATTTTCCACCTGTTCAGAACCCAAGTGTCTAAGAGTCACGATTTTTGCAAAGAAGGATTCAAGGATTTTTATTGTCATACCAGCTCACATTTACATGTCAGGGTACGAAATTCGGACTCAGGTCCCAGTTAAGAAGCCTAATACTTAAGTTAAAACAGAATTAAGTATAACATACAAAGCTAAATCTAACAATAAATAGCAATCAGTAAAAAATATATGCAGCAAAGAGCAAGAAAGGGAAATCTACACAGTTAAATAGTAAGGCTAAAATTAATTTTGCAAAGTACTAAATACACATGTAAAGCATTAGGTAGTCCTTAATATTGCACCTATAAGTGAGTAAAATTGCACATTTGGTGGGGAAAGTGCAGGTCAGTGTAGTGAGAGAGTCTTCAGAGTGGCTCGAGTTCAGCTGTCTGCCTGCCTGAGGGGAGAGGCTGAAAAAGAATGTGTGCGGGATGGGTGGAGTCCTTCATGATGCATCCCCTGCATTGTGATGTGTAGAGGTCCGAGGTGGTGGGAAGACTGCTCCCCACAGTCGTCTGTGCAGCCTTTACCGCCCTCTGCGGAGCCTTCCTCTCAGCAGCAGTGCAGCTGCCATGCCATACAGTGATGCAGGTGCAGAGGATGCTCTCCAACGCACAGTGGTAGAAGCTCTTCAGGACTGAGCTCCCAAGTGCAGCATTCCTCAGTTTCCTGAGGAAGTAGAGACTCTGGTGAACCTTTCTGACCAGATGGGAAGTGTTGGCACTCCAGGTGAGGTCATTGGAAATGTGCACACCCAGGTACCTGAAGCTGGGGACCACTTCCACAGCTGCTCCTCTGATGTGCAGGGGAGGGAAAGGGCACTTGTCCCTTCTGAAATCCACCACCTTCTCATTAGTCTTCTTCACAGTGATGCAGAGGTTGTTTTCTCTGCACCACTGCACCAAGTGTTCCACCTCCTCTCTGTATTTGGACTCATCATTATTTGTTATTCGTCCCACTACTGCTGTATCGTCTGCGAACTTCACTATATGAGTGCTGGGATGTCTTGCTGAACTAAGGCAAGTGACATATGGAGTGCTTCAGGTGTTGTTTTGGGTTCCTATGTGGCTTGCTGGATGAGCTGTTTGAGGCTCAGTGTGTATTTTTGGTAGGCTGACCAATCCTGGGAAGGTTCACCACTATCCCATTTCTGTATTTGTGTCATTATGTTTGCTAGTGTTCTGAAGCCTTAGAAATGGGGTTGCAACCCTATTTCTGACTGGTAGATGTCAAAGACTTTGTTTTTCATGTCTTTAGATTGGAGCATGCACTGTTCCTTTTTGAGATTTTGTAGCTGTCTTCATGCTTACAGACAGGTTTAAGTGGTTTCTTTATTCCTCAAGTCTGGCAATAATCAGGCATGGTGAAGATCTGAATCCAAAAAATGTGTTAATCACTGTTAATTCTTGGTTTAACAAGAGGGGCAATTATATATTTACATAGGACCTGAATGGTCTCGATAGCTTTTTTCCTTCAATAAATCACATCAATTGAAACTTTTGTTGTTAGTCAGCTTATCATTGTCAGATGCTGAAACCTGTTTGAAAACATTTAAATATAACAAAAAAGCAAAACCAAATGTTACCTCTGTCTCTTACCTTGATTTAGCCTGTAGTAACGAGATAGTATCTCATAATTTTACCATAGCTATCTCTTATTTATAACTTAACCATCTCATATTTATGAGAAAGTATCTCAGAATTTTTCCTTTGTTTTCACTATCACATAATTATGAGATTATATCATAATTTTGATGTGTTTATCTCAAAGTTGTGGAATACTGTCTCATGATTTTGAGATTGTTAAGCCTTTTCAGATCCAGTATTAGTATTATTATTAATGTAACTGTTTTTTATTTTTATTACAATGGCAAAAAATAATCTCCCATGTTAATCCATTTTTGTCAAGGATTGCATCATGCATCTTGTGGGAACTGATACTAGTGTTTCAAGATCGGACACAGTGTCCAAGTTGGTAATAACTCGGTTTTGATTCGAGTAAAGATTCCGGATTTGCTTTCTTTTTAAATAATTCAGCTACAGATTGAAAAAGAGGACGGCTGAAATTTAATAAATCCTCCTTATAGAAGCACAGCTGAATGTAGTATCTATTATAGCCACATGGGGCGCCGATACAAAGGTTATTATTGTTTTTTAAAGAAATCGATTATTAATTGCTGTAACGTTTTCTGCCTTGTTTCTGTGGTATACATTGAATAATTTTTTGTTCTTGGGTGGTCTGATTATTTTTAATAATTGTCTTTTGGTGTTAAAGTATTACTTCCGGCGCAAACGTCAAAGTTACGCTAGGTCAATGTGTCCTTCCACACGTGTTGCGTGTTTCTTGTACAAGCAGCTGGAGGAGTGAGGCTGACAGCGCTCTTTGGTTTTAGACGTAATCATCCCGTTTCTAAACAGCTTATTATACCTACACAGCCATGTTAAAGTCAGTTGTCCGCGCAGTGGGAGCCGCTGTTCGCCTCTCTACAGCCGCTCCGCCACCAGCGCGAGCCCTGCCGCTCAGCTGCCCGGCGTTGTGCTCTCCTGGGTCGGCTACGATTCGGCCGTTCACCCGCTCTCTGTGGATGCTGAATAACAACGGAGCCTCGTCAGGATACAGGCCCAAGCTGTTCAGCTCGAAAGTTTTAAGTCCGTCAGTGTCGTGCGGATGTGGAGGGCTACACACAGAAGGTAACGTTAATGCATTTTTCCTGTTTAGTTGAGCTAGCCAACCAACTAGCTATTAAGTTCTGTTGGGAAGACTTTAAATACCGGAGCCTAATTGAATCCCATCTGTTTGGCTTCTAAAGACACATGAACCGTAAACTATGCAGTTTTTTTTTGTCTTAAGTAAAGTCTATTAGCAGCACCCTCCCACTTATTAGCTGTCATTCACCTTTGGAATAAATGTTATTTACTGTTAAACTGGAACTGTAAGCACATAAGTTAAATGTAGGCTAATGTTGTACATTTATATGATTTACTAGGTAATGACATGAATGAGCTTGTTGAACGTCATGTGTGACTAGAAGGACGTCCTTGAAAGTGATGAAGGGCGTCTGTAGCATCCAGGATAGATGCACTGATCAGGCTTTCCTGGCCGATATCAACTTCCGGTTTACCAGGAGATCTGACCTGCCGATTCAATTTTATTATTTTTACTGAGAATACATGTGCTACAGGTTTGTTAATAGAGGTAGTAATTTTAAGTCCAACAGGAAATGTGGGAATTATAAGATAATTACCATTATTGCATCAAAGTATATGTCCCAAACTATTATTAAGTTTTTATTATTATTATTAAGTTTTTTATTAACTCAAACTAGTGCCTTAAAGGACATGCTGTTGCGGATGTAAAATTAGTTCTGCTGCAATTAATAAATATAAGAAAAATCAGATTTTGCAGTATTTGACCTACCATTCAAGGATAATTTGGCTGATATTTTAGGCTGATTTTGTTCTCTGGCCTAATAATTGGTGCATCTCTACTGTCTAGTAATAAGTGTAGCTTGGTAGTAACAATGAAATCTTTTTTTACCCAAATTAAGTCAGTCACAGCTCGGCATGGGCTGGTATTAGATGATTATAGTGTAATAGAATAATCATCATTTAGACATTCTGTTTTCTATAGAGTAACTCGGAGTATAGCAAGCTGATAGGTGGCTAGTCTGTATCTTCTCATTTTATCTTTCACCTACTTAAAACAGGTGACAAAGCCTTTGGCGAGTTCCTGTTGGATGAAATAAAAGAAGAGAAGAAGATCCAGAAGAACAAAGCTCTCCCTAAGATGTCCGGAGGATGGGAGCTGGAGATGAATGGCACAGAGGCTAAACTCACAAGACAAGTTTCTGGAGAAAAGTAAGGATTCCAACAACACTATAAGGCTCTATCCATTAAAGCAGTGTCAGTATTAAAGCGGTTTTGCTTTCCACAAATCATGTCAACCACGTGTCACATCATTACATCACTAAAATGCTCTACAGTGAATGTTTGATCCTCCTTCTTTTATGTTCTGAACATCTATGCAGCAAACGGCCTGAGACCAGGAATCAAACCCAGGAGAATTGCGTCGAGGACTATAGCCTCTGCACGTGGTGTGCCTGGTCTACTAACTGAGCCACCCAGGGCCCCCAGTCCGTGTTTTTTAACACAGACTGGTGGTCCTGGCCAGTTGATCTCTGATCAGCACTGAAACTGTTTTTAGGATGGATTTGGAAAAGACATTTTCAGCTGCAAACAGTGTTGGTCGGAGCAGCCGAGCCACTTAGTAAAAATAAAATTGTTGGCAAAGAAGACAGTGACCTCATGGTATATCAGTAATAAGCTGACCTTTTTATGAATGATTACATTTGTGTGGCTTGACCTCAAATTAGGTAGGTTAAAAGTAGGGCTGCAACTAATGATTATTTTGGTAATCGATTAATCTGTCGACTATTTTCTCAATTAATCATCGGATAGCAAGAGGTGCTTCATAGGAGGTGTTTTTACAGAATTTGAACCAGACAATGCTAATACTTTGCCACTTGGGCAGCTCTGGATAGAGCATATTTACAGAAAAAGAGGGTTCTTCATCCTAAATGAAAAATGTATATATTTGTTATAAAACTTTTCCCTAATTACTGCTCTGAGTGGGTTATTCTTTCACCAAATGAGATATTTTAGTCTGTATACTCCACTTAACGATTATTCAATTACTAAATTAGTTGATGTATATTTCAATAATGGATTAATAACGATTAATCGATTTTTTTCACCCTTTTAAAAATAAACTAGCCGGGGGGGGGTTTTTAATTTAAGGTTTTCCCCACTTTTTTGTTGGTTTTTTGGTGTCCTCGGGCCAGCCTCCAGTTCCTGATTAAAGCAGTTCTTTCCACTGACCCAGCCCAGAATAGGTGCTGGTAGCAGGTTTTTGGTACCAGAGCCAGTACCTGTAAGTCTTAGCTCCAGCTTAGCAACGGAAACGGTTTGGTGGGGAAAAACACTAAGAATCTTTGGAAAAGTGATGCATAAAGTAAACTCACATATTTATTTTTTCTTTTCAAAAAATCTTGTCACTTCAATGTCAAACATTTCCCCCCAAACTTTGAGGAGGAGGTGGAGCAAGGGGACGCACAAAATCTCCTGAGGACGGGGGAAACCCAAACAAAACTTTTAAAATTATTATTGAGGAAAAATAAAAATTTACTGATTGATAAAATTCTGTAGGTTTAACATTTGCTTCATGATAATGTTGTTTTCATTTTACAGCCAGAAATTGTGTCAACTCCCAACTTTGTCATTGAAGTGACAAAACAGGGGGCCAAACATTCCCTTGTGTTCGACTGCCATTTTCCTGAAGATGAGGTAAAAAAAAGGAAGATAACAGCAAGAAAATAACCTAAATGTGATATTTAGAGCAGCATGTATATAAGATAAGCTGATAAAATTGTATTTAACTCATTAAGTACAAGTTTATGTTAAATGTTTTTAAGTTAGCTTGCTTATTTCGACAAAATCGACAAAATATCTCCTGGATGTTATATAACACGACCCTCTTCCCCAGCACTCCCCTACCAGCTGTGTGCTGATAGGACTATGCAGCCGATTGATAAAACTTCCACCTCTCTTCTCAAGGACAATGGCGCCTCTATCAGTGTGACAGTCTAATTCTTGCAACACACACTCTGACTTATATATTCGCACCCTGAAGATTCACGGTACCTTTGCTCACTTTGTACTTTGTGTGTGTTGCTTACCCTGCTGAGGTTTTTTTAATACTACGTTCAACGCTATTCTGCTAATAATATCTGACATATGTTTTTATCTTTCCCTCCTATCTTATTTACCTAAAATGTGTGATTTCCGTTACTTTTCATAGTTTTCAAATTTCTCAGGAGATTACCAGCAAAGCCAAACGATTATTAGTATTTGAAAATTTGGACTAAAGCTGTTTTTAACACCAAATTACATAGATTTTTTGGAGTATTTCTTAAGGATTTGTATTACACGATTTCATACCGTAAAAGCGAACAAATTTTAGTTCAGATCTCAGCTAGAGGA
Source organism: Crenichthys baileyi (assembly GCA_036173005.1). Classification (NCBI taxonomy): domain Eukaryota; kingdom Metazoa; phylum Chordata; class Actinopteri; order Cyprinodontiformes; family Goodeidae; genus Crenichthys; species Crenichthys baileyi. Next base: position 191,594 of record JAHHUM010000338.1, read on the forward strand.
TTGCAAGATTTTTAGATTATTAGAAATATTGGATTAGAACCAGCTCTTACCAGCAAACCCCCAAGGATTATTAATGTCATTTGATTTGTTTTCCTGTTGCTTGATTTTCTGTATCACTGTAATGTTTTTCCTTATGTACAGCGCCTTGAGTGCCTTGTTGCTGAAAAGCGCTATATAAATAAACTTGACTTATTTTTCATCTTTCAGAGAAGTCTTAAATTTACATCACAATGGCGTTAAGTCTTAAATTGAACCTACAACTTGCAGAGGTATTGGGTGTTTATTTACAGCAGCTGGATTTTTGTGTCGTAGATGAGCCACGGTGAGGGCGAGGAGGAGAGCGATATCTTTGCTATCCGGGAGGTCAGCTTCCAGCCCGAGGGAGATTCAGACTGGAAGGAGACCAGTTACACACTCAACACAGACTCCCTGGACTGGGTATGAACATAAACACTGAATGCATACCTACCGTCCTGCACAAATGGCAGAAAATGAGGCTGAAGAACACTTGTTTAGAGCTCGTACGTTCCCTTTCAGGCACTGTATGATCACATGATGGACTTCTTGGCTGACCGTGGGATCGACAACACCTTTGCTGATGAACTCATGGAGCTGAGCACGGCCATGGAGCATCAAGAGTACATTAAGTTTCTAGAAGATCTTCAAAGCTTTGTCAATTGCAAGTAGTGTTAAACGAAATTGTCATAGTTGTTAGTGTACAATCTGACAAGGATGGTGGTATGATGCAGTAAACCTAAAGCACTCAGTGATGCATACACCTTTAAAAGCTGAAAGAGACCTGGTGGAGAATGTTGCCAGCAGATGCCACACTGTGGTTTCTTTGTGATTGAGGCTTAGTTTTCTCTAATTTAAACCAGATCATTTAAATGATCACTATGACAGTTGTCGTAAACTATCATCACTCTCAGTTCTGCAGCCCCTGACCCAGCTGTGGATGATTAATGTGATCTGATTGGCATTTCCTTCTAACTAAAGAGGAGCCTTCGTTAGCTTTCAGCAGAATGTTTTGTGTTACAGTTTCCAATTTTCATGTCTTACCTCTCGCTGGCTAGGGAACAGAGTTCTCTGGTTGTGGCTTGTCAGAATCAAAAGGTCTTGATATAGATGTTCTGCAGAATGAAGCTGGAAATATTGTTCAATAAACCATTTGATACCCCAAACGTATTTTACTTCTTTTATCTTTGTAAAACGAGCTTCTGGGAATCTCTAGAAAGATACAGCCCCATTCTGAACATGGTAAGCTTGTATTTTCCTATGAATATTTTACATCTAAAGATGTTAGAGGTCGTTTACTCCACTTTGCCGTGTTGGTATGTCCAAAATAGGTGATCTAGTAATATTAAATGTTTACATAATGGGTTGAATGATACTGTCTGATCTTAATTTGAGTTTTTGCCTTTAGATGTCACTATATCCCTCAAAGAACATTGAAAAGAGGTTAGAAGAAAACAATAGTTTATAAGTTTCTCTCTCTGTTTTTATCTGTTGCAAAATAACTGAGGTGAATGTACATTTAAAAGTTAACATGCTGTGTACTTGTATCTACTAGTTCTACAAAAGCTTAACTTTGCAGCATTTGCAGTTGTTGCCGTTTTGCTTTCCTACCCAACAGACCCTAATTATATGAAACTTTAACTGCTCTTTTTTTAAGTGTTTGATCAAAAAAATGTTTACTTTTCAATCGTGTTCTCATGTGTAGGTCACCGTATTCATTTTTTATGTTCCAGAATTAAATGTGTAGAAAAGCAAGCGCAGATAGCTGGATGTTGCTGAAGAGTGGTGACTGTAAGCTTGGAGAACTGAGCCCAGGGCAGTGATGGCTCCATCTCCAGCTTCATTTTCAGTTCCTATTATGAAGATTTATCTGATGATGAATGAATTTTTGCATCAATGTGCCCTGGCTCTGCTGAGGTGTTCAGGAAGCCCAGGTTGCTTTGATGGTGGCCTTTAGCTCACCTGCAATGTTGGTTTTGGTGTCTCTCATCTTCACAATATAGATTCTCTGTGGGGTTATGGCCAGGCCAATTTGCAGCCACTCGAACACAGTCGTACCATGTTCATCAAAGCAGGTTTTGGTACTGTTGTTTGTGGGCTGGCAACCAAGCCCTGCTGGAAAATGAAATCAGCATCTCCATATAAAAATTTACAGCAATGAAGTGCTGTAAAATTTCCTGGCAGACGACTGCACAGACCTTGTTCTTAAAACGATGGGTCATTTTTTAAGTTCTTGTAGGTTAACAGGAAAAACTCCTAACAGAACGGTTCTGATTCTTTATAAAAAATCTACGTAGCACTGTTGGTAAGAAGTCGGGTTTTAAGACACTTTTGATCAAGGCTGATAATTAATAATGTAGCATTCTGTTCCCTTTGCCTCTTAATGATCCCCCGCGTTGTTTTCCCTTGAAGACTTTACGGATCAGGAAGTTGACACGCCGACTGTCTGCTCTGACACAGCGGTGCCCCCACCCAGAGCACAGTTGGACAGGGAGAGGTGTGTGGTCAGTGCAGCTGGAAGGACTCTCCCCTTCAGGTAGAATCATCCAGCGGGGGGAGGAAGTCCACGGGGCCGCTTCATGCCATGGCGAGCAGCGGCAGCGTGTGTTCGGCAGAACGGAGCCAGCTGCAGGACTCGTCTGAGTCGGACTCAGAGACGGAGGGAGGTCCTGCCCGGCCGGCGGGAGTCGAACCCTCGCCCGGCTCTTTCGCCCGCACCCAGGTGATCCACAGCGGACACTTCATGGTGTCATCGCCGCACAGCGACTCGGCGGCGCGCCGCAGGAAGAGCGGCGGCTCGCTGAGATATGACTTCGACACTGTGAACAGAACGTGGTGCCAGACCTACCGGTACCACTCCGGGAGCCTGAGCATCGACCCCACTCTGACCCGCCTGTTCGAGTGCATGTCTCTGGCGTACAGGTGGGTTTTGCAGGCTGGCCATGGGACTGGGTGAATTTGCATAAACTGCTAGATTATATTGAGTTTTGCCATAGAAACGTGATTTTAAACATCTTCTAATCCTGATGTGCACATTAGTGCTGAATCTGACTTTGACTGAACCACCCCCATTATTAACATGCGTTTTTCAGTTTAAAATCCAGCTCTTGCAGAGATAGTCACATTATTCTGCAAACTGAAATCATCTCATGCTTCATTACAAAGTATAAAAGAGGCTCAAACAGCTTGTAGCAAAGAAAGTCTACATAAACGTATATTTTCCAACAGATTTCGCCTTTAAAACTGATAACTTAGGCTTCTGTATCTGTTGTCAGCCTCTTACACAACAGCTTGGAAAGTCTTCACTGTAAACTGGACTTTGATTCTAGTTGGCAGGAATGGAAAGATTACAGAGAAACTGAGCCAAAAGGGAAAAGGTCAGGGAATGATGACCCTTTACTTTTTATTTTGCTTGTTTTCTTTAAGGTTCACAGCTGCTTGTTTTATGGTGCAACTTTATTCTTAGACATTTAACACAGTTGCCACTGAAAGTAATTCAGTTCAGGATGAGTAGGAACTTTTGATAAAGCTAAACTTTAAATACACATTTTCATGAAAAACTTTAAACTTTAATATCCTTAACCTCCCTCCACTCTCCTGCATAGAAAGGAGATTCAATGTGTTTTTCTCCTGTGTTTTTAATTAATGTGGCTTCTCTCCTTTTTCAGAAAGTAATTTGCAGCCATTTTAACCCATTAAAAGCATGTTGAAATGATTTGCTAGGCTTCTTAGCAACGCCTGGAGCACCTCACATTAGTAGGCCTCTTCTCAGCACTCTGCAGGCAGATGGATCTTAGAGAAAAAAGACAAACATCCTGTCAGAGTACTGAGAAAGCGGTGAATTGGGTGCTATTAGTCAGATTCAGGACAGGTTTCCTGCAGGGGTGAGATAGTGAGGCAACAATTTGTTTTCCAATGTTCTTCTGAGATGTAACTCATATTTTACCTTTTACATTCACCTCATGTGTATTTTATCCTTCACGTTCTTTACTACAGTGGGAAAATCGTCTCTCCCAAATGGAAGTCTTTCAAGGGTCTGCGCTTGCTTTGGAGGGATAAGATCCGTCTGAACAATGCAATATGGAGAGCTTGGTTCATTCAGTGTGAGTCTGCTTGTCTTCCCTTCCCCTTCCACCTGCTGCTCATTTAGTGTGAGATGGAAAAAATAAATAGCACTGGGAAAAAAGATTTTACATTTACAGATTTTTACTGGTTTTGGCTTGTTTTTTTTCCACACGTAAATGTTTCACAGCTCAGACAAAAATAGCCTGAGTAAATACAAAATGGAGTTTATAAATGGTCTCATTCCAAATTACTGGTTATGCCACCTTTGACACCAACAACTGCCATCAAGTGTTTCGGACAACTGGTAACGAGTATTTTACATTACTGTGGAGGGGTTTTGGCCCATTTTGGCCAATTCTTTGCAAAATTGTTTTGATTCAGCCATATTGGAAAGTCGCCACATTTCCAACATGAACAGCCTGTTTAAGGTCATGCCACAGCATGTGAATCAGAGTTAGGGTCTGGATTTTGACTAGGCCACTCCAGAACCTTTAATTTATTTATTTAGTTTTCAGCCATTCAGAGATTGACGTGCTTGTGTGCTTTCGATAGTTGTCCTGCTGCATAACCCAAGTGCTCTTTAGCTTATGGTGAAAAACTCATGGCTGGACATTCTCCTTCAGGATTTTCTAGTAGAGAACAAAATCCATAAGTCCATCAATTACAGCAAATCATCCAGATCCTAAAGCAGCAAATCATCCCTAGACAATTACACTACCACCACCATGTTTGACTGTAGGTGCTTGTCAGAATCACCAAAGTTCTAGAAATAGCTTTGTAACCCTTTGCAAACTGATGTAGATGTCACTGACTTTTTTTCTCGCCTGTTCTTGAATTACTTTGGCTCTATTAGCCAACTTCATGTTATCAGACAGGTTTTCTTTAAATGATGTCTTGATTCTACAGACTTGGCAGGATTAAGGCCTGGGAGTATTAATTACAGTTAATTCGTGATTTATCAAGGGGGGTGAGTACTTTGCACAAGTTGCTTGGACAGCTTTTTTCTCTTAATAAATACAATTTTTATTTGACAGCTGCTTTTTGATGTGACTGATATTAAAACTAGTTTGCTGATGTGAAAACAGAAGAAATCTGTAATAAGGCAAATGTTTTTTCACAGCACTGAACATAAGGGGCTGCAATCTTTTCCTAGATGTGCAAATTAAAGCCACTATCAGGTTGTTGTTATTTTTAAACCAACAAATGTTCACTGACAATAAAAACACGGCTAGGTAATGAAGTTTCGATTTCTACTGCTTTTTAAAGCTTTTTAAAAGTTCACCAATAGACAAAAAGGTTATGATAGGTCTGCTTCGTGTGTATTTGAGTCGATGACCTCACAAGAGACATATAAATTGAGCTCATCAGCTGGCAGTAGTAAATATTATGGTGGATGAGTGACCTTTAACAGATTTTAACATAGCTCCTGAAGCATTCAGGTTGCATTTGTGTTGGAAATTGGTCAACCTCTGTTTTTTTAGCATTCTCCTTGGGCTCATTATACAGGAAACATGGAAATTAGGGATGCAGCGATTTAAAAATGTGGGTCAATTTCAATATCCGGTATTGATATTGCCGTTATGGTCGATATTTACAGAGATTTTAAATTGGTAAATAATAAATCGAGTCAAAAATTAACCACAACACTGACATTGCTTCTCTGCTTCAGTTAAACACTCAACAATCCTGCACTGCATCACTATCATTGTCACACACCCAAACAAATACCAGATGACCAACCCCCTCTCCTCCCCCTCCCAAAACATGATACACAAATGCCAACAAGATAGAAATAAATATCAGTTATTGATAGTGGCCCAGTTTTATTTAACAGACCTATACCGACATGTTTAAAATGTACTAACATTAGCCCATACCGATGTTGATGCCGGTATATGGTACTTCCCTTATGGAAATTATCTTAATCGAACGCCTCACTATGGTTTGAATATAACCTAACTCAAAATAATTTAGATTTTTCAGAGTAAAATTTGGCTATTGCACTCTGACCTGCTCCTCTTCACAAACCTCTCCCATGTGTTTTATAGTTGACCAATTTTCCTGAAATCCATTCAGTGTTCCAGAAAAAAAGTGGTGCTGCAGCTGAAAAGAACACAAATAAAAAACACTTTTGAATCAGGAATTTGATTTAAAACTAAATATGGACATCTTCGAAAAAAACACTGATCAGTTGCAGCATGTAAAAGGTTGTATTTGGGAAAACAATTTTTTTTTCCTTGATTAGATAAAGATTTGTACTAATATAGATGTGCTACTATTAACGTTACTGTATGATATTGTTATATTAAAGTAGCTAATATGCGTAAAACGCTAAAAAAATAAATAAATAGAAAATGAAAACATAAATAAACAAAATACAAATAATGTTTGTATTATTGTATATGAAAGAATGTCTTATATATGTTTTTGTTATGTTTAAAATGATCCAGTGGGATAATTATCTGGACCACAGCCCAGCCAGAACTTGTAAAATAAGGCTCAGGGGCTCTGATGTGAGGGGGTGTGGAAGGAAATGCAGAGAGGAGAGATGCTGCTGTCTGGATGGTAAAGCTCCAAAGTTTGCCTGAAAGAGTTACAATTTTGGGCTTTACGATGACGTTTTTGTCTCAGCCATGACAATAACAAGGACAAGGAGTATAGAGAGCAAAACCGCAGACTTTTGACCATGGTAAGGTTAGTTTTAGGTTGGATATTGGATATTCACGCCTCACAGATTCAGCGGGGTCTTCCTCCCGTTTGACCCGATACAGGCAGTCTGATTACCGGCAGCGGCTCTCTGCCTGCTCCCTCCTCCTGCAGACGCTGGTTTTGCTTGAGGACCATCAATAAATTTCTGAACCAAACATACTGTTTGCATTTAATTGCAGGGAAAGGCGGTTCCACAAAGTATTGACACATGGGGACTGAATACAAAAGGAAACCACCCCTTTTAGATTTTGTTTTTGTCAGAATATATTTATTGATGTCTTATACTTTTTATACATACATACATACATAAATGTAGAACGAACAAAATGTAGTGTCTATTGAAAAGCCATCAACGTTGCGAGGAACCTGATGTAAATATTCATCACAAATGAACACAATAACATTCAACAAAATATAAATTGTAACTGTCCAAATAGGAACCACAGTGCCTGCAATTTTCAGTCATTTGCCTTGCCTCCTACTAAATCAGGGTCTTTGATATAATCAATAAAAGGTTTCCAGATATGTCTATAAAGTTTAGTACATACATAATCTTCTCTAGTGGGAGGGCAAACAGCATCTGGCGAATCCACTGGATGCCGTTTGGTCTAAGAGTTTTTCCAAAACAAGACTTAATCATTTGGCATTAAGCAAGCTGAGATTTATAAAAGTTTGTTCATATTTAGTATAGTTTTGTTTCTCTGGACATAAACCAAGCAAAAAGAATTTTGGTTCTTGTATTATTTTGTATTCTATTCTGAATAAACTCTCTTACCTCTTCCCTAAAGTGTGCCGTTTTTGTACAATGCCACATGCGGTGAACCAGTGTTCCTTTTCATTTTGAATACACATCGGTGGCATGTTTCCATTATGTCGGTTAAGTTCCACTGGTTTCACATATGTCCGTATTAACCATTTGAATTGGATCACTTGAAAACGTGTGTTTATGGATAGTTAATGAACTAAGTTTCATGCATCTTGCCAATCTTCCTCTGAAACCTGTAAAGATTAATAATCTTTACAAGCCCTAAGTCTTACAAAACAGTTTTCAGGGACATTTAACATAATGTAGTTAAAAAATCAACAGATAATTCCTTTCTCTTGACTATCTTTTAGCAGCATTTCCTCCAAAGCGGGCAGGTTTTGCCAGCTCATTATTTTGATTTGCCCTTATAAAACTTGTAAGTTGAAGGTATTCAAAGAAATGCTTTTTATCCAAGTGAAATTTTTCTTGTAATTCCTAAAAAGTCATAAGTATACCAGATTCTGGTAAATTAACATCCTGAATCATTCCGAGACCTTTAGTCTTCCATAACTTAAATGTTGCGTCTGATCTTCCTGGTGGGAAAAATTGGTTGCCCCTTACTGGACTAAATTGTAACAGTGAATGCGTCTCCTTCAAAAGGTTTTTTACATCACTCCATACCCATGTTTTTAAGGATTGAGCTTAGTTTCAATAGTTTTCTTATCATGCTTGAAGATTTATACAAGGGAAGAGGCAAGTTTATTACTTGGACTTCCGTTTCTATCCAGTGATGAGTTAGTATACTAAAACATAATATTCCTCAGTAGCGAAGCCCAATAACACAACCACTTTATAGATATTTTTATAAGATATTTTAAACCTCCACGTTCATAAGGCAAATACAGTAAAGACAAACAAAGGGTTGCCCTGCTATTATTCCAGATAAAATGCACAGTTCCTTTATTGGCAAAAAAAGAAAAAAGAACTGTAGAAGGTGGTAAGGGCATTCTGAAATAAATAGAATAACTTTGGTAGGATGTTCATTTCTAAAATAATAATTCTTCCAATTATAGATACTGGCATCGGCATCCATCTATCAACTGAGCCATTTATTTCTGTCAATAGAAGGTTGTAATTTGTGTGAACTAACTGCTCTTAATCTGGATAAATTTCATGTTCAGTCAATAGTAAGAAGACTCAGTCAGATTGAGTTTGTAGCCTGAGACTTGGCTAAATGACTTAATCACCTCCAGAACATTCTTTATTGATTTATTTAGGTGTGAAATTAATAAGATCACATCATCAGTGTATAATGCAATCTTTTGTTCAGTTGGCCCTACAGTGATCCCGCTAATTTGGGGATGAGAGTGTATTGCATGTGCAAATGGTTCTATTGCTAATGTGAATAGCAATGGGCAGCCCTCTACTTATCGGTATTGGTCTAGAAATATTTCTATTTGTAATAATTTTGACAGAGGGACTATCAAATAATACTATAACCCACTTATTAAAATTATTCACACATCCAGATTTCTATAACAACTGGAAGAGGTTTGGCCATTCAATCCTATCAAAGGGCTTTTCGGTGTCCATTGATAGAAGTGCTGTACTTGGCACATGCTTGTTAGAGATGATAATATTTAATACTCTTCATTCGTTATGAGAGCCCTGCCTTCGCATAACAAATCCATTTTGATCTCTGTTACTGGGGAGGATTTTTTGTAATCGTATCGCTAATATTTTTGATTTTTAAATCCTAATTCAATGGACTAATGGGCCTTAGAATCCCACATTTATCTAGAGGTGTTCCTGGTTTAGGCAGATGAATGATCAGTGTGGTATTTAAGGAAGGAGGGAGATAGTCTGATTTCAAGATTTCTTCGAACATTTTTAGTAATGGGACTAGAAGTGTGTCCTTGAATATCTGTATAGATCTATTGGAATTTAGTAATTTACCATCCTTGTAGACTAAGCAGCTTGGTGCATGATCCGAGATCAAAATGTTATCCTAGGAGCAATCAAAAATATTAGACTGAAGTTTTGTAGATACCAGAAATAAAACTATTCTAGTGTTTGTTTGAGAGCACCTGAGTAACAGGGGTAGGTTTTGATGTGTGGGTTTCTCTCTCTCCATATATCCAATAATCTTAGGTCTCTCATAAATCTGAAAGTTGTAGTTCTGCAGTTGTCGTTCGAATGGTCAAACCCAGCTGATACTGTATGTCCTTTTAGGCATCTAACATACAATTAAAATCCCTGCTATTATATTCAATCCTTGGACCACACACATTTGTTATATTTAGCGTTTCTGACAGAAAAGAGCCATGAAGTATTAGGCATCTTCCCCTTTTGTCCTTAATAGTGTTTTTTATTTGTAATGGACCTGATTCATGAATTAGTGTCATAACCCCTCTGGCTTGTGATGTAAACAGTGTCGCATACACATTACCTCTTCATTTCCTTCTCACTCTTAACAATATTAATGAGATCAGTTTGCTTCATAATTACAATTTTAGTATCCATTTCCCTTAGTTTGTTCATAACCGATTCTGCCTGTTGGAGGCGTTACAGACCTCTGCAGTTCCATGAGATAAAATTAAGCTCTATTCCTTGAGACAAAACTTGTGAAAATAAAAATTACCAGGTTGCTTTGAGCAATAACGTTATCCTTATTCATAGGCTCTATAAATCAGGACGACAAAACAAACATCCAACATTCTAATCTAAAATTTAAACAAGCCCTATCTCCCCTTCCCCCACACAAGTGAGCACTCCTCCCCAGGGCACTCCATGTTGAATCTTCAGCTTTCACAATTCGTGGATCAAATTTCTTCCTTAGCTGGACAACCTCCGTAGCCAAATCAGAGTAGAAATGGACCTGATGTTCTTCGTAGTGTATATCGTTCTTACCTGCTTGTCTTTAAAGCTGAGAAACTTCATAATCAGAGTCCTCAGACGTGGCATGTTCTCTTTCTTTGGTCCAGCTCTGTGTGCTCTTTCCAAAATCACAGAGGCCTGTATCACCTCATTCCCCAGTACCTCGGGAATCTATTTCTTTAAAAAGGCACAAGGGTCCCCACCCTCAGCACGCTCCAGCAAATTCACAAGCCGTAAATTTTTTGTGTGAGACTTGGCTTCCAAATCCACAAGTTTGTCCTCTATGATCTTGTCTTGGCTTGTAGCACGGTTACTTTAGCCTGCAGGCTACTTAACTCGTCCTCTGCGATAGAAATGCGTTCCTTTGCATGCGATACAAGTTCGCTGCAGTCACCAATCTCCTTTTTCACATCCTGCATTGTTATGGTAAATGAAAAAGCTGTTTCCAGTGAATTTAACTTGGCCAGTATTTGTCAGCTTTGTTGTCTACAGGTTCTTTTTTCATTGTCATCCGTCTGTGTAGCTATGACATTGGTAGCTTGGGTTGTTTCGAAACATAGATAATAGTCAAACAGCTTCGACTATTTTGTTACCTTGCTTTTGCCTTTTTGTGCTTTAGCAGATTTGGGCATTTTACCTGAAAGCCCCTTTTGAACTTGAAATTGCAGTGAAAAGGAGGATTTTATGTAGTTTTCTGAACGTAGTATCAGAGCAGTGGAAAACCCGCTTTACATTGGTCCATCATAAAATCTGCATAAAATGCGCAGAATTTTGCGGTTTTATGCGATTGTGAGAAAAGGTGAACAATTTTATTTAATAGTATAAAACTGTTGCAAGGCATTGTATTGGATTTCAGGCCTGCAAATTCCATGAAAAAGAAACATCCACACAAAAAATGTTTTTAAATGTTGCCACTCCTCATAATAGTTTGAAAAACATTTTGGCTTTCAGGGATGTGTCTTAAGTTGCGCAACATTGCAGGGTCTTTGCATTTTTTTCTAAATTGTCCCTATATTCTCTAATGGGGACAGGTCAAGAGTGCAGACAGACCAGTCCTCTGAGATTCTCTGTCTTTAGAATGTGTGTGGAGTGTTGCTTTTGTGTTTTAGAAAATGCATGGGTGTTGCATGAAAAGGTGATGTCTACAAGACAGCATATATTACCCTTAAGTCTACCCTGGACTTTACTTCATTAATGCTACCATATCAGAAGTGGACAATGAGTGACAGAGAAACAGCCACCAATACCCCATTCTGTGACATATCTTGGATTTAGAACGTTTTTAAGTCTTTTTTAGAACTTTTTTGGTCTAGCCCAGTGGAATTAGATTAAAAGGGGAAAATTGATAAAAAGATTGAATTTAAGGATTTTTGTGACACTATGGCGATCGATTATTTTCGAACAGGCCTTGAAGTTATAATTTCCTACTTTAGCTGACTGGTTGAGAGTTTAGCTGGAGCCCTGTTATGTGTCTCAGGTGCTGTAACTTTCTACTGTGACTTCCAGGGCATCGTAACTGAGAGTTGAGGTGTGGTTTGTCGAAGGTTCGGCCTTGAGGTAATCCTGCCTGCAGGTTGGACCGGAATCTCTGCCTTGTGCAGTAGAAATGGCTCCTCCAAACTCCACAGGTAGTGCTCAGAAATCAGACAATTAACGGGGCCATTGGAAAATGCTGACAATTTCGTTTTGGTACTTTTAACTTGTGAAATGTGAAGGAAAGATCACACATATCGTGACACTAACCTAACAAATATGAATCATGTTTTACACAGTTATGTGGTCTGATAGCAAACAGCAACACAAGCTTTTCACTGAAAGGAGCTTTTTGATTATAGCAAAGATAAAACTGAATCAACATTGTCTAAATCACTTATGTTAAAATATTAACATGCACTGCATGCAAATTAAAAGTTAGATATTTTGTATCTTAATTTTTTCAAGTTTCAGTGTAGGGCTACTGTTTTGTTTCATTGTATCTATTACTAGCTTCATTACTTAGAACAAATGAAATTGCCTTCCACTTTCATGCTGGTGTGTGTCAGATCCATCTGCCCTTAAAGCAGTAGGACGGTTTTTCAATGAAAGCACTATTGGATAGCTTGGAGGATATAAAAGCTTGGCTGAATGGAACTTACTAAATTTTAATGAAAAGAAAACAGAGGTGATAGTTTGGACCAAGTGGCCCCTGTGAGTCCCCTACTGTTGATTTGGGACACCTGACGACATATTTTAAACAAACTATTACCAATATGGGTTTTAAGTTAGGCAGTGATTTTAAATTGGACCGTCAAATTAGAGCAGTTGTAAAGTCCTGCTTTTATAATTTAAGACTGTAAACAAAAGTGTCCGGCAACTCTTTGAAACAGTGATCCACATTTTTATTTCATCCTGCTTAGATCACTGTAATGGACAAATGTTTGAGTGAGTCAGTCCCTGCCCCTGTACGTCTCTTAACTGGTTCTCCAAAAACAGGTCACGTCACCCCTGTTCTGGCCTCACTCCACTGGTTGCCTGCGCAGTTTAGAGTTAAAATTCTTATATTCGTTTTTAAATGTTAGAATGACCATGGCCTGCTGTACCTCTCTGAGCTTCTTCATCCCTACCTACCTTCTCGTTCCCTCAGGTTGGCCGAACAGCAGCTCCTGGAGGTAGGAAGGTCTAGAGGAAGCTCAGAGGGGTCAGGGCCTTTTCTATTGCTGCTCCTCAACTGTGTAATCTACCTCTGCACATTAGAGAGGCTCCTTCACCTCCTACTTTTAAAACTCATCCTAAAACCCATTTTTATTCTTTGGCTTTCAACATCAGCAAGATTTAGTTTGACCCTGTTTGTTCTAATTAGTTTAATTGTGTTTTATTGTTTAATCTTTTATTATTCTTCTGCTATATTTATATGTGCCTTTTCTTTTAATGTATGTTGAGAATTTGCAGTTATGTGCATATGGTATGGTATGATATGGTGGGATTATGCTACTGTAATAAAGGATGATTTTATTGGAAGCGTTTCACCATGGTAGCCAACAAATGTGTCACTATCTATTTTCATAGCATATCAGCTTCCCTGTGAATCGCTCAACATTTGATTTGACATTTTTTCATTATCAGCCTTTAACTGCTCTGTACCAGCTTCCTGCAATGATTTACATATTGGAAGGCAAACATTGATCTCTCCTAATAAGTATAATAGTTGAGTTCTTCCCACATTAAACATAAATGTTCCCTTCTACCATTAAAACTTCTTCTAATGCAGGGTATATAAACTGAAACTATAACTTGGCTCTGTATGTTCTGTGCTCAGATGTAGAGAAGAGGAAGAACCCAGTGTGTGGGTTTGTCACCCCGCTTGAAGGCTCCGAGGCAGAAGCTCATCGAAAGCCTGAAGTGAGTCATTTAAATGCTTTAAGATCCCGTTGAGCATTTCTTCTGTGCTGACCGTTGGTCTTTTCTGGTGTTGGGTCAACAGGCAATCATTTTGGAGGGCAGCTACTGGAAGAGAAGGATTGAAGTGGTGATTAAGGAGTATCACAAGTGGAGGATTTATTATAAGAAAAGGGTGAGAATTAGTCTTTTCCGCCACATATATGTGGCTTGGAAATTGGACTAAAAGATTTGTGCCAGTTTTACAGATTTAGATTCATGTGTTTTTCTCAACTTCTGTTCAGTCATCTGCATCTAACAGAGTAAACATAAGCCTACAAATATTATACAGTCATAAGGAGAATATGACACCTTTTTAGATATTTAGTTCGTCATTAAGAAAGGTTCAAATATTGATGCCTAATCAAAGGAAAGTTATTTAATTACATTTAAATGACAACGATACATTTTTTTACTCATTAAACAAAAGATAAACACAAAAATGTGTTTTCTAGCTGAGAAAAAAGTTAGGACACCCTAACCCTGCAGCTAAAAGCTAGTTGTACCTTTTTTGGCAGAGATAGCCTCTCAGTGAGAGGCTACTTGTAGCTATCTGCCGGTCTCTGACATCAGTCTGAGGAAAGTTTTGTCCCACTCCTCATCTTCAGCTGTGAGATGTTTAAGGGGTTTCTTGCATGTAAGTCACCCAACAGCATCTCAAGGAGATCAAGATCTGGGCTCTGACTGGATCCGGGACTCCCATTTTTTTTAATTCTCAGCTAGACCTTGGTAGATTTACTGTTATTTTTTGGGTCATTGTCATGTTGCAGGGTCCAGTTTTGTTTCAGCTTTAATGTTTTTACAGATGGTCACACATTTTCCTCAAGCTCTCTCTGATACAGGGTAGAAGGGTGGACTATGATGGTAAGATGGTCAGGTCCTTCTGCAGCAAAACATCCCCTAACCATGACAGTTCCACCTCCATGCTTCACAGTTGGTATGCAGTGCTTTTCCTGGAATGCTGTAGTTAGTTTATATCCAACATGTCCTCCATTCTGGTGTCCAAATGTTTTAATTTAAGACTTCTCAGTTATGTTTTAAAAAACTGTATGACATAAGTGGATATGGAGATGAATCCATAAAGATTTACCAGGAACAAGGCTAATTAAATGTTTTCCTATGTAATGCTTCCTCTTTAGTAGCATTTGTTGGCAGCCTCTGCTTTAATCTGCCAGTTCCTGGAAGGAACTTAAAGGATCGTATACATTGTTGTTCTCTTTGTTTGCTTTCAGACTTACTGCTTCTGAATCAAACTGTCCTGCTTCTCTGTTTCTCTCTTGCAGCTTCAGAAAAAGAAGGATGATATTCTGTCAATGCTGCAGGAGGTATGTGATCTGTCAAGTCACATTTTATTCTGGTTACAGAGTGTCTTTTTGTTTGTTTTGGAGGTGCATCAAGGTTGAGGGATATTGATTTTTGACCATGGGAGGCGAAAACTGACTGATCGACCTGGTCCACTTTGTGTGGGCTGGTGACCTGCTTATTATTATTCACACCTGAATGCATTAAAGGAACATGAGGGCTGAGTCTCCTTCTGTTAACTAGATGAGGAAAAAACTGGTATTTTAGAAAAAAAGGATACACGGGGCAAAACCACTTAAGGTGTGCGTCATAGCCTGACATTTATAGGTAATTGACACACTGATTGCCAGGAGCTCTCCACACCTCTCGTGCCTTTTTGTGGTTTTTAATCTTCATTCAAGAGAAGTAGCTTCAAAATGTAATGTCTTTTTTTTTATGCGACCTACTGGCAGCAGTGCTTTGTCAAATTTAACCAGCTTAGGTACAGTGGGTTTGTTGGTGACGTCATAGGATGCAGAAACCAAAACTGTAGATGTATGTTGGAAAGGTAGCAAAGAAGCAGGAGGGAACCTCATGAATGACGGTTCAGGTGTAAATCTCCATCCATCCATTTTCTATACCTGCTTCTTCCGTACAGAATCGGAGAGTTGCTGGTGCCTATCTCCAGCAGTCTATGGGTGAGAGGTGGGGTACGCCCTGGACAGGTCGCCAGTCCATCGCAGGGCAACACAGAGACAAATAACATGCACACACCCATTCATACCTTAGGAAAATTTAGAGAGAAATTAATCTACCAGTCATGTTTTTTTGGACTGTGGGAGGAAGTCGGAGTACCCGGAGAGAACCCAAGCATGCACAGGGAGAACATGCAAACTCCATGGAAAAAGACCCCAGGCTGGGAGTCGAACCTAGGACCTTCTTGCTGCAAGGCAGCACTGCTAACAACTGCCCCATCGTGCAGCCCAGGTGTAAATATAGTCCTCTTAATTAAAGGGTGGATAATAAAAGGAGCTTCCCTCTGGGGCTAAAAACTTACATTTACCTGAGTTAAAGATTAAGAATCTTCCTGTAATGACTTTGTCTTCTAGCATCTGTGTGATCATTCTCTCTGCGGCACTTAAAAGGGAACATATTAGCAGCAGGTCAAAGATCGCTGAACTGGGCTTTTATGCTCCACGCTTCCATGTGTTATCTGGCCTTCCACATTCCATGTTATATCTAGAGAGGGGAAAAACACCCAAGCGAAACCAAAGGGCTATTTTTGTTCAAATTAGGGTTTCAGAATTTTCATTATACTACATCAGTAATTACCCCAAAATCTATCTGGCTAAATGGTATCCTCATTTGCAGGAAGTTGTTTTTTTTAATCCAACAAATACCATAAAATCTGTAAATCTGTTTTAACTTTTAAGCAAAAAGATGTACAAAGAAAATGATCGACGCTACAATTATTTTTGCTAAATTTAAACAAATCTAGAATTACATGTCCTCAACATATTTAAAATGTTTGGAGGGAAGCAGAAAACACAAAACAGCCTATAGTGTATATAAGCAGTAATGATCTGTAATGTGCTGCAATAATTCCATCCACTTTCTGTGCTGCACCAGCACCACTGACAGTTAAACAGACCCACAGCATGATGCTACCACCGTCATGTTGCTGTGGTGTTCTTATGTTTGAGAGCCTTATCTTGACTTCTGCAAAGATGCTTCTTGTCTTTGTGGCCAAATAGCTCAGTGCTTGTCTCTTCTGACCAAACAATTTTCCTCAGAAGCCATTTGACTTGTCCAAGTGGGCAGCTGCTGACCTCAGTTGATTGTATTGTTTTTGAAGTGTTGTGACTATGAATCTGAATATATTATTTAAAATTAATACCTTAATATTTTATCAAATAATATTTCAGTCTGTGAAGGGTTGTCCTGTCAATACCAGCCCAGTAAGCCGGTGGTATTAGGACAAAATCGAGAAGGGTGAGCCAAGCTCTGACATTATTGAACAGCAACACTCTGCACACACATGGAATGAATTCACACAATTTCTTAAAATACAAGAATTTATTAACAAAAATAAGTCAACTCAAAGTCAAACATATTTCAATCAAACTCTTTACTATGCTAAAACAATCCAACTAAACTACCAAGCAGAATTAAAGAATGATGAAGACTAATGGGCTATGTACAATATAGTATAAGTTGATTAAAGATGATTGAAAATCATGACCAAAAGAGTGATGCAACATTACCATGCAATGTTATTTATGTTTGAGAACCAAGGATTATCTTGAAGAATCTGGAAATGAAGTTAAGTTAGTCTTGGAACCAACTTAGGCAATAATCAGCATACATTTAGACAACCATTCACAATGCAAGATCAGATAAAATATTATTTTATTATTTTATAAAATAATGTTTTAAAGAATGATCTGCTGAATAAAACCAACCTTCTGGATGACTAATTCTCAACGGTGTCTCATTAGCTGCCTATATTTATTAAAATAATATTAAAAAAAATATTAAGGAAATGGTAAAATATTTAAGGGGGGAGCTCTGTCGGGCCGACCAAACTGCACGCTACCACGGTGATGCGGTCTCTGTTGTCCTCCTTCCAGACTGGGAAACCGCTCCACTAGGCGTCGTAGAGACAGCGTCTCTGCAGAGAATTCTCTGCAAACAGTTTGTTTTCTGTAGATCTCAGAGAGAAAAGTCAAGCAAAGCTTGTACTTTAATCACCCCGTTCATTAATGAATACCGGGTACACAAACAGTGATTCATTCGTACTTAACTTGTGCATATGATCGCATGATCTTATGACACTCTCGGATCCAGTTGAAGAGTTATGTCTGTTTGCCAGCAAAGAGACATTAGCGTGCGTGTCTCTCTGTCCAGGCCCCAAGGTGACCCGCGTAGAAGAGATCGATTCCTTGGAAAGGTGGTGGTTTTATACAGCCAGTGGCATCATGGGAAGTTCCCCTTTCCTTGGCTGTGCCGGAAGTAGGTTAAATGCAATTTGTTTTGAAAGTTCCAGAAAAGTTTGTACCGGCCTTTCATGTTGTAACCACGGCTGTGGTCCCAATAGAAGCATGGACTTCTTTCTAGTGAGACTGGGAGTAGGCTATGTTGTTCTACAGCTTCAGGGGTGTGTTTCATAGCAAAAAATTGCTAATAATTTGTTGATGTCATTGTTTCTACTTGAAAATGTGTGCTGTAATCCTGTGGGTCTTAGTTCTATCAAACTGTTGCTCAGGATGACATGATGACCAGCTCACACTGAGGGAGGCAAAAAAGGAGGCAGGAAAACCTGAAAACCAAAGTAGAACACTGTCACATTTTGGAAACATATCTTCCATAAACTCGTTATGCCTATGAATATCATATTAATTTAGGCTCTAACAAACGTAACTGAGTGTTTTTCCAGTGTGAACTGATTATCCAACGTATCCTGCAGTGATTTTTTTAAAGATAAATTTGGTGAACAAGTTTGTTTTTGTTGTGGATTTTTCTCTAATCCACAGCATTATTTAAACTGGCTCAAAACTATACATACACACCGAATAATTTACAGAGAAACTGCATACCTGAGCTTTCAATAAAGCTTAGATTGAAGACATTGCAGCCACACAGCATGATGCTACAACCACCTTGCTTTAAACCTAGTGTAATGCTCTTAAGCCTGAAACACCTTGACTTCTTTAAAAGTACTTGTTGTCACAGTGGTTGAATGACTTAATCTTGGTCTCATTTGACCATGAATCTTTTCCACGTGTAGAGTGGACGCTTTTTTCCGAGTAAGCACCCTCTCAGTCCATGGCGATGTGAAACTCCCTTCACTGTGGACAGATACTCTGGTGTGCCACCATCTTCCAGGTTATGACCTGGAATGATCCTGATCTCAACCCTGCTGAATATTTATGAATAAAGGTTAAAGGTTGGATCTGTGTTGGGTCTAAGCAAATTCCACGTTTTAGGTTTCATGACCTTAAATTTGGCTCAAGTAATTTAATCTCTGTGGCCGAATCTGACATTATCACAAAGGCCCCTAGAGGTGCTGCTGTACAACTTGAGATGAAATCAGAGGCTTTTTGTAACTACAAACATGGATGTTGGCATTATTAAGTCAGATCTATATATATGAATTAAACTTAAGCAACTACTTTAATGAAATTAGATTGTCTTAAATTATCAAGACATCACTGGTTCATTAAAAATGAATTCTTGCATAATGTTCAAATTTAAAAATGTGTCTTTTGTGGAGATAATTGTGGTAAAAATTTGACTTAATTTCTTCATCTTTTAGTTTTACCCTCATTTCTTCTTTTTGGATTTGCTCTTTATTGTGAGGTACCACCCAGAAGCAGGGAACCCAAAACACGTAAATATGTAATATTGGATGTAAGAAATTTTGAGACTCTTGTGTCTGAATGTGTGTGTGTGTTATCCCCACTTAAGCAACCACAGTTTGGCTTGGTCTTCCTGTTTGCATGCACGCGTGTGCAGCTCCCAGAATTAGGTCAGGGACAAAAGGCCACTGCTGTTTCTGAAATGTTGAGACGTCAAAATGAAACCACATAATGACAACCTGTTAGGGGGCTTGTGTTTTTTTACAATGTGGGTAAAATGGTTTTTCATAATGGATTCCACACACACACACACACACACACACACACACACACACAGATATGCATGGAAAACTTAACAATCCTCTCAGAGGGGATGTCGTCTGCTAAAACGTTATCAAAACAGTTTCCGGCCCAATCTGGGCTTCCCTATAAAAGTGGCTCCAGATCTTGAGTGGTGGGTAAAGATGACAAAGAATATCAGAGTGAAATAAAGCGCTGCATGCAGAGGGAACGGACCGAGTCATGAGCTGCATTTTCTGTGAGTTTTACTTGCTTACTAGAATATGGCGGCTCATTGATGGCGTGTTGAATCTTATATCCTTCTTTAATGTATGTATTCAAATATATTGAGGTTTATCTTGCAGAATTATGAGATGCAGTAATTTTGCTCAATGTTACCAACTAAGAGTTATTTCTTAATGCAGTTATATCATAGTCAGATGCCATCAGCACATTACTTTCTTCTTGGACCTGTTGGTGCCGTGGCTTCTGATGGTGAGGCATTGCTCTGTGACTTGATGGCCCACTTGTAAATGTTTTAAATTTGTGGCTGATGTGTTCCAGGGGCAGACCTGCCAGGCCAAGCTGGACAGATGGTCCAGTCATTCTTACCAGGAACCTGAAGTTGCCCCAGTGGAGGCCCACATGTTTGACCTGGACTGCCTTCTGTCCGACATCTCTGACACGCTGTTCACCATGACACAGAAACCCTGTCCCTGGACCAGCGACCTACACAACAGTGAGTTGTTTTCAACTTGAAATTTTCAGAATATCTACCTGGAATCTGTGTTTAAAATGTGTGACACTAAAGGAATAGTCGTGGAATATTAAAGATTCTCATGGTATTGTATCATTGAGTACTGTGCTGTTTCAAGCTATCATTGTATTTACACAAAGTTTAAAACAGAAATGTGCACGTAATATGACCTAAAGAGCTTTCGCTGAAGCCTAATTGTTATTAGTTTGCAAATAGAGGGCTTTTTTGGGCAGGCTATCATTCATTTTTTCCATTCATCTTTTCATAGAGTAATACTGAGAGCTGATATTAGCTGGTTAATTTGTGAGAGAGCCTGCAGTCAGCTGCTTTACAGGCATGTTGGTTTTAGCTTGCACCAGGTAGTGGCAAAGTTGTTAGCATCCTAGGATCCTGGGCAGGGCCATGCAAAGTTTACGTGTTCTTCCTGTGCATGTATGTGTTTGTGTATGCATGGTTGTGCATGCTGTGTATTTCTGTGTTGCCCTGTGATGGGCTGGTCCAGGGTGTACCCCACCTCTGGCCCAGTGAGGGCTGGAGATAGGCAGCAGCTTCGAAGTGACCTTGTATTGATACAGCAGGTATAAAAGATGGTTCAAGGTTCAAGGTTACTTTATTTATAACCGTAGGCAGATTTGTTTTGCAGTGGTTCAAAATACAGGTGGATGGAGTAATAGGTGGCAATCTTTTAATTTCTACACACGTGCCTGCTTTTGTTTTTCGCAAATAACAAGATTTAAACAATTCCCATATATGTGCTGAAGAAAATGATACCTTGCATTTACCTTTAAACGTTTAAATTAGGATTTCTGAAATGACGTTCCATACAGCTTAATCGTGGGAAGGTTCCAGGTCGGAGGATTAGTGAGATTTGCTAATTGTTGGGAAAAGTCACTAGACTAACTACTGTTATTAATACAGGGCCATAAAAATGTATTTCTGTGCATTTTTGTCATTCAGACACCAGAGAAACATGTTAACTAATAAATGATTTACAGTAAGGTGCCTCTGATTTAGAGATTAGATATTCAGCTACATCTTTAACTAGCATTTACATGTATGGTAGTCATTTTGAATTTTGGTTGAGGTTGATGAGAGGTTGATGAGATATTTTATTACCCAAAAATCCCAGATCCAGGAAGGTGGAATATTTTCAACCAGAATTTAAACTTTTAACTTGTGATTTGTGGATTAGTTTAAAGCTTTAATATAACATAGCAAGAACATTTTAGTGCCTTCATTGACCAATCTTATTGGATGAAAAACTGAGGTTAAAATTTAAATTAACAATCTATTTGATAAACTAGATAAACTTTTGGCTGAACTCTGCAATACTCTATAAATTATTTATTCTCAATACAAAATTGCTAAGATCCTTGTTGGATCCAGTGGTTCTGTGTGAGAAACCCACTTTCAGACATGATCTGGATAGATATTTACCCCCTGGGAGTACTTTAAAGTCATGGAGACTAAATACAGTAGATCTAAGGTGAAGTTGTAGTAGACAAGATGGTGGTCGCAAAGAAACGAGTCCTCCAATTAATAGTTAATATCAGAAGCACAGAAAGACAGATGAAAAAAATCTGTTGTAGTTATAATTAATATACTGTTATTTATTTACTAATAGATTGAATTAACTTTCAGACTGATGTAGTCATTTGTGGTGGTTATTTATCTGGCTAATGAGTCCAGAATCTAGCAACTGATACCATCCTGTAAAAATAAGGTATTTGCCTTTAATGAAACATTGACTTTGTATGTGCCCCCCCCCCCCCTCAGCATACACAAGCAATGCTGACATGATCCAGCCTGGCCTGACTCCACTGCAGCCCAGCATGGATGATTTCATGGACATACCAGGTACTCTCTTCTCACCCATCCGTTTCTGTGCGTATTCATCTCTTTAAACAGGATCTTAGTGTGTTGTCAGGAAAAAGCTTTAAGTGATTTTTTTAAAGCTTAATTATTACATATTGTGGTTTTTCAAGAAGTTGGTTAGGTAAGAGTCTTGTTAATTTGATGTGTCTTGACCTAAGGTGTCAAAAGATCTGAGCAATAAAGTTTTTTTCTTTATTGCTCTGATCACATCAACTAGGACCTCAATTTCATATGCTGGTTCTGACCCATCCATTTCTGTTTGAGCCTGTGACATTGCCATGTTTAAATTAGATTGTTGGCTGCATTAAGCCTGCAGGCTCTCAATATGATGCTGTTCCTCCTCGACTTTTTAAGGAGGTCTTTACCACCCTGGGCCACTCTGTCCTTGCTATTGTTAACAGCAGTTTGTCCTCAGGCGTAGTTCCTGCAAATTTAAACATGATGTTGTACAACCCCTGCTTTAAAAAACTGCTCTAGATCCCACAATTCTTGTCAATTGTAGGCCAATTTCTAAGCTATCCTTAATCAAAAAAATTATTGAGAAGGTGGTTTACGATCAGCTGATGGCCACTTTAGAAGAGCAGGATGGTTTAGAGGTTTTCCAATCTGGTTTTAAAACATTACACTGCACTGAATCGGCTCTTTTAAAAGTTTTTAATATCCTTTTAGCCACAGATTCTGGTGACTGTGTGGTTCTTGTCCTTTTGGATTTAAGTGCTTCTTTTCATATGGAAGAGCACAAAATTTTACTGTCACGTTTTGCGCAGTGGGTAGGCATCAGGGATACACCAATGGATTGTTTCATATCATACCTGGAAAATCAAACCTTTTGTGTTAGCCTTGGTAACCACGTGTCCTAACCCTATATCTGCTTCCACTTTGCTCCATATTAAGGAAGCATGGTGTGCTCTTTCACTGCTATGCTGATGATAAGCAGATTTATATTCCACTCAAAAAGAAGGATAGAAACAGTGTTCATTTGCTGCTAAAATGTCTTGGAGACTTAAAGGCCTAGATGGCTCTCAATTTTTTAGAGTTCAATGAGAATAAGACTGGGGTCATGGTATTTAGTGGCACAGCTGAGACTCCCCCTATTGAGATAGGTTATCTAGCTCAGTACAAGACGTCAACCATTACAAACCTTGGAGTTAAAGGGGATGCTGATCTTAAATTTGACTACCAGATTAAGGCAGTGGTCAAATCAAGCTTTTATCATTTAATGCAGTTGGCCAAAATAAAGCCCATACTTCCTAGGAAGCACTTTGAGAGACCATAATACTCTCCTACATTACCACTCGCCATCAAGTATATTGGGTTTCGGCAAAACATTTGGATACAACTGTACAGTAGAATGACAGATTTTAAATTGTTTGACACCACTTTAAATTACTGACCAGACTCAGAGGGCATTGCAGTCTGCTTTCCGGAGGCCTCAGACTGCTCTTTGGATCTCACCGTGGTGTTCACTCTCACCTCATCAGTTCCAGTTGCCAGATTTAATTCCTTGAAATTTTTATTATTATTAAAACTGATATCTAATATCCATAAATCAAAATACAGAAAAGCAATCTGGATTGCACAGGGTGTCCTTACTTCTTCCAATGTCCATAGCTACATATCCCAGGCACATAGAAGACAGTTTTTAATAGTAGAAAAAATATGGAACAACAGTGACATCACTAAAACTGGATGCTTCTGCATGAATGTTAAAAAGACAAAAGGGATGCTGGTCAAAGATGATGGCAAGAGCCTGGCTGCAACCGTGAAGGAGCTGCTGACGCGACCAGTACTGGTTGTGTTCTACATGTGACATCAGTCTGTCATGCCCTCTATATGTCTGGATTTAGTAGGGTTGAAAAACAAATCTTATTTTTCGAAGAATACATCCAGGCCTGCCTGAAATCAACTTAAAGCTTGTGGGAGAATGTGTTATGATCTAATAGGTCTGTACTTTATATATGGTGGTGACAGCGTCATGGTCTTCAGTTACTTTTCTTTAGATGGATACAATTATGAACTATTACACTACAGTCAGTTTTGAGCTAAGATCTTTAGGTGTTTGCTAAAAAGCTGAAGATGTAGGGGGATTTTATTTGCAAGCATCACATGAAGTCTAAACATACATCTAAGTCAATGAGACAAAGGCTCCATCAGAAGATGATTAAGATTTTAAAATGGCCTTGCAGAGTTCAGAACTAAATTAATCAAGAAGCACTTCATCAAACTATTAATTATAGGGTGACCACACCCATACGCCAGTTTACAGTTTTTTAGTATTTTTCCGTCCAAAAGATTTGTTTGTTTTTCTGATGAATTATACATTATCCTGGTCTCTTTTTGTACAAATCCCTGACAACATTGGTATGTAGACTTTTAATACCCACAGCTTTTTGTGCGTACTACACAGCAACAAACAACAAGAGAAAGTAGGAGAGCATTACTTTTCATTCAACATACTTAGTTGTGCCACCAGAGGGCACTGTTTCGCTTTCTGAGCATTGTGCCAAACTGAAAAAGGTTATTTACAACAAGAAAATCTTTTGATTAAATATGGCTGCCTAATTAACACTGGTAATCATGTGCGTTGTGTTCACAGATATCTTTCTGAACTATCGAGGTCAGCCCACTGACCAGAGTGGGTATGGCGACTGTAGCTATTTTGAGGCCCCACCCAGCACAGTTTTTGCTCCTGTTCCATCTCCTGTTGTGACAGCCCCTCAGCTACTTATTGACACCCAGCTGGCTCAGGTAGTCCTGATTAAAGTGTATCCTGCCAAATTGCTGTGGAGTGTTTTATTAAAAATTGACATTAACATTGTTGATTTAGGAGACAAACTCAATCTTTCTTCTCTGCAGCCTAGTCTGTCTTCTGACAATTTACCGCAGCCCTCCTCATCCAGCCCTTGTTCAGAACAGACCAGGGTGAGCCAGGATTGTGGAGAGTACCATACATCCAGCTTGGGATCAGGAGCCATGCCATATGGACATCAGTCATACCATGATGCATCTGTTTCTTCAGCATACACCAGTAATACAGCTCAACCAGTTTCTGCAAGTATTCCTTTTATGCACCCGCTGCCGTGTCACAAGTTTGGGTTCTACACAACGAGTGCGACCTCCACTGTTATCACTCATACGGCCTCCACCATGGGAGCTCAGGGCTCTATGTACCAGGCTCATACCTACGCTCCAGCAGGGGACCCGTACTCCCAGACCCACTGCCACTCTCTTAGTTACCCAGCTGCCACATCTGACCCAATCCACGCTGCTCTTGCTCCTGTCACAGCGGCCCATTGCCTGTCTGTCCCAGAGCAGGTGGCTGTTTCAGCGGTCAGAGGGAAACACAAGCAAAAGACAGGAGGGCTGCGAACAGTTGGGTCTCCCGCTTTGCCCTCCAACCCACAATCCACTGCCCCCGTGCCAACCAGCTGCCTGGCTAAACTGCTTTCCTCCAGCACACATGAAAGTGAGTTATTTGAAACAAGTACTTTATCTCTTTCAACAGCTAAACATAAACAGCACATTAGATTAATTTTTTTTTTTGTTCCTATAGAAAAACCAACACTTGGATTTAATAGTGCCCCTCTGATTACAACTAAAGGTCAGAGGTCAACAGCTAAGAGCTCTGTGGTAGGCATTAAATCTACTCAAATATTTTAGTATTTCTTGCTTTGCACAGCATCTCTAAGAAATAAACAGTATTCACAGGAATTGTTTAAAACATTTGTATTTTCTTATGGGGACCCATGTAGACTAAACATGCTTAACAACTAGCTTAACAAAATCTATTGTTTTGGCTAGTAAGACCTTCAGCTTATTAGCTCATATACAGTTTATAGTGGGGAGAACAAGTATTTGATACACTGCTGATTTTGCAGGTTTTCCCACTTGCAAAACATGTAGAAGTCTTTCATATTCGTACTCTTCAACTGTGAGCAACGGAATCTAAAACAAAGATCCATAAAATGTGATTTTTAAGTAATTAATTTGCATTTTATTGCATGACATGAGGATTTGATACATCAGAAAAACACAATTTAATATTTGGTACAGAAACCTTTTTTGCAATTCCAGATATCAGATGTTTCCTGTAGTTCTTGATGAGGTTTGCACACTGCAGCAGGGATTCTGGACCACTCCTCCATACGGATCTTCTCCAGATCCTTCAGGTTTCAGGGCTGTCGTTGGGCAATACGGACTTTGAGCTCCCTCCATAGATTATCGATTGTGTTCAGGTCTGGAGACTGGCTAGGCCACTCCAGGACCTTGAGATGCTTCTTATGGAGCCACTCCTTAGGTGCCCTGGCTGTGTGCTTCGAGTCGTTGTCATGCTGAAAGACCCAGCCACGACCCATCTTCAATGCCCTTACTGAGGGAAGGAGGTTGTTGGCTAAGATCTCCTGATACATGGCCCCATCCATCCTCCCCTCAATACGGTGCAGTCGTCCTGTCTCCTTTGCATAAAAAACAATGATGTTTCCACCTCCATGCTTCACGGTAGGGATGGAGTTCTTGGGGTTGTACTCATCCTTCTTCCTCCAAACACAGTGAGTGGGGTTCAGACCAAAAAGCTGTATTTTTGTCTCATCAGATCACATGACCTTCTCCCATTCCTCCTCTGGATCATCCAGATGGTCATTGACAAACTTCAGACAGGCCTGGACATGCGCTGGCTTGAGCAGGGGGACCTTGCCTTTGCTGCAGGATTTTAATCCATGGCAGCGTAGTGTGTTACTAATGGTCTTTTTGAGACTGTGATCCCAGCTCTCTTCAGGTCATTGACTAGGTCCTGCCGTGTAGTTCTGGGCTGATCTCTCACCTTCCTCATGATCATTGATACCCAACGAGGTGAGATCTTGCATGGAGTCCCAGACTGAGGGAGATTGATCATCTTGAACTTCTTCCATTTTCTTATAAGTGCTCCAACAGTTGTTGCCTTCTCTCTAAGCTGCTTGGCTATTTCCCATCCCAGCCTTGTGCAGGTCTACTATTTTATCCCAGATGTCCTCACACAGCTCTCTGGTCTTGGTCATTGTGGAGAGGTTGGACTTTGTTTGATCGACTGTGTGGACAGGTGTATTTTATACAGATAACGAGTTCAAACAGGTGCAGTTAATACAGGTAATGAGTGGAGAACAAGAGAGCTTCTTAAAGAAGAACTAACAGGCCTGTGAGAGCCGGGATTCTCACTGGTTGTTAGGTGATCAAATACTTATGTCATGCAATAAAATGCTAATTAATTACTTTAAAATGTGATTTTCTGGATTTTTGTTTTAGATTCCGTCCCTCGCATTTGAAGAGTACCTATGATAAAAATTAAAGACTTCTGGGAAAACCTACAAAATCTGCAGTGTATCAAATACTTGTTCTCCCCACTGTATAACATAATGTAAATTCATATATGAACTTCAAAACATAAAATGCCTTTAGATCTTTTCTCTTGAATCTTTGCTAAATGTCAGGCAGGATATAGGAAGCAGGAAATTGTGCTCAGTCAAGGGTTTGGCTTTTTATTTAATGTGTAAAATAACCGCTACAGTCTAATATGTCGACTAGTTAAGCTTTAAACTGAAGGTTAGTCAGAATACGAGAATGTAAAGTAGCTTAACTTAAAGTTTATCTTGGTTTATCTTATTTTAGTTTGCTACTATAGCTAATATTTTAATAATTTAGCATATTTATCCTATTTTAGCTAACTTAATATTAGCTAATAATAATTTAGGTTATCATTGCATATTTTAAATAAGTTTAAATAAGCTTATATTAACTTATTTTAATTTATAATTTTTAATTAATTTTAATTTTAATTTATTTTAATAGTGTTGTCAGTTCATCCTTAACAATTCAATTCAAAAATATTTTATTAATCCCAAAGGGGAAATTAAATGTTGTTGTAACTCATATAATGCAAAAACTACTAAATTCAGTTCACCCAGGTCAAAATAAATGAATTCCTGTTTATAGTTCACCACCTAAATTTTTTGAGCTAGTTTCAAGTCTCGCCAGCATTGACGTGTCATAGAAGACTTACTAGCCACACTCTAGTGGGGTTGTTTGGCAATACGTTGGCTCTTAATCTAACTTCAATAAAAAAACGATTTCAAAGATTCTTTCTCTTTTAGACAATGAACCACATTTGCTCTGGTGTTCTCTTTCTCATGGTCAACGTCAGAAATCATGTGCTGTTCAGCAGAGAAGCAGGGTTGCTCAAGTTGGTGGAGTTTCCTCAACACTGCAGCGTGGAGCCGGCTGGCCTACAGTGATGACACCTCTGCTTGGCCACAGTGGACCTCATGCCAGCAGCTCGAAAGGCTCAGCGGTGTCTGCTCTTCTTACCCATGGGTCCACCAACAGCACCACAGCCCTGCTCATTCCCAAGACAGAGAAGTTATCACCTGTTCCGCTCTATTCCACAGACAGGAGCAGTTTGACCGGTACGTCCTTCACAGCTCAAATGGACAATTTCTCACTTTCAAAGAAAATTTGATCAGAACTTTTTAATGAATTATTAAATGTTGAATATTGGTTGTTTTGCAATAATATATATCAACAAATCATGTTTATGTAATTCTAACTAATATTTTGCATAAAATTATGGTTGACTTCAGAACATTATTTATGTATTGAAGCTAAATTTACAAGTTAATGGTATTTCTTTTAGTTCAATTTACTGCTCGTCCAGGCCAAATATCTCCACCAAACCCTCTAGACAAGGCCTCCAAACCAGAGTCCCCACAGTCTGGCTTTTTAGGACAGGGAAAGTTGGAATCTACAAAGGTAGGTCATTTTGTATTTTTTTATATATGAGTATAACCAATTTTATGTTAAATTTTAGGGTTAATTAAGGAAAATATTTGCAGTGGTGTGAAAAAAATATGACACATTTTTGTTGATATCTTTTGTTTAATTTGTGAAATGAGGTTATGTTTTGTTTTTACATGTAATTAAATCATTTTCTTTTTTAGAGATGAACAAGAAAATTATTAAACATCAATATGGGAATATTAAACATCAAGAACTGAATATTTATTTTGGTGTCCACATTTTTCACATGACTTTCTAGTAGTGCACATGTTGGAAGGTTAGGCAAACATAAGTTAGAAATTTGATCGATAAACACATTTCTGTGCTGTCTGCAGCAAACAGAGACCAGAAGGATAACTCACATCTCTGCAGAGCAAAAGAGACGTTTCAACATCAAACTGGGATTTGACACTTTACATAACCTTGTGACAACACTCAGCTCCCAGCCAAGCATAAAGGTACACTGAAAACATGTGCAGCTGCATTACAGATAAAGTTGTTAAAAGGCTGAGGTGAAGATAGCATCAAAGAGTGGCAGAGAGTCTGCAGCGCTCAGCCAGAAAACTGCTTCATTTTACTTGTAAAAAGACCTGATGAAATACATCTTGCCATGTAATTGAAGTACTAATGAAAACTTGTGAATAATTATGCAGTGTACCTTATGGGTTGTAATATCTCTGTGTGCTGGCACAGATCAGCAAAGCTACAACGCTGCAGAAGACAGCAGAGTACATCAGCAAGATGCAGCAGGAGAGAGCTCAGCTGCATGAGGAGGTTCAGAGACTCAGAGAGGAGATCCAGAACCTAAACTCCTCCATTAAGTGAGACATTTACTTAACCCATTATCAAAATTGGAAACCTATTGGTCCTACCTTGCTCTCATGAATCCGTGTTACTCAACTCTGTTGACTCGGTGTGTGTGTGTGTGTGTGTGTGTGTGTGTGTGTGTGTGTGTGTGTGTGTGTGTAGATGTATTTCTAAGCTTGTGTGGATCAATCCCTGACAGGACACAAAGAAATGTGGGTTAATGGTTAGGTTTAGGACTAAGGGATGAATTGAGTTTAGGTTAGGTTAAGGGTAAAGTACATACTGGTAAGGGTTATGTTTAGGGTTTGGGTCAGGGTTAGGCTATAGCAATGAATAGTCAATGCAAGGTCCCTTTAAGGATAGTAAGACACTACATGTATGTGTTTCGTGCAGTGCTTGCCAGCAGCAGCTTCCAGCCACAGGTGTTCCTATCACACGGCAGCGCTTTGACTACATGAGGCAAAGGTTCAGAGAGTACGTCCGGGTTCAGACTCTGCAAAACTGGAAGTTCTGGATTGTATCCTTCTGAGTGTTAAAACGTTTGTTAAAATCCTAAACCTAATGGATAGCAACACAGTGCCTTGCAAAAGTATTCAAACACGTTCAATGCATTCATAATATAAATACACACTTAAGTGTATTTTATGATGTTTAAGTCTGAGAACAACTTAAAGTAGGCATCAACTGTGAGTTGGAAGAAAAATGATACATCGTTTTAAATTTTTTTTTTTTCATAAATACGCCACATCAAAAGTGTGCCATGCATTTGTTTGGCACGCCACTGAGGGTCAATACTTGGTTGAACGTTTCTCTGCAGTTACAGCTGCTAGTCTTCTGGGATATGTCTCCACCAGTTTTGCACATCTAGGGGTCTGGTTTTTCCTTCCTTTTCTCTTCCTTTGTTCTAAATCATTCCTTTGTGGCTCTGGCTGTATGTTTAGCGTTGTTGTCCCGCTGAAAGTTGAACCTTGGCCCCAGTCTTTTGGTGCCTCCAACCGATTTACTTTGATAATTGCCCTGTATTCAGCTTCATCCATCTTCAGATTAACTCTGACAAGTCTCGACCACTTGATTTCTTAGTAGGAGTGGTGCAATCAGGACGATGTTCAGTGTTGGAGAGCTTTGCATGCAAGTTTGAAAGTTGAGGCAGAACCTTCCTCCACGTCTGCTGTTTCTCCCACATGGCTTGTGGCAAACTGCAAACAAGTCATTTTATTCAACAATGGACTCTTCTTGCCACTCTTCCCTAATGGGCAGATCAGTGGAATGCACAACTAACACTTGTGGTGTTTACAGATTTCTCCACTTAAGATGTGGATCTCTGCAGCTCCTCCAAAGTTACTTCAGTCCTCTTGGCTGTTTCTCTCCTTTTTCATCCTGACAGTTCATGTGGACGATCATGTTATTGTGGTTTTGCAGTTGTTCTATACTCTTTCTATTTTCAGATGATGGATAGAACCGAGCTCTGTCAGACGTTGAAAGCTTGGAATATTGTTTTATAATCTAATCCTGCTTTAAACTTCTCCACAACTTTATCCCTGAGCTGTTTGCTGTGTTCCATGGTCTTCATGATGCTGTTTGTTCACTAATGTACTAAGAAACCTCCAAGGCCTTCCCAGAACAGTATAATTTTTCCTCACTCACAATGAGTCACTACTTTGTGTTGATCAATCACATATATTCTCAATATAGTATAATGATGTGTGTGGTTGTAACGTGACGAAATGTAAAGTCAGTGTGAGTGGGAATACATTTGTGAAGCTGTCTTATTAAAAAGGTGTTACTGTGATTCTGAATTTGTATCCTCTCCTATCTAAGGGGCCCATGTTTCAGTGGTGGAGCAGGCTGCTGCAGACATTTAAAGAATATCAAATAGCAATGTGGTTCCAAGCTTTTTTTACTGAGTACAAATGAACAGACTTCATGCCAGTCTGCCTAGATTCCAGTGTAACTGAGAAAATTCTCTGTGAAATGGAGCCTTTGGCACAGTTAAGCTTCCACAGCTTGGATTTGTACAGATTATAATTATAAAGCTGCAGTTTTTGGTCAGAAAAAGCTTCCTCTTCAGTCAGGGTGTCAACAAACCGACATTGTAAGTGTAAAATATTAATGAAACCAGATTCCTCTAAACTCTAAATATTTAATAAAATATACTACACAGATAACATCAAAGACTGAAGCAAGGAAATTCTGAATTTCCAACTTAATGCCAGAGGCACATGTTAAATAAAGTGGGAGAGGTGCAATTAAAATGATTTGTAAAAGATCTGTAATTGTTCTCTGTAGGAATGGTCAGGGCACATGTTGAATTTTGTTCAGGCTCATCTATAAACATAAAACGGCAAAGAAATGTGTTGGTCTTTGAACTGAAAAGATGTTGACTGTTAATTGGCTTTTTTAATGAGGGTTGTATGTTGCCTCTAACATCTGATACTCATTCTAATCATGTAACCTTTGGTCACGCCTAAAAAAAAATCAGAACATCTTCAGCTTTGCCATATGCAGCTGTGCCTCCTGTCATTTTGTGAGTGCTACCATCGCAGAGCAACCATGTTGTATGGTTGCTCTCTCTTCCATTCTGTAAATCTTCCTTTCATTCTTACGGCTGTCCTTCTGTCAAAGATCATCTGCATTCACTCCTCCCTGCCTGCGCTTTCTTCTTCACCTCTCTTTTGTGCTGCTCAGTACCATGTGTGGTTAACCCTGGGTACTTAAACTCCCCCCTTCTTCTCATTCACAAATCTGCATTTTGTCTTTCTTCATCTGATTTCCTTCCTGTTCTCTACAGAATTTCTTTTCTCTCCTGAGTGGGTCTGAAATAAAATGAAAAAAAAAGAAAATGTAAAAAGAAACAGAACCAGTACTAGATCATTCTGCAATGCTATGCTAAATCACATTCTGCATGTTCTACTTCAGCATGAATCTTCTCCCATTCTGACTATACTGCATGGGACA
Source organism: Crenichthys baileyi (assembly GCA_036173005.1). Taxonomy (NCBI): domain Eukaryota; kingdom Metazoa; phylum Chordata; class Actinopteri; order Cyprinodontiformes; family Goodeidae; genus Crenichthys; species Crenichthys baileyi. Next base: position 224,535 of record JAHHUM010000338.1, read on the forward strand.
CTGACTAACATAAAAAATTGGCTCATTATATGAAATGAATAATATAACAAAGCAGATAGCAAAGTATATCATTATCAGCTATATCTAGTACTGTAAATGAGTTGATTGTATCACCAAAACAAAAACATGAACTATGTTTTGGTGTACAACTTCTGTTTTTAAACGTCACAGTATTAAACATGACTCTGTTTCAATATTTAAAACGTTTGTTCTAGGTTGGTTTTTGTGGTCATGGCTGAAAAGCTGCAGATTAAGTGTCTTTTATAAATCATAAACAGTAACACTGTGATCATGTTTATTGATGTTTTTTTTTTTTTAAGTTCATTCATTTAAACTGTTGTTCCAGATGTTTTCCTATTAGAGTTCATCTGAGCACTGTAACTTCTAACATCTTATTCCATACATTATGGTCTAAGCTGTGATGTACATTAGTCTACACTGAGAAATGTTCGATATATGGTCAGTTTTGTAATTACAGTGGGATTTATTGACAGTAATGAAGCAAATATTAGCACCACTGATGCTGAAACGTGTCCTTCTTTAACTCTGTGTCAGTTCAGTATAATCATTGAGCCTCTGTTTGAGTCCTATAATGGAATGGTTTCCACCGCCAGCGTGGAAGATCTGTGTCGATCCACTCTCTCCTGGTTGGACCAGCACTGTGCCTTACCTGCTCTTAGACCCAGTGAGTCCATCGCAGCAACACAAATCCAATCGGAGGCTTCTACAGTCACACATTTGTTAACATCTCCCTGTGTGATCAGCTAAGCTCTAACCCATGTTACTTTTTGTTTCTCCTTTTCTTGCTTGTTCTCTCAGTGGTTTTGAGTTCACTCCGTCTCTTAAGTACCACCACACCCATCTTGACTGACCCAAGTCTTCTACCAGAGCAGGCCGCATTCGCAGTAACCCAGGGGGACCCTGCTCCTGCTGTGGACCACTCCTTACAACCCACGCGGCAGTAGTATTAACGACTTATGGACTACTGAAGAATACCCTCCAAAAGAAAATCCTGCTTAGTCAACAGACAGAAGTATGGAAAGCTTCTTTTGACTATTTGCGTGCTTTTTAGTGTGTCTGGTGTCTAAAATATGCTATTAAGAGCCACCTTTATTATGTTTATTATTGGGCTACTAAAAACTTAATAAATTCCAACATGTGCATAATAAGCGCCACCTAGAGTTCACATTTTTAATGATTTTTGAGGTATAGATTTTTTAACAAATGATTTATTTCCTTTAGGCCCTTAATACAGAACTCTTTAGTTTTGCCAAGTTTATTTTTATTTTCCTTCTAAGTACATATATCAGAACTTTTTTTCTGTTGTAAACATCTCAAAGTGAAGATGAAAGATCAATGCTCAGTTTGGAAGGTCTGACTTAGCTTCTGACTCACTGGATGAGAGCTGTTCAAACTAATGGAACCAGACGTCTGTTAAACGCTACCAGGTATGATAACTTCAGGTGTGTAGGTTAAGTGTGTAGCGGTGCTTAATAAACACCAGGTGGTGCTTTTAACAGCATTTATTGGACACCATGTGACTGAAAAACATGTGATTAATGGCAAAAATGGCTTTCCAAACCGGACCACCACAACAGCAAGGCCAGGTTTGGACCCAATGCTGAGTTCTAAGACTGTTTGTGATGAATAAAAGTAATTATATTTTCAATAAAACTCAGCAAGCAACAAAAGGATGCCAACCAACACACCCAGGAATTATACATGAGATAAATGGTTAAAAGTTTACCATATACATGTTACATTGGATTAGTATACGCAACATACTGTACATTCAGTTCTGTGCCCCATGTGGAGCTGTCAGCCACTGTAGCAATGCTGACTTACATAATTGTATACATACAGGGGTTAGACAATGAAACTGAAACACCTGTCATTTTAGTGTGGGAGGTTTCATGGCTAAATTGGACCAGCCTGGTAGCCAGTCTTCATTGATTGCACATTGCACCAGTAAGAGCAGAGTGTGAAGGTTCAATTAGCAAGGTAAGAGCACAGTTTTGCTCAAAATATTGAAATGCACACAACATTATGGGTGACCTACCAGAGTTCAAAAGAGGGCAAATTGTTGGTGCACGTCTTGCTGGCGCATCTGTGACCAAGACAGCAAGTCTTTGTGATGTATCAAGAGCCACGGTATCCAGGGTAATGTCAGCATACCACCAAGAAGGACGAACCTCATCCAACAGGATTAACTGTGGACGAAAGAGGAAGCTGTCTGAAAGGGATGTTCGGGTGCTAACCTGGATTGTATCCAAAAAACATAAAATCACGGCTGCCCAAATCACGGCAGAATTAAATGTGCACCTCAACTCTCCTGTTTCCACCAGAACTGTCCGTCGGGAGCTCCACAGGGTCAATATACACGGCTGGGCTGCTATAGCCAAACCTTTGGTCACTCATGCCAATGCCAAACGTCGGCTTCAATGGTGCAAGGAGCGCAAATCTTGGGCTGTGGACAATGTGAAACATGTATTGTTCTCTGATGAGTCCACCTTTACTGTTTTCCCCACATCCGGGAGAGTTACGGTGTGGAGAAGCCCCAAAGAAGCGTACCACCCAGATTGTTGCATGCCCAGAATGAAGCATGGGGGTGGATCAGTGACGGTTTGGGCTGCCATATCATGGCATTCCCTTGGCCCAATACTTGTGCTAGATGGGCGCGTCACTGCCAAGGACTACCGAACCAGGACCATGTGCATCCAATGGTTTAAACATTGTATCCTGAAGGCGGTGCCGTGTATCAGGATGATTATGCACCAATACACACAGCAAGACTGGTGAAAGATTGGTGTTTTCAACATGAAAGTGAAGTTGAACATCTCCCATGGCCTGCACAGTCACCAGATCTAAATATTATTGAGCCACTTTGGGGTGTTTTGGAGGAGCGAGTCAGGAAACGTTTTTCCTCCACCAGTATCACGTAGTGACCTGGCCACTATCCTGCAAGAAGAATGGCTTAAAATCCCTCTGACCACTGTGCAGGACTTGTATATGTCATTCCCAAGAAGAATTGACGCTGTATTGGCCACAAAAGGAGGCCCTACACCATATTAATAAATTATTGTGGTCTAAAACCAGGTGTTTCAGTTTCATTGTCCAACCCCTGTATATTGTGCATCTATAAATTTTTTTAAATCAGTTGCCTTATGCAGTTACTCTCAGGCTGACCTTTGCTTATAAAGCCAGCATTTCTCTCCATTGTTAATAAACAAAGTCAGTGCTGTATATTCTGCTCACTTATTTTGTGCTCTACTGGTCAGAGCACCGTAGTGAAGCATTCATACTCCTTGAATCTTTTTAGATTTTGCCACATTAAAACCTCAAAATTCAATGCTTAGAGCAGGGTTAGGATATAAACAATATCGCAACCTTGGTACATCTTATGGTGCACTGTTCAACTGATCATCTAAAATTGGAGAGAGAATGGCACATCTACCTACCAAGGAATGGCCCTCCACAGGCAGGACAAAACAAGCATTACTAAGAGAAACACAGCCAATAGTAACTGTGAAGGAGCTGGAGAGATCCACAACTCTGGTGGGAGAATCTGTTGATAGGTCAACTTTTAATCGTGGAATTCTGGCCTTTATGATTGAGTGGGAAGAGGAAAGTCATTGATAAAAAAACCCACAAGAAGTCCCATTTGCAGTTGTTCTAAGGCCACAGGGGACAGAGCTTACATACAGTATGTAAGAAGGTGCTCTAGTCTGATGAGACCCAAAATTTATCCTTTTTGGCCTACATGCCAAATGCTATGTGTGGTGCAAAACTAGCACTAAACGTCACCCCAAACACATCATAAATGTGGTGATATATGATAAATATGGTATGACAGCATCCACTCTGATGCTTCAACGGGGACAGGGAAGCTGGCCAGAGTTGTTGGGAAGATGAATTAAGCTAAATATGCAGCAATGCAGCAGTGCCACTCAACCTAGGTGGGCTGGTTTGGATGGTTTGTTCCCGTTAATAAATGAAAGCATCATGTGAAAACTGTTTTTTTGTATTCACTCAGGTTATCTTTGTCTGGTATTAAAATATATTTGATGATCCTTAACATTTAAGTCTGACAAATAAAGGAAAAACAAGAAATCTTTAAGGGATACATGCTTTTTCATTTTTTAAGTGTTTTTTTTAAATCCAGTACAACATCTCATTTTAATTTTAGCTGCCACCTCTGTGATCTCCCTTAGGTTTTCTTTTTCTATTTCAGGATCATTGCAGTTTTCCTCCTATTTTCCCTTACTTTTGCCATTGCTGTTTCTATTAGCTTGATTTCTGAAGAGCATTTCCATCTAAACTAACTGAGCTTGATCTATTTTGCAATAAAGAATAAGCAAAAATTCAGGTCTGTTTAAATAGAGGCATACTCCAAAAGACTTGCAGCTATAATTAAAGTAACAGGTGGTTAGGCAGTTCCTCAATTATGTCTCAGGGAAGATGAATACAAATGAACGTCACACCTTTCAGATTTGTAGATGTTAAAAGGTTTGAAAACCATCCATCCTTTTCTTTACTCTTACCAATTATGCACTAGATTGTCTTTGTCTATCACATAAAACACCTATAGAATACATTGAGTTTTACATGTGTAACATGACAAAATGAAAGCGGGTTATAATGGCATTGTAGGCTGGTCTCCGAATTTAAGAAATAAGGAATAGATGGCAACTGGTTGCTCTAAAATACAGATTTTGTTTCTAAATGACAATATTGTAGTTTTGGTTGAGGATTTACTTCTCAACCAAAACCAAAAAAATCTCTAAAAATCAAATCCCTGAGATCCTTATAAAAATAGGAATAATTCATAATCATTTTGCTTTGCAGCCCTCCGCTCTGACAGGGGGCGCTGTGCGCTGTTGCGAGGGCGGAGAAGCTCAAATAGGGGTTTTTGTTCTCGGATCTGCTCGAAGCGCTGTCCACTTCAGCACCACAATCCAAGAGGAGGGACCGAAGCTGCGACTCACCATCAGCACCAGCGCACACCCGAGTCCCAGATACCCGAATATACTGAGAATACGCACCGATACCTGCCAGAACACCGACCTCAACAGGACAAAGGAGCGGAGACACGGTAAGAGTTAACGAAGCCCAAACAGGATAGCTCAAATAAGGTCACGGGCTTCTCCCTCCACCCCCCCTTTGCTTCATAAATACTGGATAGCAGCATAAGGACGTGTTTACGTTGTGGTTGCGGCCCCGTATATTTATCTCCTGGTTAGTTGAAGTGACGCAAAGAGGAACAGTTTAATAAAAAAAAAAACTGTAGGGAGTCGGTGTTTTAATCGGGCAGCAGCCTATCCGAGCTCTGCGGATGATGCTGAGGTTTTATAACTCCTGTTTCCTTCTGTCGATACACTGTGGCCAGCTGGCTGTTGTATGTTGGTCTCACCTCGCTGCGGGACATTTAATATCTCCGGAGCCATTTTTGTTAATGTGGCTTATGGTGCGTGTTTGGTTTCGTTAAACAGCCTCTCCGCTTTCTTGTGAAATCATATGCTATCTTTTATTATTATTATTATTTATTGATGATATTTATTATTATTTCGCTTTTTCAGGAATAGTTACAGTACACCTTCTCAGGGTCCGTTTTGTAATGTCGGTCAAGTGAAAGGTCTGTTTTATTTTGCACTTCCTACGGACTCTCTTAAAGTCTCTAAAAATTCAAATTGATGCCATAAAAAACACCGCAGCGGCTTTTCTCAGTGAAATAGCTTTTATCTTATGGCTGAATAAGTAGCCAACTTCAGCATTGTGCTTGTTCATTATCCGGGTGACATAAAGGTAGTAAACCCCCCAAAAGGTGAATGTATATTACATTTATGTTTATTGTATTTATATTTCCTAAATGTTATAAAAAAATAAGTTGATTTAATATTTTGCTTAGGATTGCTTCTTTGTCTCTTTAAAGGGTGTAAAATGCTATTGGATAAAGTAAAAAAAAAAGTATAAACAATTTTACTTGTTTTTTTTTATCATACAGAGATAGTGCTGCATTATTCCTGTGGCAGGAGCAAAGCAACAGTGGAATAGTTGCTGCTTTCCTTGAGAATAAAATTAATTTCATACAGGGAAATAAAATTTTAGTAATTCCTCTGATTGATAAGAAATAATTCAGCAAGGAAATTCATGGAGGCCTGAGGCAAAATAGCTGGAGAAACAAATCTTTTTAATGGTTTTTTCAGTGTGGTGACTCCAGCCAATCAGTTCTCTGAAGCTTGTATCTTGGGTCAATGTCCTAACCATATTAATTTAATTAATAATTAATAATTTATAATAATATAATATAATAATAATAATTAATAATTTAATTTAATTAATTAACTGATAATTTTTTTATCAAACATAAGTCATAATAGAACCATTAAAGGCTAGAGATATAATTCTGTTATGCACGGCAAATCTCTGTGCAGTGTGTCTACATACAAGCTGATTGTATACCTTCTTCTTTATAAGCAGCCTGTAAATAGGTAATCAGTGCTTGGTTTGTGACGTGCTGCTGAGCAAAAAGGAAGAAGTCAGCAGGAGCTGTGTCAGAAGGGAGGACAGTGACATCCCTCATGTAATCCTCAGCTGCACAACGCTCCAGGGCCACTGTGCTGGCCTGACCAGGTTGAGCCAAAAAGCATGGAGTGTATCTTTAAATGCAGCCTTCTATTTTGTCACAGTGCTGCTGTTGGAGAGATAGAACCAGGTGAGGTGAGAGGCTGATAGAGGGATTAGCTCTTATTAGGATGTGGCTGCTTATAGTGGTGTGAGAGAAATGCCAGTCACTCGTGGTTTATCTTCCGCTGCCCCTTGTCTCTCATCTGCTTCTTGTTCTCAGAGCACCTGCCTCCTGGCTGCTCAACATTCATATTGTTCCTAGATGAGCGTTGATAACCCCCCTCATCTCCTCCCTACACCATACCATCACTCTGCAGCATCTCAGCGATTCTCCTTGCCGTCCCTCTTTGCCACATGCAGCCTCTGTCGATGCACGCCTCCCTCGTCTCACTCCTCTGGCACACACACACACACACACACACACACACACAGCTCCTCCTCCTGTCTTAATTCCTCTTACTTCAGCTATCCTGAAGGGCGAAGCCCCGAGGGTGGGAGAGAGCACACAGGGCCACATCTGAGCAGGCGGCAGAGCAGAGGAAGGAGGTTAAGATTGCTGCCGGGTTTAAAAGCACAGCTGCCAGACATTTTCTCACAGCGCAGTCTGATTATGAGCATTTGCAAAGAGAATGTTGCAATATAAGAGCACAGCAGGTCTGTGTCTGCTGTTTTCTGAACTGTAGGAAAGTCAGCCTGAAAATCTACATTACAATTTACAGTAATTCAGATGTTGAGTTCCTTTCACAAAAGAGTAAGCATAAAATCCAGAAAGTTTAAACTTGGATTTTACACAAATAATGAAACTTACACCCAACGCGAGTTACATTAAAGTTTGACACTTTTCTGCTGTTAAAGTTCAGAAGTGGTTACTTACATTGGATGATATTTTGCATTAGCTTCCAAGAAATACAGAGCAGTATGTGATTCCATACCGCTCTGATATTGTTCCAAAAGTATTAATACATATTAAACTTTTTACATTTTGTAAAACAAAAACCACAACCTTCAATATATGGAATTGGAATTATATGCGATAGACACAAAGAAGATACATTTTCAAGTCTACTTACAGATTCTTAATTAGATTGTTGTGTAAACTTTGACCAGGCCATTTTAACACATGAATATGCTTTGATCTAAACCATCCTTCTGTAGCTCTGGTTGTATGTTTGTGGTTATGGTCCTGCTGGAAAGTGAACATTCACCTTTCGTCTCAAGTCTTCTGCAGCCTCTAAGGAATGCCCTGTAATTAGGTCTGTCAATCTTCCCATCCTGCTAAAGAAAAGCTTCCCCACAGCATGATGCTGCCACCACCATATTTCACCATGGAGATTGTGTGTTCATGGTGATGTGCAGTGTTAATGTTTCATCTCATTTGACCAGATTGCCTTCTTCCAAGTGTTTGGTTTGAGTCCTACATGGCTCTGGGCAAACTGCTAACAAGACTTTTCATGGATGTCTTCTTCTATTGCTTTTTAAAGAATAGCATCTGCACAGCATTGGGGGGTGGGGGTTCAGAGTGATGTAATATGTGAGAAAAGCAAGGAAAAGTCTTCCCCAAAAAAAGACATTCCAAAAAAGGTCTACATCATGAGTTTCCTTGTTAATTTAATGAGGCACAAATCTTACAAAACTAAAAATGCCATTAGCACTGCATAATATGAGATCAACTGGTGAAGATTTAAACAAATGATCATTTGTGGCCAATTTACAGATTTTATCCCTTTTCCCTAAACCTCACATTAATTACATTTCAGCAGAGGGTAACAGTCATCCTTGGGGACAATCCTAATGATTTAGTTCTTTATAAATCTTTGTATTTTAATCTTTATGTTATGCTGCTCTTCTAATCTGAAACTTCAAAAGGAAACTTTTCACTTCAAATTGACCTCCTTTCTCCATTCATTGAAGCTTACCTGGAGCTTTTTCCATTAGAAACTTCCCCACTGATCCCTCTGCTGGTGTCACAGCACTCCTCCTGTCCTACGATGATAAAACTCATCCACTTTTATCTTTTCTCCTACACCTCTGCATTGACACACATGATGTTATGGATTTTCCTTATCAAAGTGAGAGAGAAGTCAACTCGATTAAAAGAGAAAGACCGGACTTTATCTTATAAAGTTTATTCAAAGGCATGACAGCGTTTGAATGTCTCTGTCACTGAGCAGGTCAGTTAAGCGGAGCCCAGAGCACAGTTTACAGACAGTATTTAAACAGTATGTGGGTGTTACCTCAACTTAAAAGAGTTTGGAGATATGGTCCTCTAGACCCCACCTCGGGTCAGAGGTAACAAAGTTATTTATGAGGGCACCCATCTACCATTCCTTGAGGCATACACTTCGGGGAGTGTTAACCATAAACCCCCTGATAATGAATTTACAGACCAACTCCTCTAGGGTAGCAAAACACAGAGGTCAGAGAGGAGAGAGGTTAACTAAAGGTCATAGCACTTTAGAACACTTTAGAGCACTAATAAAAGAATTTTCCATTACAATGATTATACACCCTGTCCCACTTTCCTTTTAGGAGTTTGTGTTTAATTCATTCCTCCCAGCGTTGCCTTAGAGCACATGCATCACCAAGTGCTGTTTGTTTTGTTTCCTACTATTCAGATTCAGGTCAGTGTGGTAGTTTGTGTTGTTTTTGTTCTGTTCTGCTTCACCGTAAGGTGACTCTCACTGCATCCACAACATCTGTTGGAGCAGGCTTCTGTAAGTGTAGAGGATGACTCACTTCTGAAACTCCAGGTTCAGTCTGTAAAGCTCCTCGACGGTGGTGGAGATGCCAACATTAGCCATTCTACAACTGTATAGAGCTTGTTCTACCATCAGCAGTGCTCAGTTCAGCGCTTCAGCATCTTCACCCACCTAACATGTTAGCAGAACAAATCTGTACTGCTCAGCCTGCTGTGAAAGAAAAAAAACTCTCGTAACCAGCCTGCCTCTCCTCTCTCCCCACTCCAGCTGCCCTTTTATAATCTAATGGTTTATTCAAGCTCTTGACAGTCGGGTAATACAGATTATGTGCAGCAGTAACAGCATGAGAGGACCTGTGCTCTAGATGTTGTTTATTTGTGTGAGTATAAAAGACAGGGTAGAGGAAGAGAAGCTAAACTAGTGACTGATGTCTATTTTCTATTAGCTATTTTATACAGACAGCGAAAAAATCTAAAATATATGAACTTACTTTTATCTCTTCATCAGAGAAGATGCCTTTTCATATTTAACAGGAATAGTTTCTCCAACATCTCCCACATGTTCAACCCCCCCCCACCACCACATCACCGATCTGGAGATTTGTGTGGGTCCAAATTACATGGTGCCAGTTATAATCCTCTTATCCTGTGCAGTTCTGGTCCCACATTTACATGCTACATGATTTTGGTGCTTATTTTACAGATGAGATACAACTGAAGGTAATTATACAACATACAACTTCAATGATTTCTAATTGAATTTATTGTGGATTTTCTGTAATTCATACAGACTTAAAATTATACATCCAAATATTCCTATGAATATTTGGATGAATGCTGCAGATGAATCATACTTTTTGAAGCCACCAGCATGCTTCTAGCATAATTCTAAAATGCATATTTGACCACTCTCCCTATCAAAAACAGAGTAGAGCTCATTCAAATTATTTCCTGGAACAGATCAGGCTTTTATGCGTGATTAAAAAATTATACAGGGTAGAGGTTGTAGCGATTCCTGAGGCCTATGGTGCATTCCATTTTTACTTGTAGTGGGAATTTCTAACCTGAAAAGCAGAATTACAAGTTGGAAAGTCAGGGCAACCTGACAATACCTGACTTCCGCATTCAAGATGGTTGCTACTCGCATCAATACTAGTAAAACGTTCTTACTTTGACTGTTTTTAGCAGTTCCTTATTAATGATGCAACATTTAGTCAGTCGTAAATGTACTACTTTTCAGTGTTTATAAGATATGATGTTTTAACGCTTTAACGTTTATATGCACGAAATACCGCGTAGAACAGTGTTATTGTTGTAAGGCTGCTGTTACAGTTGCTAGCAATAAAACAAGCAGGAATGCTACAACTCAGAGATGACGTAAACTCTGACTTCCCAGTTCAGACTTCTGATGTTAATGGAACCCAGCATTGTGTTGTATGTTTGGGATAATTATCTTAAATGTAACACCCTGCGGTGTCCAAGCTTCAACCAATCTGTTGGCTTGAGGTAAGGATTTTTCCATTTCCTTTGCACAATATATTAGCATCAACTGGCAGCTGATTAACCACAGCATGATGCTGCCAACACCATGCTTGATAGCTGTGTTCTTAAATTTAAAGGCCTTACCATAACTCCTCCAAACATATTTCTTGTCATTGTGATCAAACAACTCAATAGTGGTCTCTTGACCACAAAATATTTCTCCAGCTGGCATTTGGATTGTCCATATGAGCAGCTGCAAATTTCAGTCAAGCTTTAATGTTTCAGTTTGGAGCAGGTTTTGATTTATTAGCACTATGTTGGTTACCATGCCAGGGCCCTCTACACTTGGGTGACAGCTTGGGTCAGATTGCTGAAACATTAACACAATTGTGTATTCACACACAACAATGATCCCAAACAAAAATGAAAGCTTGTTTTGAAAGGCTTACTTGAAGCTTCTTGAATTGCATCTCCAAGCCGCAACATCAACTCTGCTGAAGATCAGTGGACTGTCCTTAAAAGCCAATCTGCAGCAGGAGAGCAAACGCTTTAAATAAGCTCTACCATTTCTAATAAGAGCAGTGGTCAAATATCCAGACAAAATTATCTCAGAAACTTGTTGAATTTGGTTTTGTAAGTATAATCGTGACCTTGTGTGTATTAGAGAACATCTACAATGACTTTAATTTTATGTATATAATTCTAGTTTTCTGAAGCTTTTAAAATGTTCCCTGTATAACTGTCCGACGCTGGAAAAAGAACAGCTAAAATCAGAAGATGAAAACTTCTGACCAATATTTTGTTACTTTTATCTCTAATAATCCACTTTTAATAGGTGCATCCGAGCATTTGCATCCGAGGATTTACTGTAAAACAACCAATACAGGCTAAAACGTCTTCAAATTAGCATCTTTCTTCATTCTCTCTTTTCTCCTGAGAAGTGTTGTTTGGCCAAGCCTACAGTGTTGATAGTTTACATCATGAAGCGAGCATCAGCATCATCATACAGCAGGGCATGTAAAACAAAGCTTTAAATCCATGCCGGCAGGGAAATAAGATACAAAATCAGTCATTGTACAATTTTAAAGAGTCTGAGCTGTGAAAGCAGGCTTTTTATACTGTAAACCACAATGGCATGTACATGGTCCATTAAAAGATTGTGCTGCTCAAAGCGTGACGCCACAACTGAAATTTCCTCTGCTGACTGTAATAAATGATCATAACATAATACAAATTAGGGCCTTTTCTTCCTTCTGAGTGGCAGACATTATTGATGCAGTGGATGTACGACTGACTGTAGCCGAAATCCAAGAAGCTCTCACAAGCATGCCTAATAAAAAGGCTCCAGGCCCAGATGGATTCTCAACAGAGTTCTACAAAGAAATCTGGAATATTTTGGCTCCAACATTCCAAAGAATGTTGCAGGAAACCAAAGAAAATGGAAAACTTCCGCTAAATTTGAATTCTGCCAACATAACTCTCCTGTTAAAACCAGGAAAAGACCCAGTACTTCCTACCAGGTACAATCCCATATCCCTTATTAATGTTGATCTTAAAATAATCTGTAAAGCCCTCACAAAAAGACTAGAAAAGGTTACTCCTCTAATAATACATCCTGACCAAACTGGTTTCATAAAAGGGAGGCATTCATCCACAAATGCACGCACATTACTTAATTTAATAGGCTATTCCTACAGTAAAAATATTGAGACCAACATATTATCTCTAGATGCAGAAAAAGCATTTGATAGAGTTAACTGGAAATTCTTGATTGCAACCTTGACTAAATTTGGTTTTGGAAGCTCTTTCATAAACTGGTTAAAAAGATACAGTTCCCCAACAGCACACATCAGGACCAATAATTAAACATCTTCCAGCTTCTTTCTTCAGAGGGGCACCAGGCAGGGATGCCCACTTTCCTCCTCATTATTTGCAATTTTTATCGAACCACTCGCGGCAGCAATCAGGCAAACTAATGATATTAAAGGCATAAAATGCATGAATATTGAACATAAAATCAGTCTTTATGCATATGACGTATTACTCTTTCTCCAGCATTCGCAAACCTCTGTCTCTCAGGTAATTGGATTGATAAATTCTTTCTCAAGAATTTCGGATTATTCTATAAATTGGTTGAAATCGACAGTTCTTCCAATTAACTGTTCTTTCTACAATTCCTTTAATATACAACTACAGTCAGGGAAAATTACATACTTAGGTATTATTGTTTCTCCTAGATTGGCAAACTTAACAAAATTAAACCACATCCCGGGCCGGGGGGTCGCTCAGGTTCAGACACGAGTCTGGGCTAGCCCAGACCAGGTTCAGGTGCTGGGGAGGTCTGTTGTCTCCACCCCATGATGGAAGGGGACCATCTCCTGGGTCCGGGGGATGGTTGTCCCTATGGGGTATCGGCACCTGGAACTGGGAGTACAGAGTATGTATGGGGAGCATGAGTGAGTGTACACCGTCCATTGTTGTTTGTCTTTACGTTAGGTGCGTGGGTGTGAGTGTTTTTATGTGTATGCATGAGGCTGGGAATGTGGGATTGTGTGTGCCTGTTTTTTGTGTCAGGTTGGGTCTTGGGCTGCTCCCTCTCCTGGATCAGTTTAGGCCCCCATCTAATGTGGGGCCTATTCCCTCCCCATCACACTATCTGCCGGTGGTTGGTATCTCTGCCTGCCAGTGTACTTGTGGTTCTCGGTATCCGGGGCTGGGTGCTTTGGTGTGTGCTGGCTTACTCCTGGTGGCTGCTTGCTGAGGCCTGGACCCCTGGGCTCGGTCGAGCCTCTGCTTGGGGAGTGATATGTCCCGGGGTCTCGGGTCTCTGGGTCCATGACTGGATCTGCTCGGGCGGGGCCTGTGGGCTCGTCGCTGCAGCTCCCTGAGGCTTCTGCACTGTGGCTGCTGGGTGGTTCCCCTGGGATTCTCCCCTGCTCCTCTCTGGAGGGGTTACGGTAGTCCCGGCGTTGGTTCTCCTTGGGTTCCTGTGCTCTGGGGGGCTGGATGTCTGTGGCTTGGATCTCCTCCGTATCTGTCCCGGGTCGGGCGGGTCTGTGGCTCCTCACACTCACTATAGCATATTTTTATGGAGAAACCTTGTATGCACATGCACGCTCACACTCAGACCCACAGGTGTTTAGATTCAGGTGTTAACAGATACACAAATGTTCTATGTTGAGCCGCATTTACCACTAAATACATCTTGCATTCATGAGTACTGTGCACCTTTCGGTAAAAAGACTAATACGAACATTTCTACAGGTGTACAAGCAAGCAGAGTGTTATATTTTATTCTCTTCATCCTTCTTTCTCTCCTCCATTCTATTCTCCTTCTCTCCCCTTTTCCTTTTTGCCCCCCTTTTTCTCTTCCGTGCATCTTTTTCTCCCTTTCCATTTCAGTCTCCATGTCCGTAACAATTGAAATAATCCCAAAGCAGTTTCTAATAAAGTTTCTTTTTATGAATATCAAGCAGAGCTTTAAAGCTTCAGCTGTAATGCTCCACTTGTGAAAGTAAATCTGTTGGGCTTTTTCCTGGCACTCAGACAATAGCTCTGAGCCCTACTTTGCCAGACAGGACACGGTAAAAAAAAAAAGAAATACATTCTTGATGCTCTCCAAGGCTTTCTCATCTAACCACACCGGGTCAGGGCACAGCAGACCCAGACGACTCAGTCGCAGTGCACATTACTTTGTTTGGCGGCGAAGAGGCAGAGCAATTTTAAACAGTAGCAGCAAATGAAAGGTAGGCTCAGAATTAAGGCTTTTAGTGTCAAAGGAAAGGAGCCATCCAGGGACGGCTTCTCGTTTGCCATGATGCTCTTGGGAGCAATGCACTCAGATATATCCCAACGGCTTTGCTGACCCGCATTGCCTTGTATTAAGCTAGAAGAGGGCTTTCCTGCTTGGTTTATTCATTTTCTATTTTCTTTTTTCATATAAGCTTTTGGACTGGGAGGCTTTTCGTAGAGATGCTCCAATCAGTTGAGCAGAGAAAGAAATGACCAATATTTTCTTGATGGATATTGAACACTGATAAGTTGGTCAAATACTAAAATGGCTTTTTAAATATTTGTTAAATGTATCCAAACTTAGTACTCCTACTTTTTTGTTATATAAAAGCATCATCCAACAGCTTGTGTTTTGATGCACATCTTTGAGTTTAATGCCAATACCATATAGAGTTACTAGGCATGAGCCGGTTACCTGTCTCAAGAAATTACCAGGATTAAAAGCTGTGGTGTTAAAGCTGCAACATTCACATCAAACATTTTGTACAGTTTAAAGTTCTTGTAAGTGCTGGATTTTTCTCTGGCTGTATGGAGGAGAAATAATGCAGCAATTCCCCTCCTCTACCCCTTGCTGCACACTCCTGGTCAGTTGGCTGCTAAAATAAGGTGCTACACTTTTCCCTTGCTTACAAGAAAGACAAATTCAGGTATACAGAAGTTGTCAAGTCAAAAAATTACAGACAGTGATGGTATTAAGGGAAACCTGTTTTAAAACTACAGTTAATAGGCCACGAGTAGCTTGTAGGTTATGCAGCTTACTGCAAGCTTTGTGAGCAGATAACCGAACTAAAATCACGTTGTTTGACATCCAGGGTTGCTGTATAAAATGCAGAATTGCAACAGTGATAGTATCCTGCACAATTAGCACATTTAAATTGTTAATAACATTATTAAAACTAACAATCCATATTTTGAGATTCTTTCTGGAGAAGTACAAATGTGTTTTCCTAATATTGTCTTACTGGGAGAATCTTGCACTCTTGCCCACACCTATATGGGACATTTTATTTTGAGCAAAAATAAGGATAATGTAAATTCTTAATTTTTAGATAAATTCAAAACTACTACCTCTGTCAAAAAAACCTGCAGCACATTTTTTCTTTTTTATGTGTCATAGTAGGGAAAAAATCAGAATCGGACAAAATCAGAATTATCAGGTCATACTGGAAAAGCCGGATTGGTGCAACATTTTTTTCCTTGATCTTATTATCTTCAACAATATATCTTAACATCTTATTCTTCCTTCTGACCCATCTTGATCCTGTATTATCTTATCCCTGTGATTAAGTATCACTCTAACATCTCTGGGATATTACACCAGTCATTTAGAGTTAATTGAGTTTTTCTTTCTGTGCTTCTCAGTGCAGATCTTTCAGGTTTTAGGTCAGCTTTCCGACTGTGTGGAGTATTTAAACGAGTTGGGAGATCAAGAGGAGGCTTGCTTCATCTTTTGATCAAAGACAGCTCAGTCCCAGATTCATCCTCTTTAAGAGACAGAAAAAAATTAAATTAAATTTAAATCAGGCTGTGATTTGAATACTTGTAAGTCACATTTTCTTTTTTGATAAACTTTTCATACTGATACTAGTTAAATAATAACCAACCTCTGATGTTTTATTGCAAATCCTAATATTAGTCTTGCTATCAGTACTATCTTTGCCTTTTTCTACGGGGACTGATGTTCTTTCTGTCAAGTGTTCTGTGTGTGGGCATGGGGATGTCTGTTTTGTGTGTGTGCTATAAAGAGCACATGAAACTGCAATGTTGAAGTCAGTATAGTCAAGAAAAGAGGCTGAGCTCATTTTCAAGTCTAGGCCCTTTTGAAGCTTTCACACAGTTACTAACAACTCCAAGGGCACAGTTTGACTGCTTGTTAGCAATCTTCGGGCTCTATGTGTGTCTACTGTGTGTGTGTGTGTCGTGTGAGCGTGTGTTTGTGATACATTCCCCAAAGGACCTCTTTCCTCTATGCAACTGACTACAGAGCTGCTTTGAAGTTGCGTCTAAGAGGAGAGGTGAAGGAGGAAGCGAGAGAGTTAAAGAGAAGGGAGAGAAGAATGAAGGAGGAAGCTGGGGTGAGACAAAGATGAATGGATGAGGGGGGAAAGCAGTTGAATACTTAATTTCTTTTATTCCAGCACTTGTTCATTACTGAACTCTCTTTACCCTCATAATTTAGGAAGATTTCCCGGTGTGCATGTTGGTTTTCTCCAGGGAACAATGAGAGGTGATGCTCTTTTTAGGACCTATCAGGGGTGATCATGTCTGTAGCTGCTGTCAGGAAGCTGCTAAATAATAAAGGGAAACAGCATCCAGTTACGTCAGGTGATCGCTGTGTACTTTTCAGAAGAAGTTTGTGTGTTTATGTGTGGGTGTGGGTGTGGGGGCCTGTCACTGAAAACAATAGAGAGAGATGCAGTGGCAGCAGCTGCTGCACCCAGCTCACCCTCCCCCGAAAACCATCTGCTGTGCTCACGCCAAGATATTAAGACACACACACACGCACACACACACACACACACACACACGTACGTGCGTGCACACGCGCGCCTTCCTCTTTTATCTTTTAACTAAACAGACACCACATACAGAATACAATATATGCCGTCTGTCCGTTTCATATGTCCTAATTTATTTTAATCATATTTTTTTATTCATTCTGGGACTTTAATGTATTGTTGATGCAACATGTATAAAAAAGTTGTGGTTGTGGATCACAATGAGATATTAATTAATTTGTCAGTTGTTATGGTGTTGGAAAGTATTGTAGAAACCTGCAGCAAAACCTGCCAGCATATTCAGTGTTCACTTTTTCCCAGTTTGTCATGTTACAACCACAGACTTCAGTGGTTATTGAGATTTTATATTATGGACCAACACAAAGTTGAACATAATTCTGAATTGAAGGAAAAATGATACATAGTTTCAACCTTTTATGAACAAAACAGCAATCAGACCTATTCTTATAATTTCTGACCAATTACTGACTTGCTTAGCTTTCTCGCATGTTCCGACTAGGATTTTGATTATTTATCTTTGGCGATGAGATGCAAGATCCATCACCCTAATCTTTAGCTTCCTGTAAAGATTCATCAGATCCGGGTCAGACTTCGGGCCACTCAAAAGAAACATGTTGGCCAAAGTAAAAGATAAACCTAAATCTGCCAGCAGTATGAAAAATGTTGAGCCTGTAAATACAGGGCAATCCTGAAAAACAAAACTGAAAACAAACCTGTTTGAGACTGGCGCAGACATTTTCCTTCCAGCAGGACAATTGTAAACATGAAGCCAGAGCTCCAATGTAATGGTTCAGATAAAACACCTTCAAGTGCACCGTCAAAGTCTAAACATACAGTAAATCTGCTTATGAGCCCCTGACAAGACTTGAAAATTGATGCTTAGAGACCACCCAAAAGGACTGAGTTTGAGCTATTTTGCAAAGAATCTGTAAGAAAAAAGTTCAATCTCTGCATGAAGAAAGCTGGTAGAGACAAAAAGCTGCAGCTGTAATGTAATACAGTAGTTCTACCAAGTACTGACTTGGGAGATAAACACATTCACACCACAATCTTTAGATTTTTATTAGTGGAAAATGTTAAAAACTACATATCACGTTTCCTTCCACTTCATAAATATTGACTGTTTTGTGTTTGTCTGTCACTTTAGATTTCTATGAAATACATTAAAGTTTGTGGTTGTCACGTGACAAATTGTGAAAAGGTCCAACTGGTATTAATTATTGCAATTCAGTGTAACATAGTCCCATTGGTATCATTTTCTATGAGGTGTTCATCAGGGTTGAGAACATGTTTTAAAACGATCATTGTTGCACAAGATTTATATGGTACCCTAAATCCTTTTCTATTTTTAAACCCCAGTAGAACCAAAGACATCAAGGGCTTAACATGAGATTTCAGTTCCTCATTTTTATATAACAAATTGAATATAGGCATTTAGGAGTAGGACACATCATTGACAGTGTGCAGCTCTGAACTGGGTCAGCAGAACAACACATCTTTCCAAATGAATAAAAGGCCTACAATTATTATTTCTGTCCTATTTTTAGTGTTTTATCCTGCTGTTTAAATCATCCATTGGAAAGCAATGAGACCGTTCTAACAAAGACTTTCTAACTGAGCATTAGTGGAGTCAGAGGCACACAGCTTTAGCTGATATATATCAGCTTTTAGCTGATATATGGATTTAACAGAACAAGATGTTTCACAGAACCTGGTGTGCAGGCAGGACCCATGTGGTTTCAGTTTTGAAGTTTCAGCCAGGCTTCTGTTTATATTGTTAAGTTGTAAGTGAGGGGACATCCATATAAACATTTATTAAACAAAACAGCAGATAGTAACAACAAGATTTACTACTATACATTATTCTCACCCTTAAAGTAGTGGGCAGAAGAATAAACTTATATTAACGCACCCCTTCTCCTGCGACATTAGTTTCATCAGTTCATCACACTTCATGAAGAAAACATACTTAATTTTATACAGACTTTTTAATCCAAACGGTTAAAAAAAGTGAAAGAATAAAGTACATTCCATAAAGCAGAACCCCGTAATTAAATGTTCATAGCATCGTTACGCAGTAATCTAGTGTCAGGTTTTTCAAATCATTTTGCCTCTCTATGTTTTAAATAACCACAGTTTTTGTCATTCAGAATCCGTCTTTAATCACTTTGCTTTGTTGACGCTGTATTTAGTTAAAAATCCTGATTTAATTGTGGCACAGTGTGAGCAAACAAGGCCTACAATTATATACACTCATATTTAATAAATTAGAATACGCATGGATATTGTTAATTCAACCATGAAGCATAATTTAGGAGTAATTAGAGGAAAAACATAACAGTTCTTTCTTTAGTCTTGCTTTTAAATTCAGTTCTTGAGTAATATAACTTCTTAGTTTAAACTACAAAATTATTAGATAAAAAAATTAATTCATTCATTTAACCAAGAGTTTTGTTTCTGAAAAGAAATTAAACAGACTTCTATCACAAAATAATGAAATGACGTAAAAGAAGGATCAGGTTTGAAAAAATATGTTTAATCTGTTTTAATTACATTTGATCAAGAAATGCCATTGTGAAAGTTATTTATACTCTTTCCAATAATCAGTAGAAAAAAGGTTATTGTCATCCAAGCAATCAAACCTGTCTTTGCTGATCCACTTTTTGCATGTTTCCACTCGTATTTTGATGATTTATCTTTGGAAATGAGTTTTGTCTTTGAATTTGGAAGACCTCTATGCCATCACCCTAATCTTTAGCTCCTTCCACACATTCTTTATGAGAAGTCAGGAGCTCTATTAACATTCTGGGCCACTCCAGAATGTTAATATTACTACCAGACAGAAGAAATATGTTGGTAAAATTTTACCAGAATCGGTCAGGGTATAAACAATTTTGGACTCAAATGTATAACTTTTTTTTCCTGGTTTTACAACAATTTGCACAGCTTCAAATTTCAGCCATTTTAAGCGATCGATTACTTTATAATTTCTACGATAACAACTACTTAAGGAATAATAATATGGATATAACCATTCATTCAGCTACAAGGTGAGACAATACATGACAACGGGTTCATGAAAACAAGCACTGGATGAGAGTTTAGAAATATTTTCAAGAAAAATTACGAATCCTTGTTTTTGTTTTATTTTTAAAAAAAAACAGCAAAGATTTCACAAATACCTGTTTTGGGAAATCTGCAATCAGTGTAGAATGTTTCAGTCTAGGTTAGACTAGTTGATAAATTGCAGTCTTGTTTGAATATTCTCAATTCTGTGTACAATTATTTAGTTCAGGTTTGATTAATTTAAACCAAAGCAGTTCAGGCTCATGAAAGGCTGTGAAACAGCCCTTTAGTTTAGCAGCGATAGGAAACTCCAGAACTGAATTTACAAGCAGCAAAAATGCTGCCAGATAATAGTTTTAAAAGTGGTGGAGACATCTGAAGTCAGCCAGACCATCGATAATTTATTAGTAATTAGTGAAATCTGTCAGCAAAACAGCGCAATCCAAGAACTACTTCCTTTCTTACTTCAGAATAAGAGAGGAGGTCCAACATATGTACACCATCAAGCTTTTTAGCACTCCCTTTCATATACAGGGCTTTCCCTTCAGCAGACAAGATCACACGCACACAGCGACTGAATAACGCCTCACAACTTTTCTTTGACAGGAGATGTTGTCAAGAGATGTCAAGATGAGCTAATTAGTCTCTGCAGAAGTTTAGGATCATCTGAAATCCATGTCCAATGGACCTCTTAAATCAACACGCTGAACCCAATCTGCTTCAAGGATCTGCAGTATAGGCACATATTAACAGAACACACAAAGAATAAATGAAAGAATGAATGAATAAAGGCCTTGGTGATGCTCTACCCCAGACATCCCCACTGTAAATGGCTGTTGATTGTTGTTTCCCAGTATTCCTCAGAGAGTGTCATGATTTGTGGGTGTTTTTGGGTTCTTCTTATTATTATTATTCTTGATAGGTTTTGAATCATGCTTCTGTCGTGAATCATCCTGGTCGTGCTTTAGTTTTTGTCTTCTAGTTCATGTTTTCTCAAGTTAGGTTTTTTGGATCTGGTTATGCTTTAGTTTCATGGTTTACTAGTTGTGTTTAAGTTTGTATTCAAGAGTCTGTTTTGCTCCAGCCACGTTTTGTTCTCTCCTGTCTGTCAATTAACTTTATTCGGTTCACCTGCACCTAGCAATCAGTTTCCTCGTTTCACCTGGTTCTTGCTCCATAGACCTCAGTTCCGTTCACTCCTCGCGGAAACATCTTGGATCACGCCAAGCCTGTTTTGCCAGCCTGCCCATGTCTGTTTTTGCCGTCACCCTCAGTAGTAAGTTTTTGTTAATTAAATCATTTCATTTACCGTCATGCTGCCTGCTCGTCTGCATTCCAGGGTCCTCCGCTACACAAACCATGACAGAGAGCTTGCTAAAACCTGCTGCTGTGATATATATTGGAGATAAAACAAAAGAATGAGTGGGAGAAACAGTCCTTTCAGCAGCCCCTACCACTGTCATAATCCTGAGTGCGTGATGTGGAGAGGATCGGGCAGAGATAAGATGATGACTCAGGGAACATCTGTCACTTGAGGAAATGAGACAGTGATGGCCTGTTTGGAGAATACCAACCTCTCCATTTCATCCATTAAAACCTCTATTTACATAGCAGACTAATATAATCACGTTATAGCCTCCATTTGCACGTTATATGGTTGATCTGAATCATGTTGCATATCTGCAGCTTTCCTTTAGATCATCTAGTTGCCTTTACACAAGCACAGCTTTAATTATTTGCGTAGCGGTTGTTCATATTCAGTGACAGGTGCAGAAGACCAAATGCCATCAGTGCTGAGCTTCACCATGTGGCAAGATTCTTTTTATTTACCCCAGAGACAGGGAGATAGACCAAGGACGCGGAGAAACAATAGCAGGAAAAGGGATGCTGGGAGCAAAAGATCGGCTGAAAAGATGAATTCCGTCTCTGACCTTTTCTGTCTTTTCATTGCAGAGCAATCAGGGAATTTAAATCAACACAGCCTGATGCGGTCCTCCCAATTCTTTTTGCTATTTAGAGGAGGCCGAAGCTGTATTAACTGCCTGTTCCCTTTCCTCCTCTGCTCAGAGCTGGTGCACACCACTAGGTTCTTGTAGCAGAGGGACTTCGCTGTAAAACCCAAACCTGTGTGTGGGTTTTGAGTGGCACTGCTTTTTGTGTCTTGTGGTCAGACGTGTGTGTGCTCAAAGCAGCCAGTGGACTCTCTACAGCCTGTCAAACAGCTGTCAGAGGGGGAGGGGTGAAACAGTCAGTGTGTCTCTGCATGAATATGTTAATGTTAATTAAATATTCCTGGAGTGCTAGACCTGTAAACAGAATCTTTTTATGAATGATAAACAACATGTTTGAGTAAAAGACCTAAATACTTACTGAGTGTTTATTTATGCATTGATTATTGCTGAATAAACTCAGTGAATAATGGCAACAAAGAGATGCAATTTATTTCAACAAAACTTTTCTCCGAAATAGTGAGGGAAACACATTTACACATATGTATGTTATTACTATGTGGAGCACAAACAAGAATGCAATTATTTAAGAGAAGATAAAATAAACTGATGGCTAAGAGACATAAAGTTACATATTAAATATCGGATCTGCATTCAAAGCAGGTTTAAAGTAGTGGATTTGTTTTGGAACAAATAATCAGAATCAGAATCAGCTTTATTGCCAAGTTTGTACATACAAACAAGGAATTTGACTCCGGTACACTTTGCTCTTTGGTTTTTGTTTTTGCACTACAGAATATACATATTTACAATGTACAATATACATATATATAAATAAAAAGGTGCATTTGCAACATCTGTATGCTGTTTTGTATTTTATTGAATGTTCAACAGAGAAAAAGCCTGGGGGAAGAAACTGTCTCTGTGGCGGCTGGTTTTTGTGAACAGCGCTCTGTAGCGTCGGCCTGAAGGTAAAACTCTAAACAGTTTATGTGCAGGGTGTGTGGGGTCTGCAGAGATTTTAGCAGCTCTTTTCCTGACCCTAGACCTGTATAAGTCTTGGATGGAGGGAAGGTCAGCCCTGATGATTCTCTCTGCAGACCTGATTGTTCGTTGCAGTCTGGACCTGTCCTGTTTTTTGGATGAACCAAACCACACTGAGATGGATGAAGACAGGACAGACTGAATGATGGCAGTGTAGAAGATGACCAGCAGCTCCTGTGGAAGGTTGTACTTCTTGAGTTGCCTCAGGAAGTACAGTCTCTGCTGGGCCTTCTTCCGAACAGTGTCTATGTGTGAAGACCATCTCAGGTCCTTAGAGATGGTGGTTCCTAAGAACCTGAAGTGGTCCACAGCCGACACGGTGTTGTTGAGGATGGTGAGGGGGGTGTATGGAGGTGGTGTTTTCCGAAAGTCCACCACCATCTCCACAGTCTTGAGTGGGTTTAGTTCCAGGCAGTTCTGACTACACCAGTGTATCAGGCGATCCACCTCCTGTCTGTATGCAGACTCATCACCGTCCTGGATCAGTCCAATGACAGTGGTGTCATCTGCAAACTTAAGGAGTTTCACGGACGAATAATAAAGGAGTGCTATGCAAAGCTTGATGCACCCATAGTTAATCTTTAAAAACTAGTTTTAGGGCTTTCTTTTTATCTCTTTCTGTTCAACAGGAAAGGCGAGGCAGTGAATGCTTTTAATGATCTGAATCTACAAATGTTGATCCAACAATCAGGAGCATCTGCTTTGTTCTTTAAATTTAAACAGCAGAAGCTTCCAAAGAGCTTTCAAGGTAGAAACTGTAATAATGGAAAAATAAAGTTTAAAAATGAAATTCTTTGAAAGGTGAAATCACAAATTTACAGTGTGTTTTAATGCACTGAATTATCATCAATATTTAAACTTACCTCGCAGACCAGCAAATAAACATAGTTGTAGAATAAGGAACTCACTGGGTCTATTAAATGCACTTTACTCATGTGGCTTTTTAGTTTAATTTCAGTTGAATATAAATTTTTTATATAGATTGCACCACATCACAACTAAAGGTTATAACATAACAAATAAATAAATAATAAACAAATAAAAGTCAGTCAGTCACATTTGATCCAATATACATATATATATATATATATATATATATATATATATATATATATATATATATATATTATATATATATATATATATATATATATATATATATATATATATATTATATATATATATATATATACACACAGAGGGAGAGAGAGAGATCTCCCTTGTGCAAGACTTTTATATTGTAACCTAAATGATTTGACCAGGCCTGGGTGTGCACTTGAGTTAAATTAGACAAAATTAGCTCTCTACAAATGATGAGGTGAATATAAGGGTGAAGAACCGCAAATGT
This sequence comes from Crenichthys baileyi, assembly GCA_036173005.1. Taxonomy (NCBI): domain Eukaryota; kingdom Metazoa; phylum Chordata; class Actinopteri; order Cyprinodontiformes; family Goodeidae; genus Crenichthys; species Crenichthys baileyi. The sequence goes on from JAHHUM010000338.1 coordinate 249,057, forward strand.
CCTCTGTTCATTTCATGTACTTAAAATGTCTGTAAAGTAGGGAAACTGAAAGCCCAGCATGACTCTACCACTCAGACAGCAGGGCAGCCTGCTCACACCTTCTCAGACAGAGTTTACACGTAGCAGCCATGGATAGTGGATGGTGAATTATTTAGAAGCTCAATCAGACAATCTCTCTCTGACAAAGTCAAACCCGATATTGGACTGAATTGCAAGGAGAGAAGATGCTGAAATATGGTAGCCCCCACTGAGCCCTTTATCTAGTATTCAACAGACCCTCTGAGGGGAGAATCCAAGATGAATTTTACAGCTAAGCAGTTATATGAGATTGGCACGAGGCACAGTTGTATTCCTGCATCTGAAATAAGGTGATTTTACCGGAGCATGTATGAGCATGTCATCTGCCAAGGGTTACATTTACCTTAGGCATGGTGAGGTAACATATTAGTACTGCAACAGAGGACATCCTCTTAACATCTCATGCTGTCAATTCCTTTCATGCCTTTAAACCTTTGTGACCACTTTGATCGAGCTATCACAACCAATTACTCTGACTAATTGTATTTAATACTCAGTCTGAAGGAGTTGGCTGCATGGGAGGTCTGCTCATCAGGACCTCTGAAAGAAAATTAAAGCTGCAGATCTATAAGACTCTGCCTTTATAAAGTAGTGACAAATACTGGTAGTTGGTCCAACAGTGTTTTGGAAGGAAGATTATGCATGCTTTTTATCATTTTTTACCCAAAAAATCTGATGAGTGTGGAAATCAATTGTATCAACCCCCTTGAATCAACATTCTGTAAAACCACTTTTATCTACAGTTGCAGCTGTAAATCCTAAGGGGTTTGTTTCTACCAGCTTTTTACTGGTAGAGATGGAAATTTATTTTAGCTCAGTCAGATGGAATGGAGAGCATCTGTGGGTTAGCGACGTCTGATAAATCTGGAACTAAAAACTAATTGTTAGTAGTTGTTTGCTACATGAGGGCTGCAGTTAAAACTTAAAATATGTACATTCATTAAAAAAAGCTCCTTCCACAGAGAGACTGTTATATTATAAATGGGATTTTTTTTCTTTTGATTATTTTAAAAAGGTACATTTCTTATTATTCTTTTTATTGCTATTTTTCTTTGTTACTGGCAAATTTGGAATTTTCTTGTGTTTCTGGAGTGTCTTTTAGGACTACAACGTAAGAATAAATCGGCTGCTTTCAAGGATTTTGCTTACCGGTAAATATGCATGTTTTTGCTGTTTTAACGCCAAATGCAAACTGCTTCATTTATGTTGGACAAATACTGCACCAGAGATTGTTAAAGTGACACTTAGCTGGTGGTCTATTTTATTCAATTTGGTTGTCCTGTGTGTGCATCCACATAAATGTCGGAGGTAAATGTGTTGGTTTAATTCTTTTCAGACATACATATACCTTACATATATAACATAATATAATATAATGCTCTGCTTGATATATATAAAAAACTTAATTACAAACTGCTTTGGGATTATTTCAAATGCAATGGACATGGAAATGAAAAGGAAAAAAAAGAAGCAAGAAGGAGAGAGAGGCGAGGCAAAAAGAAAAAAGGGAGAGAACGAGAAAAGAATAGAGGAGAGAATAAAGAAAAGAAAAGAAAAGAAGGATGAAGAGAATACAAGATTACATCCCAGCTGCAGGTATAGACAGCTTCTATACCTGTAGAAACATGTATAACAACGTTACCAAAAAATGCACTGTACTAATGAATGCAAGATGTATTTAGTGGTAACTGCAGCTCAATATAGAACATCTGTGTATCTGTTAACACCTGAATTCAAACACTTGTGGGTGTAAGTGTGAGCACGCTTGTATATATAATGTTTCTCCATAAAATATGCAATAGTGAGCATGAGGAACCACAGACCTGCCCCCCTGGACCCGAGACAGACACAGTGGAGATCTGAGCCACAGACATCAGAAGGAAGCCCCAAAGCACAGGGAGGACCACCGCCAGGACTACCACAACCGCCCCAGAGAATAGCAGAGGAGAGCCCCAGGGGAACCACTCAGCAGTCACTGTGCAGAAGCACCAGGGAGCTGCAGCAGTGAGCCCACAGGCCCCGCCGGCAGCCGTCTATGTCAGAGCAGATCCAGCCATCACCCCCCAAGCAGAGGCCCGACAGAGCCAGGGGACGCAGGCCCCGGCAAGCAGACACTGGAAGTGAGCCGCCAATACACCAGTAGGCAGAGACATCAGCCACCGGCAGGGAGGGTGGCGGGGAGGAAATAGGCCGGCCCACATTTGATGGGAGGGCTAAACTGATCCAGGAGAGGGAGCAGTTCAAGACCCAACCTGACACAAAAACAGGCCAATCACACATTCCCGCCCTGCTGCATACACATAAAAACACTCTCACCCACACACCCAACTTAAAGACACAGAAAACTGGTACCAATACCTCAGAGAGGCAACCAGCCCCCGGACACATGAGGTGGTCCCCTTCATTCAGTGGGGGAGACAGGCAGACCGCCCAGCACTTGCCCAGACAAGTGCCAGCACCGCCCAAACCCGAATGACCCCGTCCCAGACCCGGATCCCCCGCTCCAACCCCAGCCCCCGTAGACCCCCGTCCCCATCCGGAGAGAGGGCCATGAACAAAAGAGGGGTCCAACTGGTCCAAACAAGCCTGCCAACCAAACCCCGTCCCAGGACGAAACAGTCCCAACCCCCCAATGAACACCAACATGAATTTCCCCACAGGGCCAACCCAACTAGGGTTGCCATGAATCCCCTCCCAGCAGGGACACACCCCCACAGACGAGCTCCACCCCCAAAAAGCTGATGAAGACACATCCACACAGCACACCTTCTTAATATGGTGTGACAGGACATGTGGAAATAAAAAATAAAATAAAAAATTGGGCCAGTTCCAATGCACTATATTATTGTGGCTGTTTAAGGCAGAGACAATGATTTGGTGGATTCTTGAATAATGTTAAGTTTATCTGCATTCATCAGGCTCAAGAAAGTACATGGGAGCTGCAGTATTAAACTGTCCAACTAGAGACAGTAATGAGAGTGACTGAGTGTGCATTAGAAATAATAAAGACAAAAACTCTTTAAGGCCGAACACCAGCACCGGGTTGCAGTAATTTACACAGAGTGCCAGAGAATCATGGACCCTGGCAGACAACTTTTTCTTTTTTCTGGTGAATATTTGACTTAACCTCTCCCTGTGGACCTTAATAAGAAGAATTAGAAATGGGTTTGTTTGTTGCATGATGATGCAGAGGTATGAGGAGAGAGCATGAAGAGGCTGCCGAGTCTCTCCTGTCAGGGGAGACGTGATACGAGGCAGGGGCTTCATCTAGGATGGAGTGAGAAGTGAAAAATTTTACTGCTGCTCATGTTTGAGTTGGAGCCGCTGTTTAACACAGGGGCCCACTTACATTAACCAATCTGATAAAGTATACACACTGACTGGGTTGTCTGAGGGTTCCAAGTAGCCATTAGAGGATTTCTACTGGCTCCCATTTTGTAGAACTGTTATTGTGAAGATCGACTTTTTCTGGAGTGGGAAGTTATAGGCTCTATAGGCTTCTTACATCAGCAGTTTAGGCCTCTTAGTCTTCTGATCCACTGCAGTGCTATTATTAGTTTTCTTTTTGTTGTGGAGCAGAGAGAAAGTAACGCCTTTTCATAAAAGAAAACACAGAGTTTTATGAGGGAAGTTGAATAAAGAGAAACATACACGTAGGTTTTAGAGAGGCACTTGTTAAAACAAATCAGCTATAATAATGCTGGTTTGGCTTTATATTAAAATCTATTTGTCTCAACAGTTCTTATAGAGAAAATATGTTTAAGCTGGCAGCTTTTAGTAATATATACATATTTTTAGCAACAGAGCATTGGAGCGATAGAAGAACATCATTTTCTAGAAAAATATATGGAAGAGAGACAAAAAGCTATTGTTGAAAGAAAGCCATAGATAAAGCATGGGGTTGGCAGCGTCATGCTTTTCTTCTGCAGAGACAGAGACGCTGGTCAGAGTTGAAGGGAAGATGGATGGAGTTGCTTACAGGACAATCCTAGGCATTCTGTCATGAATTGAGGGTGTTTGAGTTTTTGTTTTGGGTATTTCTCCTATTCTCATTATGTTCTCCAAGTTGTGTTTTGGATCTTGCGTCAGTTCATTGTTTTCCAGGTGAAAAACATCTTCTCAAGATCTTCTCTATTCAATCTGTACAGAGATTGAGCTATTTTGCAAAGAAAAGCAGGCAAACTGTTTAATCTCTAGATATGAAGAGTTGGTACAGACACACCTAAAAGAACTTGCTGCTGTAGTTGCAGTTGGTTTACAGTTTTACATTGATGTTTGTAGTTGTGACGTCACGTGACAAAATGCGAAAGCGTTCAAGGCATATTAATACTTTTGAAAATAAGGTTTAGTCTTGCTCAGTAAAGAGAAAAGTGTACAGCACTGAAAATGTATTGCTTTTTGGACCCTGTCTTCCTCCAAAGCTGTGGTACATAAAAACTCTCTGACCTTTCTCTACTCAGTTAGAAGATGATTACTTCCGCCTCTCTGCCTGCTCAGACGCTTTTCTTCTGAGCTCCCTACTGGCTTGCTTTCTTTTACTCCTAACTTTTTATCTCTTAGCCAAAATTACGGAAATATTGGACTAAAACTACTTCTTACCAGCAACTCCAAAGGATTATTATTATTTCTATTTTTTTTCTTAAGGATTTTGATGTTTTTATAATCGAACTCGAAAGAAAGACCAGTGGACGCCAGCTAATCAGCACAAAATGCCTCCCTTCACCACAGAGGACTTCGACAAACTTTTACAGAAATTGGCTGTTTTGGAGATGAAAATCCATCGACTAGAAGTGAATGTGGAGGTGAATATGGGGTACAGCGATGATTCAACTCTGCCTGTGATCCCAAACAGTGACAGCCAGCTCAACGACTCAGCCGGCAATCAGAACACCTACAGGCAGAACCCCCCGGCATGTTTTAGGTGCATGCCCAAAAAATCAAGGCGGACGACTCACTGGAAGATCTCAGCAATTAAATAAATTAGAATGGCCAGAATTACAGAGCCCCCGTTTCCCCTGGGAAAAGGAGACTTCGGCGAGCTGCTGTCACAACAACTGATAGGAGTGAGACAGCTGGAAATAATGGAATTCCCCTCCAAAACAGATTTTCCCCACTACAGATTGAAAACCAGGAAAATGATCCATCTTCTGAGAACAATAAAAGGTTTGAGAACAACCTTCATTCTAAACAGTCTTCTCCTAAATTGCCAGAGAAAAAGCGCCCCACCGGACCAAGAACCCTAATAGTGGGCAACACAGCTGTGGATGGGATTAAAAACTTCTGCAGCAAGAAAAACACAGAAGTTATGATTGTTACCAGTAACGTGGTGCCCGATATCTCAGAGAATATTCTTGCAATCACAGAAAAGCACCCGTCTCTAGAAAACCTTATTATACACTGTGGAGCCATGGATGACGTGGCTAAGAAAAAATCATAAGGATTAAAGGAGGATTTCACTCGTCTTCTGAATATTGTTGGAGGTCTCAAATTCAAGGTGTTTCTCAGCGGACCCTTTGCACCGATTTTCTGTGGAGATAAGATTTTTTTGAGACTTCTGATGATCAATAAGTGGTTGGAAAAAACATGTGCTACTACATCTGTGAACTTCACCGACAACTTCAATATTTTTTGGGAAAAAAGACAACAATGTTTGAACAAGCCAGGAGCCAGATGTCTCACATCGAATCTCTTCTATTCAGTAAATAATCCGCCAGCAATTACTTCAGCAGAGAACATGGAGTATCAACAACAATGATAACGCTGCCTCCAACAGCTCCAGCAGAGACAACCGGCCAGTTGGCTGAGAAAGAGAGGTCATCACAAAAGGTCTCCCCGTCAAAATCCACAGAAGTGGACCCCCCCCCATTATACCCCCCCTCCCCCCAAACCCAGACTGACCCCCCGTTAAACCCCCCTCACCTCAGACCCTGACCCAGACCGCACAGAACTCTCCCATCTCCCCACTGAGCCCGCTTTTTGCTTTACTGGATTCTGATAACATGAAAGGAGCTCTTAAGATCGGGACCCAAATGGCTCTGACATCTTCTCCATTCAACACCCCCGTGGCCAAGGCCCTGCTACTGAACCAACATCTTCCAAATGCCGCAGAGCCCCACCACCTCCTAATCTATCTCCTCCTAATCAGGACCTTCAAATCACTTCTCTGTGATACAGTCTGGGCCCCAGTGGTAACTGTATCAGGAATGAACATGTCCAGGAAAAACTTGGGCCCCTAATAGATAGTTGTAAAATCTCTGTGCTTATACGTGACAGAAAGAACAAAGCCAAAAGGATAAAAGACAGTAATAAACAATCAAAAAAGCCATAAACTGTCAGGTACAACCAGACACAGAGTTAATATCAGCAACTAAGTCATATAAACTGGCTTTATTAAACATTAGATCTCTGTCAGGAAAATCATTTTTAATCAATGACTTCATTACTCACCACGATCTTGATGTTATGTTTTTAACAGAAACATGGTGAAATTAATTTAATGAAGCTCCCATTCTGATAGAGTCGACGCCTCCGAACTACAATTTTCTTTGTGAAAGCAGACAGCAAAGAAAAGGTGGAGGGGTGGCCACTTTGTTTAAAGATTTACTAGAGTGTAAAAAAGTATTTCTGGGCAAATTTGACTCATTTGAATATTTGGCTCTCCAGGTAAAAAGCCCGGTCCGAACCATGTTCTTGAATATTTATAGGCCTCCTAAGTCCAAAACAAACTTTTTCAGTGATTTTAATGAGCTTTTATCTGTGATATGTGTTGATTATGACTGTTTAATGATTGTGGGAGACTTTAACATTCACATGGAGAATCTTGAAGACAGAAGTGCAATAGATCTATGTGACACTCTTAGAAATTTTGGTTGGACTCAACATGTTAAACAGCAAACACACAAACAGGGACATATTTTAGACTTGATCATCACTAAGGGTCTAAAGATTTCCAAGGTGTCTGTAACTGATGTTGCCCTATCTGACCACTTTTCTGTTATTTTTGAAAGCATCATCTCCAATGGCTCAGTTTGACAAAGAGACATTAAAAGAAAACGCATCTTTAAGGACGGTGCTGCTAAAATCTGTAACCAGATTTACTCTTCTACCTCTACTTTGCCCTGTAACACTGTAGATGAGCTGATAGATAACTTTCATTCTAAAATCTCGGACATCATTGATTCAGTTGCTCCAATTAAAGTGAATGTCGTTTCTGGGAAGAAAATGTCTCCGTGGAGAAGTGCTCCACCAGTCAGAAGTGAAAAAAAGGAGTGTTGAAAAGCTGAACGCAGGTGGAGAAAGACTGGACTCCAGGTTCACTATATTATCTATAAAGGGAGACTATACAGATATAACCTACAACTGAAAAATGCAAGGGAATCTTTCCTTTCTGAGATCATCAGCAAAAACATTAACAAAGCTCTTGGATTATTTGCCATGGTCGACAGGCCATCAAAACCTCCTGTAACTGTAGCATCTGAACTCCACTCTACCAGGGCCTGCGATGAATTTGATAAATTCTTCACTGAAAAAATCCAAAAGATCAGAGGGGCAGTCAGCACATCCACGTCAACTCCAGTATCAAAGTTCTCTCCAACTAGAACTGATTTTGACAAAATGTCACAATTTCACCAAATAAACTACAAAATTGTGCACAAACTAAGCTCTTCTTCCTGCTGTCTCGATGTTTTACCCACACCTTTCCTTAAGAAAGCTTTGCCTGTAATAACATCTGATTTAACACAAATAATAAACGCGTCCCTTTTGTCAGGTGTTTTCCCCCAGGCCCTGAAAACAGCATTTATCAAACCTCTATTGAAAAAGGGCAACTTGGACAAGCTGCTACTACAGAACTACAGGCCTATATCAAACCTCCCCTTCATCAGCGAGATTATTGAAAAAGCTGTGTTTCAACAGTTAAACAACTTCCTAACAATGACCAACCGCTTCGATGTCTTCCAGTCAGCCTTCCATGCTCACCACAGTACAGAGACTGCTCTTGTCAAGGTGTTCAATGAGATCTGTATAAATGCAGACTGTGGAAGAACCACAGTGCTGGTATTATTGGACCTTAGTGCAGCATTCGACACTGTTGATCACTCCATTTTATTAGAGCGCCTGGAAAACTGGGTCGGCCTTTCTGGTACAGTAGGTAACTTTACATCAGAGACCACAAAAATCACATGTGGTGTTCCCCAAGGATCCATCTTAGGGCCCCTCCTATTCAATATCTACATGCTCCCCCTAACTCAGATTTTAATAAACAATAACTGTGACTATGAACCCATTCAAGCACTGGGTAAATGCTTAGAAGAAATCAATGCATGGATATGCCAAAATTTTCTTTAGCTCAATCAAAACAAAACTGAAGTAATAATCTTTGGACAAAAGGAAGAGCAGTTAAAAGTTAGCACACAGCTTTAGTTAATACAGCGAGAAACCACAAGTCAGGCTCGAAACCTGGGTGTAGTGATGGACTCAGATCTGAACCTTCAGAGGCACATAAAGACAGTAACAAGGTCAGCCTTCTATCACCTAAAGAATATCTCCAGGATTAAAGGACTAATGTCTCAGCAGGACCTTGAAAAACTAATTCATGCGTTCATCTTTAGTAGAATTGATTACTGCAACGGTGTCTTCACAGGTCTGCCTAAAAAGTCGATCAGACAGCTGCAGTTGATCCAGAACGCTGCTGCCCGCGTCCTCACTAGAACTAAGAAAGTGGAGCACATCAGCCCGGTTCTAAAGTCCCTACACTGGCTCCCTGTAGCTCAGAGAATAGACTTTAAATTACTTCTGTTAGTCTTTATATCACTGAATGGCTTAGCACCAAAATACATTACAGACTTGTTGTCAGTGTGTCAACCACCCAGACCTCTCAGGTCTTCTGGCTCAAATCTACTCTGCATACCCAGAACCAGAACCAAACATGGAGAAGCAGCTTTTAGTGTTTATGCTCCACTAATCTGGAATAAACTCCCAGAAAACTGATGAAACCCTAAGTTGCTTCAAAGCAAGATTAAAAACTTATTTGTTTAGAGTGGCCTTTGAATGTGCTATCTAAACATTATTAGTTTTCAGTCCAATTTTCCTTTCCTTTTCTTATGCGTCCTTCTATTCTCTTTTTTTTAATTACCTCTTTTGTTTGATTTTCTATATCATTGTAATGTTTTTCCTTATGTACAGCGCCTTGATGCTGAAAAGCGCTATATAAATAAACTTCACTTGACTTGACTAGGACAAGCTGTCAATAGATGTCTTTGTTGTGCTGAACAAATACCAATCACCTGTTTCAGAACCCTGTAAAACTTATTTTTTATGGCAAAACACATTTAGGCTGTTTGTGTTGTTTATAAAGGTTTTTAAGTTTGCTTTGGGATGTTTCATTTCTTCTCCGTTCATCTGACTCTCGCCTGTTTTCTGTCCCAGGACTTCCTGTCCGATTGATTAGAGCAGATCTTTGGCTGATTTTAAAGGGAGTCAGCTGTCAGGAGAAATTTCATGCCCAGTGCTTTTTCCATTTGGGAGAAGCAGGAATATCCACCTGCGTCGGGGCATGCATCTAAAAATCATGGACCATGAAGGCTGTAGGCTGTTTTGAAGCTCACATCTTGAATCAGAAAGTGTACGAGGTCGTGCAGCTTAAAAGAGACAGAAATGAAACAGAAAACGCTTTTATTCATTCTCTCAACAGCTATGGGATTAATCTACAGCGCCATTCTAAGTGCTATGCTGCACTAAAGGTGTTTAAGCTTTTTAAATTGTACAGATGGTAACAGGGCAGGAATTCACTGGATGTAAATACGATTAACAAACGCAAAGTGGGAAATGTGAGATGGACAAGATTAGAGTGAGTGAGGACAGAAGAGAGTGTGAGATTTTTTTAATGCTGGAATCTGACACCGAATTTGAGCTGCAAAGGGACAGAAATGGGGAGAGTGAGCCTCACTGTGATTAATTGTTGCTGCAACTAGAGCTAGGTTTAATCTGAAGCACTGTTGTCTGCAGCAGAGGCGAAGGGGTTGTCCTGAGCTAAATGAGAGAACTGGCAGAAATCTAGCAAAACACCCAGAGAGTTAGAATGTCAAGAGCACACTTGCCCTGATGCAGGATTATTAACATAGCCCCAAGGAGATACAGGGAAACAAATTATTTTTAGGGATTTTAAAACCAGCTTGCAGCATCCACACTTCGTATTATAAGACGTTACCCAGAAATAAATATGTACAGTTACTAACTGGAAAAGAAATGCAATAATAGAAAATAAAATTATGACTGAAAACTGAATATCTCATTGTCTGCTTCTGCTGAACTCTCCATGGAAACCAGAAATCGCTTTTTCGCTGCTGCAACTGACAGAGTGACATGCGTGCAGCACAACTTGTGAATGTTTGATATTCAAAAATGTAACATTTAAATGCCAAAAAAGGCTGATTGGAAGAGGAGCAGGAGAGACCCGGGCTCAGCAGAGACTTAAGCCAGAGCTGGGCAGACACAGATGGCAGCGGGTGGGGGGAGTGGGGGTGGGTGTGCATAGATGGACACAAGGAAAGCCTGGATACACTCATCCTCTGTCCGCTGCTTCCCAAGGGATTAATAAGCCCATCATGGTTGCTACCCATATGGGGAAACACAGACGGGAAGTGACACTGAGGGGGTGATTCGGTATCTTGTTAGCCATTTTGTCTGCTAATGTTTGGGAACGGCAGATGTTTAAATCACTTTGGATACAACTGAAGTCTAAGAAAAGGCTCATAAATAGAGAACAGATCTGTTGTAGCCTTCTAAGAATGCTTTGAGTTATTTTCGAAGCACTAGAACTGAACAGGTGGCTGTGTAACAATAGGCAGATAAACACAGGGCACCATCCCCTCACTGCTCTAACCCACTACGTTGACTAAAATGGCTCCATGACAAAGACTCTGGCACTCTGTGAAGCAGCTGCTGCGTCAGTATCGACTTTGTCTGGAGCTTCGGTGGTGTTGATGACATTTCCAGCACTCTTACATCACCTCTGCTGCGGCCGAGGGCTCCATCTAACCTTTGTGGCGTTGAATGACAGCCCACTGGAGGTAAAGGAGCCAACTTACCTAACCTTTATGAGTCCTTTTATGGAGACCCCCCCACCACCAGACCCTCCCAGTCCCCTAAGACACAGAGGGTGTTATAGCTTTGCCACACCCTAGTGCTGACAAGTTGGCTCTGCTGCTGTCACAAGCTCCCCAGAGACCTGGCTTGTATCCACAGTCCATCTCTAGATATATGTTTCCAAACAAGGAGTGCAAAGAACAGCAGATGCAGTGCCTGGATGCTAACAATGAATATACAGACATGGACACATTTATGGTGCCCTTTTATAATGAACAAAGCAAAACAAAAAATCAGCTTTGAAATAACTTGATAGTAAAAGGTTTAATGGGTTCTTTTGTGGCTAGTTGAATATTTCATGTTTCAAATGAAAATGGCAAGGACAAACAGGACCCTTAATTAAATTTTTTGGTGACAGCAAATTTTGCAGCCATCTATATCTGCATTTGCAAACAGGCATTTTGGATCACTCTTCCTGAGAAAACTGCTCAATTTTAAAAGAGTCAGAGTTCCCCATGCCAGATGTATTAACGAAGTCTAAAACCAAACTGAGCCTGATGCAATTGGTCAAAAAGCTCCATATGAAATATAAATAAAACATAGTGACATTTATAGAAACTGAACTCTTAATCAGGACAGAAATCACCTTCAAATGACAGTTTACTTTAAAAAGATTAATATGTTGAATAATATTGGCCATATTTACTAGGATTTAGTTTTGCTTCTGAAAACGTTACTTCCTCTTACTACTTTGGCAAACTGAAATATTCTCTCAGTCAGAGTCAAAAGGATACAGTAAACTATCCCGACTAACAGCGCTATCTACCACCAAATCCACAAAGCTCCTGACTTCTTTAGCGACATGATAGAAGTTAAGTTAGCTGTTTCTGCTAGCTCCTTTTCAGAACCAGGCAGCCATAATAATGAGGCTCTGCAGTTATTTCCTAGAAGCTTGACATCAGCCAATAGGAGAGAAGCTGAGGCGGTGACCGCCACCTCTGTCTCAGTCCCACCCCGTTCGTATTTACATTTCTTCCTCATGTTGAGGAGGAAAAGACAATACCGCAACCAAGTAATGTGAAAAAGAAAGATGGAAATAAATGGGCTCAGGTAAATCCATTGGGTAAAAAAATACAACAGGGGTATATTAGAGGGGAAAATATATCGATGCTTAACAAATAAAAGGATAGTAAAATAATTTGAAAAATAATTTATATTTTTAAGAAAAAGATACGTGTTTTAAATATATTTGAGTGGTAATAAATTTCAAAGAAATAAAAGGGGGAGGAAAAATAAAACAGTAAGAAATCCACTTGTATTAAATAAACAAAGAAAAAATGTAGAGTTCAAGAAAAAAAATATGATTTGAAAATTAGTAGTTTAAAAATTGTGGATTAAAATAGAAATATATATATTTATATCTGATTAATGATCAATACTTTAATAAATCCCTTCTTTTTATTATTTTGTTGCTTTTAATGACATATTAATTTATATTTTTACCTACTTTTGGCCCAGTAATTTTTTATTAAGTCATTTATTTATTTCTGTATTTATTCTTAATTACGGCAGGATAGGTCCTTCATATGTGTTTACATGCTATAAACAAATGATATTTTCATCAGTCATCATCTTTTTATCACATACTAAAGGCACGCAGTATACATTATACAACTGCACTTACAAAAATCTAATTTTTGGGGAAATTACAAATTTGACAGCCATAGAAATCCTTTTCAATCGGTGATTTGAGTTCATTTCTAGTTGAACTCTTGCATCCAGCCAACTATTTTATGTGTTAGTAAAGAAATGAATTTTGTGTCTTTTAGAGAGAAAAAAAAAACACAAAATGTGCAGTGACTAATTTTGTTGTTCTGATGAAACGTCAAACAAGATGTTAACAAAGCTGTTCTCCAGTCACAGTCAGTCACATCAAGTCCCTTTGACTGTGGTATTCATAATTAAACAAGCTGCAGTCACTGACTGTATTAACAACAGTGACAGAAGGCACACAGCTGGCTGCGTGGAGCTTCGTCCTGCAGGATCTAACAGTTACTTGTAGAAATTAGCCTCATTAGATTAGACCTGCCTGATTAAAACATGCAACTATCTAAAGTAAATACAGAATTATTATTTTTTATAGGGTTGTTGTTATATATGCTATTTATTTATTTTTCACTTTTACTAATAAATTAGTAAGGCAAGGTATGTACAGAATGATCTACCACTGCTTTGCTTCTTAATCTTTGTAAGAACGTATACATTCTTGTTGTCATGAGACTGGAAGTCGTAGTTGAATACTATAATCCTGATAGCAGATTAGAAGTGTGTGCCTTTTATAGATTTTCTTTGTTATCAGCAGCTTCTATTGGAGGGTAAACACTTTTCTGCTCTTATTATCCTTCCAGTACTAAAAGTACTGCTGTCATCAATATCAGAGAACTACAGTATTCATGTTTTCTTGTATCTTCAACAAGGCTGATGCCATATACCCTTTGTTAATGTTGGAATCTGCCCTGCTTTATTGCTCACCTGCACCTAGTTTGCTCTGGCAGAGAAGAGAAATCAGAGCCAACAGTGAGAGGTAGGATGTCCATTACGACAAGAAAATCCCTATTAAAGCCACAGGATGTGAACATGGGTATCAGTTCATTTGGATCTTTGGATGGCTGTAAAGGACGATAGCTACCATTACTGTATGGGTCCTCAAGTCCTCAGATGGAGCCAGAAATATCACCGTAAGTCCAGCTCACGAGACAATGCCACGCACAAGAATAAGATTTACAGTAATTTTGAAAAGGTTACAAATCTTTCATATCTACAAGTGGAGATATGAAAAAATTCAATTTTGGAAGAAACAGGATGAAAGAACATTAATTCCAGAATCAGAGGTATGTAGAGTAGCCAAAAATTGTACTAATGCATAAATAGAAATACTTTAATATATCCTTTCTCAAATTGAAGTTAAAAGTATTTGACCAATATTTATTTTCATCTGTTTCTAAGGTGGTGCAGGCTTCACCAGCCTTACATGGACAAACACCCTGAACTTAAGCCAGCAATCATCAGAGTTCCCCCCTTTTTTCTTCTATACCCTTTCTTTTACTATTGGCCTGCACTCACAAATGAAGTTTCCACAAATAGCAAGCTGTGTTTCAAACGATATGTAATCAGTGTTGAATATTCCAATCCCAGCCTGATCAGTTTAAGTATTTTAGATTTTAAGGTAGAAAGGATCAAAGGCATTTTACACTCATTGGAAAACTGAAATAGCCTTTTAGTGCCAAAAAAAAGCTACAAAGCTGATGCCACATTTAACTTTGTTAATAGCGAACTATGAGGTACAACACAAAGTATTTGTGTTTTAATAGCTGCAGTATTTGCTTTCACATTAATTTTAAAATATGTAGGATCACAAACATGGAGTAATGTTTACCAAAAGTACACTAGGGTGCACCCATTTATTAAACACGGCTTACAGCAAGGGCTTTCGAAGAAAGAGTGACCCGTATCCTGTTCCTGTTGCTGAGCATAGACTAAAAACATTTCTCTTAACTAACAAAAAAGTTATTGCATGTTTGGTTTTTTGTTGAGCAGGTACAAAATTATCCCAATAAAATAACTTTTGCATTTTCATTTCTTTTAGTTATTTTCTAAGTTTTTGAAAGAAAACTATATGTTATAAAATGGTTTGACTTGTTGGACTCTTTTGATTAACCAAAGTGCAACTATTTGAAAACAGCGTTGTCATTGCCTGACCTCTAACCTATCCCTCAACTATCAGCTCCATGCCTTCTTCGCTTTAGGTGTATGTCAGTGGACATGTTACATTGAAACTTGTGAGGTTAGAGCCCATGGGCCCAGATTTTGTCACATGGCTGCTACCTCATGCAGATGCCGCCACAGCAAGTCAGTACAAATCTGCACACAGACTTGGCAGAGTTTTTAAGTGGGATGCCCTTCCTGAGGCAACAGGAAATCCAAATCAGGTCCCCCGTATCAAAGACCTGGACTTACCCCAGTATACCACAAAGGAATTGCAGGATTTTTCAAGTAATTAATCTTTATGATATAAGCTCCCGGGTTCGAATCCCATTCTAGGTATGTTTTTCCTGTGCATGCATGGGTTCTCTCCAGGCTTCCACCCACTGTCTGAAAACTTGACTGTGAGCTTAATTGGTTAGTCTAAATTGCCCTTGCATACGATTGCATGCATGCAAGGTTGTATGTTCTGTTTGTCTTGCCCTGTGTTGGACTGGTGACCTGTTGTGAATGCTGGAGATAGGCACCAGCCCCTCCACATGACCTTGCAAGGATTAGCAGGTATAGAAAATGGATGGATGGATGGCATACCATGAAAAATCTGAGAAAAAAATCAGTGACCTATCAGTTCTCTTAGTTATCCATCAGTCAGTAAGTTTCTTTTCCACCAACCCGTCAAACCCTTCCCTCTAAAGTTTCTTTCACTCAATATCAGTGTCAGATTCATTTTCTCTGACTGTCTTCCATTACTGTCGGTCTGTAGTTGCTCACATTGTGTCTGGATGAACAGGTGCATTACTTATAAATCTTGTCAGAAGGGGGCGTTTTGCAGTTTGACCTTTTTTTTTTGTTTTTTTTTACCGTGTCCTGTCCAGCAGAGTAGTGCTCAGAATTGTTGTCTGAGTGCCAAGAAATTGCCCAACAGATTTACTTTCACAAGCGGAGCATCACAGCTATTGCTTGTTACGGACACGGAGACTGAAATGAAAAGTAAAACAGAAGCTTGACAAAGAAAGAGATGGGGCAAAAGGGAAAGAGGGGAAAAAGGAGGAGAGAGTGGAGGAGAGAAAGAAGGATGAATAGAATAAAAGATTACACCCTGCTTGCTTATACGCAAAATAACACACGGTATTTATGAATGTAAAATGTACTTGGTGAGAAGTGCAGCCCAATATAGATCATCTGTGTATCTATCAACACCTGTGTGGATGCGCTTTGTATACAAGGTTTCTCCACAGAAATATGCAATAGCAAGTGTGAGGACCCACCGACCTGCCCCGTGAGTTTGACCTTGATTTAGTGGAAGCTTTCTGCCCTTTAGTGTTCGTTAATCACTGTGTGTCTCTGTGCTAAAGGTTTTCTCCTTATCGTGACACAGGCACAGGTCTTGTCAGTGAAAGAAAAACAAAAAACAAGGTAAAGTGGCACAATGCAGAGTCCAGTCGCTGTGCTGTGGATAAACTGCATGTTTATGAGCAAATAATAGCATGATAGATTTCCCCTATTTTTGTGTCTTATCTTGGTGAGGAAAAGGGCAGCGTGCAACAATCGACAGTGAAATCCTCCCACAGTGACACATATTCTCTCTCATAGCTGGTCTGCTGCATTGTTGTCATGGAAGCTGACTTGATTCCAGCTATCACCAGCAGTCATCTTTAATTAGGGCGTGCACGCAAATAACAGCACTGTTTAATCCTATAGCTGATTGAATTCACAAGCAGTCAGGCGTGGAACCGAAACCTTTGCGATGCTGGGTCAGACTAGTCATCTCTGAAGGATTGCTGTTAGGGTCTACTGTGTGGGCTGTAATTGTGTGACCAATGCTGGTTCCACTTACTCCCATACGGAAACCTCTGCTACAAACAAAGAAAAAAGAGAACTTCAGGTCCGACACAAATGATCAAACAGGTCCAATCACATAAAATCACCGCTGCAGCTGCATTCAAACGCTGGCTTTGTGAATTGAAGAGGCACGCAGAGCTTAACACACCTTAATGGACTGACATCTTGCCTTATGTCTTTTCCTCCACTTCAAGGCAGAATGAAGGCTTTGCTATGTGCTCAATTTACTGAAGTGCTACTGTCCAAATTACTTTAAGATGGAATGCTGCGGTTGCCTTGGAGACATGCTGTGGAGGAAGAATACTCACCTGGGATGTGACAAAACGAAAGGCTGCCTCTGCGATTCAAGAACTGTAGTTGTCACTTCATTGCAGGTTTTAATAAGGAGTCTGAGTAATGATGGATATCAGTTTGGAGTTGAGATAACCATTGATTTTCCAAACCCTGTTGAATTAAGTGCTCAAACACCCAATCAAGGATTAAAAGAGGAACTTACAGGAAGCTGGTAATGATTTTGCAACGCATGCTCAGTGTATTGAATACTTTTGTAGACATCTGCTAGCTTGTACTAATCTTCTTTCCATACATCTATTTCAACAACCAAATCTTTACAGTTAAAATGGGTTTCTCTGTCAAATTTACCGATTGATTATAATGTATAAATAAACTAAATGAAGTCCTTTGAACTAATGCATTGATAAACCTGCATTCAAGCAAATCCATCCCCATTGCACAAATTTTATCTTTCAGTTGTGTTCATGCTTGCAGCTAACAAGAGTTATATTCACTTCCATGTTTGAAATCCAGAAATATGGAAGAAAAGCAGGAAGAAAAGCAGGAAGAAAAAGTTGCTAAAGAGTGATACTCTTAACTCGAACGTACCACTAGTGTTAATTTTGACAGCATATATTAATTCAGTTTTTAGTCGCATTTTCTTCACCTTTAGTTAGTTTTGTTTTCATCCAATTTTATTTTAATGTAAATTGTGTTGTCCATGCATGGATAAGTGGGTATAGACAACAGAAGGATTGATGGATGGATTTTATTTCTATCCAATTACTTTGTTTTGTTTCTATTTGTTGTCAAAAATGTTGACCATTTCGGTCATAGTTATCGTCATTCTAAATAAGTTTCTATATGTTTTGTGTAATTTGTACAAAAACCAATGACACAATATTTCCATCATATTTTCAGTCATCTGTGTTGCCAGTAAAACACCAGACATAGATTCGACATATTCATGTTTTGTTGTGTCAGATTAGTCATTTTAAAATTTCTTACCTGCTCTGAAAAACAATGGAAGTCCTGATTGGGATTTTTTTATGCTTAAGCCAATATTCTTAGGTTTTCTGGCAAAAAAATATGATGAAATTTGCTCTTAAAATGCACTTCAGTCTGAGGATACTGTATTAAATTGTGTATAACTCAGAATAAAAAGCAGCAGATTCTTGCATTTCTCCAACTGGTATTACACTATAGGCTGACATGGCTATCTTCCCACCCGCTGTCCTCTCTATTCCTAACATTTAACGTGTGAAGAATTTTAAAATACAATGAATGTGCATCATCTTATTTTATAATTTTTTATATTGTCCCAACTGCGTCTTGATTTGTGGTATCATAAGGTTAATGGAATTCCTCTGGGCTGGACTTCTGTATCACTTGCAGTACCTTTCTAATGAGCCTTTTAGCCGCATCCTTTCCAGTTGTTCTGCATCAGCTCACTGCTCTTCTAAGCTTTTCTGCTGAGCAGATAACTTTCCTCTAATTATAAGGACATGCAGCTTCAGCTATTTATGCTCATGCATTAGTCTGGATTAGTTATGATAGTTTGTTGGTGTTCCAGGTGTTATGGTGTCACATCCTCACCTCAATGTGCCTGGAGACTTGAGTGTTCTCACCTCAGCAGCTTGGCACACTGCTCTCCAATTAGCTGTGTTAGGACAGTCCTGCACTGTAGTTTCAGCTCTGACAGTCTCAGTTAATGTTAAAACGTAGTGTATGAATCTCACCCTTTCACCCTGTGTTAGAAAAATGACAAGATTAACAGATGCATTCTTAAGGCTAAAGACAAGATGATTATTGCAGATAAACGCATAAAAAACAAATACCTTGTATGTCCAATATACTCTGTGTTTTTGAGTTTGTTGAAGCCATTCTAATTTGTTTTGGTCATAAAATTGGATTGATTTAAGGGAATATTTGTTTACACATAAAAAAATCATTTGTAGCACTTTGCAGACATTCTAAGCAGTGGGGGCATCAACTTGAATGCTAAAGCCCTGAAACAACAATGAATCATTTTCAGCACACACTAATTGTAATCGTGGTTATTATTAGTAGGACTTAGTAAAGATTGGGAGGTTTGATCAGATATTGTGTAATTCTTTCATCCCTAATCTGTTGAATCCTGGTCCTGGGTATTGTTATTTTTTCTTTTCAAAAGCTGGTATGCAGTTAGGTTGTTTCTTTCCACGCAGCTGTTGATAAATGGTTTGTGGTTGCTCTTTTGTGACCTGAAGTCTAGCAGTTTAAGATCTCCTACTCCTACTGTCTTGCACATTGTTATAGCTGTGGATTGTTGCCCACTGTAAACCTAATCAGAGCAAAAACAGTACAAAAAAAAAAAAAAAATCGACCACTATATTTAGTTCTGTTTCTGTTCTGATTTCCACACTTTATATCAAGCCCAAAACCTGCTCTGAATGTTGTTCGGCTTCCTGTGATGTGTCCCCGTTTTTTTAAAATATGGTATAAAGAAAAAAAATGCTCAAGATTAAGCTTGCAAACATGTCAAAGTTAAGACTTTATCCAATTAGTGCCGGCGTTAGCTGCACATATTAAAATGACACACAATGCTGTAGCTATAAATAAGGATGCAGCGTCTCAGTCAATACGTCAGATTTAATAAGGACTGAAATTCATTGTTGGCTGTACTCCAGTTTGAGTCGTATGTTACGCTCCACCAGTGGATGAGCATTACAGCTTTACTAATCTAAAAGGATGTGTCCCCTTCAGTCAGTTATAAATATTAAGTAATAGCCAGAGGCTCTTCTATAAGTTTGTTCCTTTTATTAACAATCTGATAAATGTCAATGTATATTGCTTATTTTATAAGAAAGATATATGATGTTATTCTAGTGTAGATGATGTCTATGTGAAAATGCTTGTGGCCAAAACAACAGAATTACAATACTACAGCAATACTCTCTGTTGCTCTTTGGAGCTCTTTTCTTTGCAGTCTACAGCGTGACACTCCTTTACTATCTTCTCCAGGGCATTAGGAGTGTTACGATACACACAGCATACGAGACATTTATTGACAGACAAGATTTTTGCAATATTATTTAGAAAACTAAAAATCCCTCTTTAAATAGTCGATGTTGTGTAGGTGTAGGTTTTACAAAGCAAAAATAAAGGTTTTAAATCTTAAACAGTGTTTTAAATATTCTCTGTTCAGTTAGAATTATCCAGTTCTGGGCCCTGTTCTATGAAGCCAGATCAATGGGTTATGATGATAAATTCAATGGTTCAGTTTGGGATTTTTAGTATAACAAGCATTGCTGACTTCTTATCTGGATCTGTCACTAGGATAACATCTGCTGGAAGCCTAGCCTGCTCCAGAGCAGGTAAGGATTCCAGAATAGAG
This sequence comes from Crenichthys baileyi, assembly GCA_036173005.1. NCBI lineage: Eukaryota > Metazoa > Chordata > Actinopteri > Cyprinodontiformes > Goodeidae > Crenichthys > Crenichthys baileyi. The sequence goes on from JAHHUM010000338.1 coordinate 269,473, forward strand.
CTCGAGACCATGACATTGTTTCTCAACCAATCAGTGCTATGAGAAAATAAGAAGGACAGCAGTGCATGAACAACATCCTCTTTCTTTTCTTCCTATCTGAGGAGATCTTCTTCACCAGAAGATCTTTGTGAGAGATATTTCAGCAGAGCTGGTCCCTATCTATGTAAGACAGAGATGGATTGATCTGAAGTTGGTTCCTCTTTGATAAAATACCTTTTTTTAAGAGTGTCTAAGCAATGAGCACATCATAATCTCCAAACTGGTATATATTTTGTCTGTACGTTAATGTACATATTCACAAATCTTGTACTATTGGTAAAAGACTGTATAAAATTCTAAATCATAACACATTTTAGGAACTCCTTCCTTTCTAACTTCAAAATAATTCTCACACATAGTTACGTTGTGTCAAGCTTAAAGCAACCACATTTATATTGATGGCCCATAATAAAAGCTTACACTTACTGCACCAGGCAGAGTAACACACTATCAGCAATTAAATAGCACTTAGGAAGACAGATTTCCTATTGATGAGAAATATTATCTGGTTTTAATATTGCATATACAGGGGTTGGGCAATGAAACTGAAACACCTGTCATTTTAGTGTGGGAGGTTTCATGGCTAAATTGGACCAGCCTGGTAGCCAGTCTTCATTGATTGCACATTGCACCAGTAAGAGCAGAGTGTGAAGGTTCAATTAGCAGGGTAAGAGCACAGTTTTGCTCAAAATATTGAAATGCACACAACATATGGGTGACATACCAGAGTTCAAAAGAGGAGAAATTGTTGGTGCACGTCTTGCTGGCGCATCTGTGACCAAGACAGCAAGTCTTTGTGATGTATCAAGAGCCACGGTATCCAGGGTAATGTCAGCATACCACCAAGAAGGACGAACCACATCCAACAGGATTAACTGGGGACGCAAGAGGAAGCTGTCTGAAAGGGATGTTCGGGTGCTAACCCGGATTGTATCCAAAAAACATAAAACCACGGCTGCCCAAATCACGGCAGAATTAAATGTGCACCTCAACTCTCCTTTTCCACCAGAACTGTCCGTCGGGAGCTCCACAGGGTCAATATACACGGCCGGGCTGCTATAGCCAACCTTTGGTCACTCATGCCAATGCCAAACGTCGGTTTCAATGGTGCAAGGAGCGCAAATCTTGGGCTGTGGACAATGTGAAACATGTATTGTTCTCTGATGAGTCCACCTTTACTGTTTTCCCCACTTCGGGAGAGTTACGGTGTGGAGAAGCCCCAAAGAAGCGTACCACCCGACTGTTGCATGCCCAGAGTGAAGCATGGGGGTGGATCAGTGATGGTTTGGGCTGCTCTATCATGGCATTCCTTGGCCCCAATACTTGTGCCTAGATGGGCACACTGCCAAGGACTACCGAAACATTCTTGAGGACCATGTGCATCCAATGGTTTTAAACATTGTATCCAGAAGGCGGGTGTCGTGTATCAGGATGACAATGCACCAATACCACAGCAAGACTGGTGAAAGATTGGTGTGATCAACATGAAAGTGAATTTGAACATCTCCCATGGCCTGCACAGTCACCAGATCTAATATTATTGAGCCACTTTGGGGTGTTTTGGAGGAGCGAGTCAGGAAACGTTTTCCTCCACCAGTATCACGTAGTGACCTAGCCATTATCCTGCAAGAAGAATGGCTTAAAATCCCTCTGACCACTGTGCAGGACTTGTATATGTCATTCCCAAGACGAATTGACGCTGTATTGGACTAAAAGGAGGCCCTACACCATACTAATAAATTATTGTGGTCTAAAACCAGGTGTTTCAGTTTCATTGTCCAACCCCTGTACATTCCCTACTGAGCGCGTATCTCCAAGGATCCTTCTACTGAAAGAAACTGACAGGGCCATCTGAAAAAAGGCTTTGGTGCCCACCTTGAAGCACACAAAGACTTTCCACATTTCTGGGTTCAAATTGACTTTAACTGTCAGTTTTTGTATTCCAGTTGGTTTAATTTTTGAAATAAAGCTCTCATTAAAAAGAAAAGCAAAACCAGTTAGCAGAGTCTCTACAAAGCTATAAATCATATTTATGACTGGTACAACCAATTAAAACAGCTAAGTTCAACCACAAAAAATGACCAATTTTGCTCTAAAATAAAACTACTTCTTTCTAATTTCGTGATACCCAGTAGGGCAAATATTGCTGTACATTTAGATGTTTTTGTGGCCGCTGTTTGCCGGGGATGACAGTGCTCGTTAGGTGAAGACTTATCCAGCAAAACAGTTCTTGGCAGATTTTTTTCCCTTAAGGTAACAGGCATTGTTGGAAAGTTTGAGAGAGTTTGCTGTTGTTTCGCCATAATTAGGAGAAGGTGGATGTTATGTGGGGTGACAGTGGGTGCTGTGCTGAGTAGAAGTGAAGGTTCTTTTGTTGTAGGTGTCTGGGAGGTATGTCCTCGCATTCCTCGGTAAAGGACGCCAGGGACTGAGAGACTGCTGTTAACTGACAGCCATCACTTCGTATCAGGAGGCTGATCGCTCTGTCCTCCTGAGTCCTGTGTCAATTAAATAGCAGCAATCTGTGGAGGTAGAAAAGAGGACAACCTCATTTCAGTGCTGCAGAAGTCTGAAGATTAGCTTCAGATTGCTGCAGGCGTTGACTCGATTCTGCCAGCTCCCACTTTGACTGGCTCAACACCCAACAAACAGCAGGGAGGTGGATAAGAGGAAGATTTCATCCACATCAATACCACATCTTTGGATGTTTTCAAAGCACACTGAGTACAAACATGATGAAATAGTAGTACTGCAGAATACTGTGAGCATTCTTCACATTGGTGTCTAAAAAGCAGCCTGAAATCTATGTCAGAAAAGCCAGCAGTGATCAAAAACTTTTTTCTTTTTGTATTTTCTTAACTCTACAGTTCTTACTAAGCCTGTGATCATTGAATGCTTCACAACTGATATAGGAGATAAAAAAAAAAAATGTTTAATGGTATTTTATTAGTTTGTTTCAGTGTGGGATTTATTTAACGTCACAATATATTGCAGAAATCAAGACCTTTGAGATTCTTTGCAGTGTCTTATGAGAGCTGGAAGCTGAAAACTCACACCAATGACTCCTCTCTGAACCTGGATACATTTAAGCCATTCAATAGTCCAGGCAAACTGCTTCTTGTAACTTGACATGGAATGTTCCTTTGAAACTCATTGTGCCACTGGAGTTAGAAGAGTTCAAGCCTCTTTGGCGCCTATGGTAAAACTATCCCAGATATTTGAGCAAAAAGTGCAGTTTTATTTTTATTATTAGGAGAATTATTTTGTTGAAATATTTATGGTTGGATTTATGTAATTGAATAATTTTAAGATGTTTGTGCGCGGGTGTGGCACAGGGGTAAAACCCATCTTCAGAGACTTCAGTCCATGACGCAGCCCGTCGCGGGTTCCACTCCCGGCCCAGGCGACCTTTGCTGCATGTCTTCCCCCTCTCTACACCCCTTTCCTGTCAGCTTACTGCTGAAAAGAAATGAGAAAAATAAAGGCCACTAGTGCTGCAAAAAAAAAAAAGAAATTGGTGAAGTTTAAGCCTCTGACAAAAAGAGTAGGAGTATAAATACACTGGAAAACAACAGTGTTGGGAGATTGAAACTATAAAAACCAATCAACCACTGAATGCATAAGCAGAAATGTTTACTTGTATTAGAACCAGCCAATTTACTGATGGAATGGGGGTACAGTGTCTGTCAAAAGTATTCGTACCCCTTGAACTGTTTCACGTTCTGTCACATTACAGCCACAAACTTCTATGTATTTCAATGGGTCTTTATGTGATAGCTCATAAATTCAAAGTGGAAGAAAGTGATACACAGTTTTTAAAATCTTACAGAAAAAAAAACATCTAAAAAAAGTTTGATATGCATTAGCATTGGGCCCTGATTATGTTAACATTTGTTAAAACTTTTCGTTTGGATTACAGCTTCATATCTTTCCAGGGTATGTCTCTACTGGCTTTAAACATCTAGATAATGGCATTTTTCCCATTCTTTTGTGCATAATAGCTCAACCTCAGTCATACTGGACCTGGACTGAGTGCCTCAGTGGACAACAACAGATTCACAATTGGATTTAGTTCTGGACATGAAGTTAAAGTTGGAGGGTTTTTGTTGCAGTGAGCCCCTAAATGCACATTGGACAGCACAATGTAGCCCTGTTAGAGAAAATGCTTGGCTGGCTTCAAAAATATTGAATTTTGTGGCTAGAGAGCAAAAGTGAAACCAGCCAATGAAATATGAAATGCAACTTAAGATTTATCTGCTGAAAAAGCAAGCACAGATGATATAGACTGTCCATTATTACACTTAAGACAGACTGAAGTGCATCAGCTGTGTTGTAATGGTTGGCACTGTCTCCTTACAGCGAGATAGTATCTGGTGCAGATCCTACCTGTGGTTGACTTTATGTATAAAGATTTTACATCAGCTTACCTTCCACAGTCCAAGATATTAGGCATATTCTAAATTATTAAACCTATGCCTGAATTTGAGCCTCTATAGTTACATGTCTTAGAGACAACCTAAGAGGTTTCCTCTACTGTCTAGGTCCCTTCCAGGAAGAAAAATCTAAGGTGTGCTAGATTACATAAAGTGCACAAGACAAGGACTAAAACTCAGTGGAACCAGGGATACATCAGTTAGTGTTTACACTCACCTATGAAACATATTGCAGCCTCTGCCTGGATTCGGTGCTGCCTTATAGCCAGTGTAGTTGGGACTGTCAAAAATAATAGGATCATGGGCACTGAATAAGTGCAGTAAATTTTTGATCCACCATGCAAAGCCATCTAAGATGAGTCTGGAGTCTGATTTGCGAAGGCTTAATTTATTTTTATGTGACAGTGATCCCAAACACAGTGCCAATGCAGTAAGAGTGTCCCTGGACTGAAAAACCCAATATGGAACAGAGAAGGGAAGAAATGGCTGCCAATATCTTAGAAAACTGCTTTGAAATGTTCTTTAAATGACCTAGAAATATAAGCAAACAATGTCAGGAGGCAAACTAAATGTAGAAATAACTTATTTAGCGTAAAAAGCTCTAGGGTTATTTCCCCTTTTGGCAGTTTGTACCCACATTTCAAGATGTTGCCATTTTATCCCAACTTACTTCTGTTTTAAACCCGTAAACATACAATTTCCTCCCTATTGTGTATTTAATTCTATGTTTTTCTTTGTCAAATATTTTGATAAATATTCCTAAAATGCTCAAATGTAATTTCTAATTTAATTTATTTACATTTTATTTCTTATAGCAATACTTTTCATTGCACTGTGTTTCTACTTCTATTTTGTGAGTCAGCAAACACGTCCCCTGCCTAAATGAATAGAAGTGAGAGATCTTCTGCTGGTAGAAAATATTTACTTTATATTAATATTTGTTTTAGTCTATACAGCAGACTGAGTAGATTATAGAAGATGACCCTAAATCATCAGTTGCCAAAGTAGATAGGAACTGGCCGGTGTCAATGCAGACAGCTCCTTCTATTACACAGAAAGCACACATATTTATTATTGATATTTCTCTTTTGTTGTGCACCAGCTCCACAGAATACTCAGGAACAAAGCTGGTTTAGTTCACTTGTTGAAAGTCATTCTGTATGCACATTTCTGCTCTAGAATGCAGATTATTGGCACTATATTTGGTTATATGTAGCAGTGGAAACAAGTTGCTTTTGATATTGTTCTGCAAGGACAACAGAACTGGGCAGAGTTAACAATCTGCTGTGGATTTTTAACATAATGCAGCAAATTCAATTAAGTTGAATCAAAATGCACATCACTAAGTCAGTTAGGGCTGACCATTTTGACTTATTTCACATCCATCCATGCCAGTGTTAACATAAGCACTGACAAGACCTTCAGCTAGCGACCCAGTCTCGAATGAATTCGTTTTTAATAGTAATTTCCATTCTGATCTATGTAGCTTTTTGACTTACAATGGACTTACAATGGACTAGAAATGCGCAATTAAAAACCAAGGCAAAATCTTGACAAATCTGATGGTTACACGAACAGAGACGCTTCAATTGCAAAAAAGTATCAAATGTTCCACATAGTTGTATAACTGTTTACCAGTCAACAAATGTAGCAGATTTAATAAACTGTGTTCTGACAATAGATGAACTGTGCTTGTCTCCAAATAGGATTGATCATTTATTATTAGTGGTAGAATGTATCTTGTCATGAAAGGTGTGGAATTCGTTATAAACAAATATGTGAAATTAAAGTAATTTTTATGTAGTTTTTGTAGTTTATGAAACTCCCAGCTTCATATAGCTTTGTTATCTTCTTGAAATATGTATATAATATTTTTTCAGATGTCGGATGGAGGGACATGAAATCATTCTGTTGACCATTATTACATCAGTTTAGTCAAATAAAAAAAAAAGATTTTTGTAAATTGTTTAAACATGGGGCTGCACGGTGGCGCAGTGGGTAGCACTGTTGCCTTGCAGCAAGAAGGTCCTGGGTTTGATTCCCGGCCGGGGGTCTTTCTGCATGGAGTTTGCATGTTCTCCCCGTGCATGCGTGGGTTCTCACCGGGTACTCCGGCTTCCTCCCACAGTCCAAAAACATGACTGTTAGGTTAATTGGTCTCTCTAAATTGCCCTTAGGTGTATGAATGAGTGTGTGCTTGGTTGTTTGTGTGCTGCCCTGCGATGGACTGGCGACCTGTCCAGGGTGTACCCTGCCTCTCGCCCATAGACTGCTGGAGATAGGCACCAGCTCCCCCGCGTCCCACTATGGAATAAGCGGTAGAAAATGACTGACTGTTTAAACATGATCCTTTTTTCATTAAGGAGAAATATGCATATTACATTTAAAAAGGAACATTGGATATTAGCGAAAAAAAATAAATCTGTTTTATAATGTCTATATTACTTAGAGGCTGCAGAAGCATGAAGGACATGTATGATTTTAAAGCAAATCACAGTCTAAGTTTATAAGTTTTAGGGTCACATCTATTTCTCTGAAAAAATAGCTAATTCAAATATAAAACCTGAGTTTATTTACAATTAACATGCTTTATGTTTAAACATTTGCAAAATAAAAATCCTATATGTTCTGTTTCAAATTGGTCTGTTTTAAATACTTAAAATATATTCCAATAACTAAAATAAACGACTTTAAAGCAATAAACCTTTTGCTTAGAAAACTAATTTGAAATTGAAATCAAAGTTCTTACATTCCCTATGCAGAAAAGATTAGAGAGATAATTGCAGGTAAGTTGGAAGCAGCAATGCCGTATGATCCTTTTCCTGTTTGAATGGCCTGTGCTCGTTGCAATGACAAAGTTGTGTTTCTCTGTGCCTTGTTTTGACAGCCGGAGACTGAGTCAGGCACACAGAGTTCAGCCCATCTATCCCCTGCCATTGACCCCACTAATCACATCAGGAGCACTATGATGTTAATCATCTCTCCCAGGAGACACTGCACATGGCAGCTCACTAGAGTTTATGTGCTAGGCTGGAGTTATGCTACAAGGCAGCTAAAATGAATTCGAGGGTCAGAATATCACAGGCTGAATCTCTGAGGTTGAACATGTTTTCCATTTTTCTACATATTTCTACATGTTCTATCATTAAATAGGATTAGGTGGTTTACACTACATTGGAAAGGCTCTAGTACCACTTGAACTTTTTCTCACATTACAACCACAAAATTCAAATGTGTTTAGTTTAATCTCAGTATAAATACAGCTGTTCTGTGAAGGCATCAGGTTTTTAGAGAACACTGGTGACCAAACAGCATCATGAAGACCAAGGAACACAGCAGACAGGCCAAGGAGGAAGTTGCTTTAATTACCTTTAAAGCAGGGTTAGGTTATGATACAGTACCCAAAGCTTTGAACATGTCACAGAGCTCAATCCATCATCTGAAAATGGAAAGAAGTGGGCATGATCGTCCACCTGAAGTGACATGCCAGGACAGGCAAATATATGTGTGGTGAAAAAACACACTTAATTAAAATCACCCTGAGACACACCATGCTTCCTCTGAAACATAGTGGCTGCTGTGGGATGCCTTTCTTCAGCAGAGACAGGGAAATTGGTCCAAGGTGATGAATAGATGGATGGAACTAAATAAAAGGTAATCCTGGAACATAACCTGTTAAGAGGTTGCAAAAAAGACTACAGTTAAGGTTCACCTTCCAGCAGGATAATAGACATTAAACATGTAGTACAAGCTACAATGGGAGTATGTGGATCAAAGTATATTTAGACCTTTGAACGGCCTAGTCAAAGTCCAGAGCAAAATCCAATTAAAATTTGTGGAAAGACTTGATAATTGGTCCTCAGAGGCACTCTCTATCCAATGTGTCTGAGCTTGGGCTATTTGCCAAGAATGGTAATGGATGGTTTGGGGGGCTGAAAACAAATGTCAGTCACACTTTTCATTTTTTTATTTCCTAAAATATTTTTTAAATCTGTGTCATTTTCCTTCCACTTTAGAATGATGTTCTAATCTGTCTTGGTCTATCACGTACCTGTAAAGGTCTGTGGTTGCAGCACGATGAAATATGAAATAGTAAAAGGGATATGAATAATTTTGCAAGTCTCTGAATTTCTACCAGATTCTCTAAGGCTGCCACCATGTTTTTCCCCAACAAACATTAGAGATGTCCAGCCGCTATTCTACCATAACTCATTCTGTATCTCTCTGATTCCACTAATTAATTTTGCATATGTTGATTCAAGATATTTTGTTTTGTTATGTTGCATCCCAACATTGCCTTAATTGATTTTACTTATAGGAGGTGTTTGCAGTTTTAAACGTATCAGTGCAATTCTGCACCAATTCCCCACTATGCTTCCGGCTTCCAAAGCCTGTTTCAACCACGATTAGATCTCATTCTAACATGTTTTTTATTAGACTCTGGTAAATGATGAAAGTATGAGCTGTGCCTGCTCCTGAAATAACCAAAAGCTGATTGTTTGTAATGAGAAATACATAAAAGAATTTTGATATGCAGCAGATATCACGTGTTTAAAATTTACATTCAAACATCTCCAAAGGTCACAGTGCACATCTATCGTTTTGATTCACATTCTGCAGAACTGCTGCTCATTTCATATACACTATTCATTTGACTACAGCAAAAAAAAAGTGGGGGAGGGTTAGGTACAAACAAAAAGGTTGAGGCTGTTTGTTTCCTGGCACCCAATGGCAATCTAACGTGCCTGGAATAAAGACCAGTGACCTTGTGAGAAGTAAACAAATCCTGCAGGTGCCAAAAACCTGACAACGAAACATACTTTTCCAGCAAAGGGGCCCATTATTTTAGAGAGAATAAAGGTGGCATGAAACGTGGGAGATAGGAGGCACAGGGAGAGAGGGGGATTTACTTGGTAGGAGTTGAAACATGTGCACACAACCCTGATAAAACAGTCACCAAAATGTTTTTTGTAGCTTTGCTTGCAAGTCTCCAAAAGGGTTCAGGACCCAGTTGCTGCCACACTGTAATCATGTTGGTAATCATGGCTGAGGTGTTTCCACCACTAAATGAGGCCCAATCGTCAGACTCTATGACAGAGGGTTGATGAGAAAAAGTGGTTTCGTGTATATTCCTTCCTCCTTTTGCTTTTTTTCATATGTTGGTAGATCTAAAATTAAACTGTAAAATAGGTAAGAACAAAAAAGATGGATGTAAAATTATTCCTCCGGTCAAGCAGCAGTTATGCAGCTGCAGATTTTATCTTTTTGACATTAGGTCAGCATTATGGATGACACTCACAAATCTATTGAGTTGTCACAGACTTTAATTGTAAAGACGTCAATTACTATCTTTGACTGCCATCTATGTTTCTCATTATATTTACTGTAATGTACTGTGTGAACTGTGTTTACATATGTAGGCCCATCAGGACTGCACTTCCTGTGCAGATGGCCATACATATGTTCTTTGTTTAAAGAGGCCTGCTGTAGAGTTTTACCCTATAAGCACGGTTAATATTCTCAGATACAGAATGTAAAGAGAAGCTCTGATGGAACCTTTTTCAAAAGTTCAAAAAATAAGCTGTTATATTTTGTAAGTGTTTGGGTTTTGGTTTTCTTTCGTTTCACCTCGATGATAACATTACTCCGACTTCCCAGTTTTGAGATTCGACGTAAATGGAATGCAGTAGCTCCCTCTGGCGCATCATTGGTTGCTTTGATTGCCCTCTTTTTTGCCAAGCCTGTGATTCCTAGCTTGCTGAGAAGTCTGCACAGTGACCGCCCTGCAAAGCCTCGGCACCCCACCTCAGTGGTCTCACAGATGGTTGTCCAGGCATTGCTCCTACACTACTCTGTCAACTCCTAGTACTTGGCAAATTTTTGCTCTTGGGCCTTGCCCATGCACTCCTCCCAAGGTACAGTGAGCACTATCATCGTCAGCTTTCTGGTTGAATTGGAGAAGATGACCCTGTCTGGACGCAGTGTGGTTAAGGCGATATGCTTTGGAAAACGCAGCTGTTTAACCAGCTCCATTCTTAGCTCTCACTCAGCTGCTGTGACAAGGAGGATCGACACTAATCCAGGTTGTGTGGACTATCTTTCTTGTGTCTAAATGAAGATGGTCTTTGGGAGACATTTTCTGCAGTTTTTTTGGCTGGTTACCACCTCTGCTAGTGCTTAAAGCACTTGATCATGCCGCCAGCGATAGCTGCCATTTCCAAGTGCTTTCATGCAACTTCTGAGAGATCGTCTTATGGAGCACAGCACACAGACAGGCAACCCTTCACTGTTCAGCCGATTCTCACTCGTTGTTTCCGATCCACCATCCTGTTTGCGCTTTCTTCTTCCATACTAGCTCAAACTTCCTCCTGGAGAAGAGGCCGCCTCTTTTTGCCAGTGGCTTTGCAAATCTGGACTCTGGGGAAGTAACCAAGATCCGCACGGCTTCTGACCACATTCCCCAAAATTTACTAACCTTACTAAACCCATCTGGTTCCTGTCACTGAAGATGTTGTGACAGTGATATCATTCATAAAAGTCCTGATTGGTGGTTGTCTTGACCCAGATTTTGTTTTTGGTCCTCTGCATTCCACCTCTGCAGATTTGGCAACCAGGTTCATCGCTAGGGCAAATAGGGTAACAGAGATGGTACAACCTGTTATAATTTCCATTTTTAGTTGGTATCAGCTGGATAATTCAGACCCTGAGGAGACTCTCAGCCTGAAATCATTGTAATAATCCATGATTAGGTTGCAGATGTTGCCAGGCATGTGGTGTTTTTGCAGTGTTAGCCATGCGGCATTGACCCATAGGCATTTGCCAGGTCCAGCCACAGGACAGCAAGATCTCCTTTTACCTCTTGGGCCTCACAAATGAGTTGGGTGACGACGCCTATATGTTCTAAGTAGCCAGGTACTACAGGGATCCCCGAGGTTTTGTCTTTGACTGTAGAAGATAGTGTAATCTCATGTAATTGTTGCTAAAGACTTGTTTAGATTATTATCCCCCATTAAAAATAAACACAACACCCTAGCCAAGTACACCAAGTATAGTCAGTTTCCTCTCTTATGTAATTTTACTTTATACAACATTAGCTCTCTAATGTGTTTAAGATTTTTCTTCAGCATATGACCACAGCAAGTGCTATCATTATTAATTGAGCTTTAAGTGTGTGGTCCATTGACTGTGTGTATCAGAGCAGTCAGCCCAGCGTGGGCTGCCAGCCACCATGTAATTGAAAGATCCCGATGCTTGAATTGAAATTACAGCAGGCCTTCAACATTCACTGAAGACCGGCACCTGGCACACCCATTGTGTCTGGCCTTTATTTACAGGCTTTGTTCCTGTTGTTTGAGGTGTGATATCGCTCGGCACAGAAAAAGCAACAGCGGGGACAAGACAATCTTTTATTTAGAACCGCAAATAGTGCCACAGCTCCAAACAGTACTGAATGCTGAAGTGCATATTATCTCTGTGATTCAAAATAACTTCTTGTTAAACTTGGAAACTGAGACTGAAAAACTTTATGTTTCATAATGGCTAATTAGATGCTGGGATTGTCTCATGCATCAGACAATATAATAGTTGAAGAGCATTAACACAGCAACTCTAGAAACCCTTAACCCCTGTAGAGGACTTAAGCACAATCAGCTGTGTTGCTCTGCAGCTTTTCTGCTCTATTTTTTTTCTTTTAACTTGAAAGGAAACAGATTTTCTGTCTGTCCTCCTGTTTCCAATGAACAAAGACAGATGAATGTGGGATGTACAATGAGGCTGTTCAAGTTAAACGGCACACTTTGACACACCAGCGCCGAGCCCACATCTGTTGTTACATGGAAGTACCCTCCAATTTTCCGATGATATCTTCATTTCATTATAGCTGAACCTCACTTTAACGGTTGGATGGGTGCATATGGGGAAATCCGTGGGGACTATTACCTGCAGCCCATTCAGTGGGCAAAGATGTGATGTCCAGCACAAAATTAATTATTTGTGGTCCAACCATTTCTGACAGATCGATCTAGACCTGACCAGACCTGCTTTAAGATTACAATTAAAACACACAAGGTTTTCGTACAGGGTAGGACCTGTATGGTATTCTTATGGTATTGTCACATTACAGAGTAAAAACCACAGTTTCACAATACCATGGTATTTGTCATAAAATTAATAAAGATACAATTACAACATGATTTAATTGCTTTTATTTAAAGCAGAATGCAAAAATCAAAAATTGTAAAAATATATTTTTTAAATGTAGTAATTATAGTCATTATTAGGGAAGCACAATATATCACATCGGTATCAGTATAATAACCGTATAACAGTCTAATACGTGGTGGTATAATAACCACAGCTGTTAATTTTTATTTTGTGTCATTGCCTATGCTTTAACAAAGGTCCTTTACTGTGCTTCAGTCTACCTGAATGTCATTTTAAAGACCGATCTGATAGATGCTCTTTTGCCTGCTATCTTCTCCAGACAAGCCTATGTGCATAAGAGACTGCTGTCATGGAATATCAAGTGCTGATTTACTGTATTATAGATTCAAAGATGATGCCTCCTGCTGTCCCGCCACCTGTTCCGTCAGCCGAGAGCACTGTCGCTGCGCACACATCCATGGCTCGTTTAGCAGGGTGCAGCAATTCAAAACACAAACACATCCCCATTAACAAGTCAAAGATAACCACAAGAAGCTCAAAAGCACATAACTGCCTGATTCTACTGCACAAGCTGCTCACGCTCCTTAAATAAATAGATACAATGGTTGTAGTCGTGGAACTCCAGCTATCTAGCTTCAGCATCATCCTCACTTGACTCCTCCATATTTGACAGTGATGAAGTACATCTCCTGGATGTTTTTGTTTCCTTTTTGAAAAATGAAGCTATCAGTTTTTGTAGAAGAGGAAGAATAGCAGTGGGTGGCATCTGAGACTCGTGGCAATGCCAACACCCCACCCCCTTTCTTCCAACATATACCTCCATTGACCTTAAAAGAACAATCCATCTTGATCACAGCATGATCCACACTGCACTTGCACCAGATGCTTTTAATGCAGGGAAAGTGACTGCTTCATCACTTCATGAGTAAATGAGCCTGAAATGTATAGGTGAAAAAATATCATTTTCAAAGAATGTATTCATTCTGTGTTAGAAAAAAAATAAACACATGCTTCACTCTCATCTGTCACTTCTTTCTTTGCTACAGGTTCAATGTCAGAGAACTGTGTTTCACCCTCCACTCCCCTTCATCTTTCCCTTGTCCTGATGCCATTTGTAGACTTATATACACATACTATGTTTCATTATGCTTCAGCAGATCTTCTCTTTCTAAACCATCTTTACGTGCTCTATGGCTTTTGACTTATGCAGCAGGAGTTGCTGCCCGCATTCTTTCTGGACATGCATTTCTCTGTATCCTTTTTAAGCTGACGTGCAAAGTTTGCACATAGTACTCATTTCAAGCAGAAACTGCAGCCTGTCCAAAGATATTTGAATCGAATCCCTGCCCCCTCACCTTACAGTTTCCAAACATTTGAAGGTTGCTGCATGTCCACGTTCTTTGTTGCAAACAAAATGTAAGTGTATGAAATTTTGCCAAAGAGTTAAATGTTTAGTAATAATAATATTTTCCAAAAGGTTGATTATCAAACCATCAGCATAACATGAAACTTCTAAACCTCGCTGGACTTATCTCTTTGCTTTTCTTGTTTTCTCCACAGCTATAAGTAATCATGTACGATGCGACAAGGGTGCCATCACCTAAGGATGGTGTAAACGCAGTGGCCCAACCTGTGGTCCCTGGATCTGAACCCGTAACAGCTGCATGTTCAGGAGGCCCGGGAGCCGCTACAGTGCTGCAGGCTAAAACTGAGGAGGGTCAGCCAGGTACAGAGGAGGATGAGGAGCCTAAACTGGAGCCTGTCCTTGTGAAGAAGCCTCACAGAGAGATCTTGGACCATGAAAGGAAGAGGAGAGTGGAGCTCAAATGTATGGAGCTCCAAGAGATGATGGAGGAGCAGGGGTGAGTAGATGAATCCCAAGTGGCCTCATGAAACATCTACTTGTGCTTCATTAGTTCATTAGTTGATTAGCACCAACACTGGTGCTGAAGGAGGTTTTACAATAGTTTCATAAAGAAGCAAAAAACTATGTTTCTTAATTTTACAGAAGAAGCAACTATAGTGACATGTCACTTCTGTGAAACACCCTACAACTTATTTGTGTTAATGGCTAATGTTCAAAAACACAGGAGATCAGTATTTTAAAATCTCTAGAAAATCTGATAGATTCTGTCTAAAACAGCAATCAATATTTGTGGGATCTGGTGTAGATTGTCAACCAGCATCTTCCTAAGTTGAATATTATATCTGAATATCTATATATATATCTATATATATATATATAGATATATATATATACTTAATTATTTGTTATTTTATTTTTAATTTGGCTCAACAGTTGTTTTTTTTTTGGCAGATTAATGCCGGGTGGGAAATACTGGCAGCACTGAATCAGCTTTGGTTGACTGCTCCCTCAGATAGAAACAGAAAATAATCACCATATTTTGCAGCTTCACTTTGCTGAGCTTCAAAGAGAGAAGGGAGAAACATTACAGGTCATATACACCAGAAGATAATCACTGTTGCATTTATGAAAGACCAATTGATTTAAACAGATAAAATCCACTATGTCACAATATATCCACGAAGCACTTATAGTAAAAAACACTTAAAATTCTTTCAAGACCCGATTCAACATCTGACTTTGATAATAACTACAGTAGTTTCCCGCATTTTATATGCATCAATGGGTTTAGGGGTGTGCTTTTCCATTTTGTTTTCATCTTTGAATAATGACATAAAATCAGTTATGTTTTTATTCCCTTTACTTTAGATGGGGGCCATTTTAGAACCAGTTCAATAACAGATATTGTTTTGCTAGAAACCCTTGCAAGGAAAAAGGGTGTATTTATTTTTACAATGACTGTATGCTCAGGTGAAAATCATGCAATCAGACAACACAGCACTCATTAATAAGATCAGAATAACCCCAAACAGATCAAACAAGGCTTAAAAAGTTTACAAGCTTGACACTTTTAGAAGAAATAGAACATATCTAATGAACTTACGTTAGTACATCCAATGTCATGTCTGTCACTCTTACCAAGAATTAGTTATAAATTTTGTTCTACCAGGTTAGAATGAATTTATTCATAGGTATAATTCGCCACCAGCACACTGAGTTCACTGCTCTTCCATAAATTAGTTCATTTATCAATTTTTTGCGAAATATTTATGGAGGATGTGATGTCATTAGCTTTTTAGCAAACTGATTATATCATTGCCAAGCATTTGTAAAATTGTATTTGGCAGCTTAATTACATCAGTTTCTTTTCTCTCCTATTGCCTTTGCTTGCAAAAACTGTACTTTATAATGACTGAATATTTTAATACCGTCATAAAAAAAATGGAGTGCAAAATATAAAATATCCAAGGTTTTCCCCTAAAAAACACAGTGCCCATCTGTTGTTCACTCCTAAACTGAGTGCTGTTAAATGGCCTCAAGATTAAAAACCTGAGCTCTGCTCAAGTAAAACTGAGTTTATCACACTGCAGAGATGAATGCGCCACCAGAATGATGCACAAAGCTGGAATATAGTTATAGTGGTCTTTTAGTCCTAAAATTCACCTCAATTAAGTCTTCTGGATGATGATGTGAGCCAAAACCTCCAGGATCTTACAGCTAAAACCTAGCTCTCCCTCCTCCATGACAAAGCTTAGTCACTAACGGTTTTTAAACAAACCGTTTATCCACAGGGCTTTTTCATGCATTTGTGATTCATTTTATTGAATGTTTCTACAGACCTCCTATCAGGACAGAGAAACTGGTCAGCCAAACTGATATAGCAGTTGTTTCACATGCTAACAGAAAAGCTGATCTTGAATCAGGCAGAAATATTTCACCTGGTCAATGCTGATTTATTCATCTGCTGGACATCGGTTAATAAAGACAGTGTAATATGATTGATCACTAGTCAACATTTCAGTAGCAAAAAAAATCCATTGTGAGATTTATTTATTCCAAAAAAACAGGTAGAAAACAGCTTTTTATTAAATTAAGATAAGGTAAATATTCTCAGCAAAGGACCTGGGGGTGCATGGTTGCACAGTTGTTAGCACTGTTGTCTTGCAGCAAGATGGTCCTGGGTTAAAATCCAGACAGTGGGGCCCCTGGGTGTGTGCCTGCTTTGCCCTTATTCAGTTCAGGCTAACCACCTTCTAAACTCTCCTCATGTGCTTAGCTGGCCTTAATATATTTTTATAATCTAAATCTTTAGCATTGTGTTTTATTTTTGTTTCATCACACAACCTACTTAAGGAACAAAGTAATAAGTGAAATGCTCTTAACGGTAGAGTGGATTAAAGTGAATTATGAAAGGATAGATCAATAAAGGTTATGTATGAATAGACAAATGCAACAACTCAATTTCTTCAGCATCTTTGCCACTCTTAGTTGTTTTCTCCTTTTTCCACATTTCAGTTTTTACAGAGTGCAGGCAATGAACGCTTTAGCAGAGAAGCTGAAACTGACAGGTCTATTTCTTTACAGCTGCTGAGTTTGTGAGCAGTTTGTAAGTTTGTGAGCAGAATCTGTTACCTGCCCAAACTCATTCTCATCTTTTCGGAGGAAGGAAGGTAAAAAAAAATAATTACTGCTGTAGCGTGGAGTAAACACAAGGGACAGTGTGTTTGTAAGGAAATGATGCGTTGCACCTTTCTTTTGATCATCTCTTTATTTATAGCCGCCTGATATAAAAATCTTATCAAGAGTTTTTTGTATCTCTTATCTCTTTATCTCATTCTACACATGGTTAGTAATGAAACAACAATATCTTATGAGAGTTTGTCTGAAACTCAATGTAACTGTTACTTTACAAAGACATTGCTGTTTCCCATTTTTCCAGGGGCATGATTAACATAGCTAGCAGTGTTTATAATCAGCATCAGTGAAGGAGTATGTCCTGATAACATCCCCTCTTACTGTTTGGGCTTTTCGTCAAACACAAAACTTGGGAGAATGCTTTTTAAAGTTTTAATACCCCTAGATATTTGTCATATCACATAACAACCACATACTTTAACACATTTTATTAATAAATAATTAAAAATATTGTGATTGATAGGGGTTGCCAACTCTAGAGCAGTGTTTCTTAAACCTGGTCTTCTGGACCCACACTCCTTCATGTTTTAGACCCAGCACATCTGATTAAAATGATTGCATTACCTCCTCAGGGTGCCCTCAAGTGCCACAGAAGCCAATTAACCACCCATTCGTTAAAGTCAGGTGTGTGGCAGCAGGGATACACCTAAAACGTGCATTACACTTGTCTCTGAGGACCAGGGTTAAGAAACCCTGCCCTGGATGCCTTGCATGTTTTAGATATGTCCCTACTCCAACACAGCTGAACTACCTCCTCAGTATGTCCTAAAGTTCTGTAGAAACATGATGATCCATTTATTTGATTAAGGTGTGTTGAACCAGGGTGTCATCTAAAACATGCAGGACAACGGATCTTGAGGATTGGAGTTGGCGACCCCTGTGATCAAGTAACAAGTAGTTCGACATTGTGAAGCACATGGAAAATGAGACAAGGTTTTCAACAACATTTTCAAATTAAAAATCTAACAAGCATGGTGAGCATTTGTATTCAGCTCGTCCTAGCCAAACTTTGTAGAGCCACCTTTCACAGCAATTACGGCTGCAAATCTGGTGTGTCTACCAGCTTTTGTCATCTAGAGACTGACAGATTTTTGTAAAATAGCTCAGACTCAGTCAGATTGGATATATAGTGTTTGTGAACATCCCTTTTAAGTCTTGACACAGATTCCCAATTGGATTAAGATCTGGACTTTGACAGAGCCATTCTAACATATGAAAATGCTTTGATTCAAACCATTTGATTATAGCTCTGGCTGTATGTTTAGTGTCTGTAGAGGAAATTCTCCTCCCCAATCTCAAGTCTGTTGCATCCTTTAATGGGTTTTCTTCCAGGATTTCCCTATATTTAGCTCTATCAATCTTTCCATCAACTCTGAGCAGCTAACCTCTCACTGCTGAAGAAAAGTATCCCCTCAGGATGCAACCACTATGTATCAGTGTGGTAATTTTGGTCTCATCTGATCAAAACAACTTCCTTCACTTGTTTCATGTGTTCCCTACATGGATTTAAGCTAACTTTAAATGCAACGTCTTCTTGCCGCTCTTCCACAAAGGCCAAATTTGTGGAGTGAGCAACATTTGTGCATCAGTGTTGCACTGTGATGGATAGGTCCAGTAACTGCTAGAGATAGGCCCTAGCCACCCTGGGCCCTGCTCGGAAAAGTGGTGTGGACAACGGATGGATGAAAAGATGTACATCAGGGAATTCTGCAATGCTCTTAAAACAGTGTTGCTGGATATGCACGGGCGTTTTAGCCTACAATAAGCTCCTAGCAAGAGAAAAACATGCTGGCATTTCTTGTTTTAAAAAATAATGGCTTTTCATTTGTGCTTAACCTTTTTAATATGTAGTATAATGTTGTAGTGCTAGCCCGTGAGCCTCCCATTACTATCCATATTTTCAAATGGTTACCAGTGATGATGCAATTACAGATGGTTATTGAAGAACACTGGTCTTCAATGACCACTGCGTCCAACGCAAACATAAGGAAAACCTTAAAAATGTTCTTCTACAGTAAGCCTTATTCCATAATTTCAGCACTTCTACCTGATGGACTACTCATAAAACCACAGAAAGGTATCCAAACCGTGCTGCTTAAATAACCACAGCTTGGAGCTGAACGACATGCTGACAGAGTCCCTAATTAATAATGTGCCCTATGATACTATCTTAGTGAAGAGAAGGGTTTCTTTCCTATACCTAGAGACATTTTCCTCCCATCACATTAGCCATGTATAAAAATTGGGCCAATCCTATAACATATTAACAGGGAGTGATTTATTGAATAAATGTCAAGCTAATTAATTTTTTCAGGGCGAGTTCAGAAATGGGAAGTGACAGAAGGCGGTAGAAAGAAGGTGGTGCTGGATTAGATTTAGTTTCTGTCCATTTTTTTCACTTATCCTCTTCCTCCCTGAGCATGAATGCCCTTGTCTTGTGAGTTCTCATTAAGGCTGCCCGGCAATGGTAGAGCTGCTGCAGACCGAGGTAGCTGAGAGCTACGAGATGGGAAAAAAATGCCTGGGAGGGCTATGCATGGAGTTACGGCTCCTGGGTTGAGAGCAATGTAAAAGAGCCATGGTGTCTGGTGAAACATTGTAGTGGCAGAGAGCATCTTGGGTAATGTTGACAGAATACAACCAGACCAGACATCCTCACTGACCAGCACCACTGTCTCACAAAGAAAGGACTCCAATCACTTTGCCTAGTGTTCGAGCTCTGGATGAACTCAGCTCACCTTGTAGCAAAAAGGGAACTCTCATTTGCCAGCTTGACAGGGTACAGATACTCTTCAATGTTTTATGTGCCTCTTTAAATAAAACCGTATGTGTACAGGATTAAGGGATAGAGAGAAGAATAAAACACTGGCATAGAGAGGGTGAGCAGTGCCAGGCATTAGACACAATTAAGATGGTGGCTGCGTTGTGTTTTGAGTTGTTGTTGATTTAAGGCCAGAGGGCTCAGCCTACTTTCCACCTCGGGGTATCCTTTCTGACTGAAGCCTTGGTGAAGATCTGGGTTTGGAGGCAAACTGGATGCCTGCCACCTTCTTTTAGACGCACTTCTCTTCCCTTTCTTCCCTTTATAGCCCCTCCCTCCCGGCCCCCAATCTGCTGTTCTCTCTTGTGAGACGACCGGGATAAATGGTCTGTCATGAGTGATGGCCTCACCATGGGAGCCAATTAAACTGGCTCCGCGATTAAAGGAGTCTGTTCATTTAGCAAACCAAAGCCTGGCAGCATCCCTCATTCATTTGTGCACTGAGTGCTTCACGGCTGCTGGCAATACTGCCATTAATGTAGATTAAATAAAAATGAAGGTTGCATACATTAGGCCATTTATACAAGACATCTGGCTGGAGGAGTACAATATGATCTGAGTGTGAAACAACATAACTCCAAATAGAAAAGGAAATATTCTTTATTGTCCCACTGTGGGGAAATTCAGATGTACCATCAGGAAAGTGAAAGGCAAGTGAAAGCATGCATATCCACACAAAGTTCAAAAATATAAAAACTTAAATATAAGAATAAGAAACTGTACAGTGAGGGCAAATTTAAAACATAAGACAAGTTGAAATATAAAAAAAAGTAATAAATTAAATTAAATGTGGAACTGAATAGGGAGATTTTTAAAATATACAAAATATGCATATATATATATTTGTGCATAAAAAAACATCAACAGACTATTTACAAGAAATGGAAAAACTGTCCAAAACCAAAATACTGTCATTTTTTTCCCACCAGGACATGTCTACATGCTGATTAGAAGATGGTAAACAATACATAGTGTGCTGTGTTAAAGCAGCGTTTGGTAACACAACCCACTGGCTGATTTAAAACTCAGCAGCTCCAGACCAGACTTTTTAAAGGGTGTCTTTACCGGCTGATTGAGACATAGTGATTGTTCCTAGTTTTCATTTCTGCAGTAAACGAGCCTTTTTAGCAACTCTTTAATGAGCTTAATGGGTCTTTGCTTTAACTAAACAGCAGGCTTTATTAGCCCCCCACAGACCCCACCACCACCACCCGCCCCCGACCACCACCACCCATCCCTGCGCGCACACACACACACACACACCACACACACACACACACACACACACACACACACACACACACACACACACACACGGTGATATCGGAAAATTGGTTCTCACTGTGATGCCAAAACAGGAACACACACACACACACAGCCACACACACACAAACAGACACACACGAGACATGCTCACACAAATGCACTTTAGCCTTTTAGTATCAATAAGATGCTCGTCTTTGAAAACAAGATATGCAGAGAACCCGTATGTACAGTGACTTGCAAAAATATGAAATTCAAATAATGGCACTTTATAACCAGAACCCTAGTGCATCATTTTGCGATTTTATGTGATAGACTAACACAAAGTAGTGTCTACATGGTTTTTAAAATATGTTACAAATAAAAATAATTGATTTAATTTCGGTCTGGAATTCAGGCTATTCTAACAAACGGATCTACTTTGATATAAACCATTCTACTTCTACCTCTTGCTGTGTGTCTCAGGTTGGCTAGAAGGCAAAATTAACGGTCTTGTCCTTTTCTAGTATTTTGCTCCATCCAGTCTCCAATCAACTCTGACCAGCTTTTTTGTCTCTTCTAAAAAAACATGCCCATATCATGATACTGCCACCACCATGTTTCCACCAGGATAGTGTGTTCAGAGAGCTGTACAGTGTCCGTAGTCTTTCATTGTAGTAGGTTTGCAGTAGTGCCATACTCTTTTCATTTTTGGATAATAGATTAAACAGAGTCCTTGAAATGATTTAAAACCTAACCTGCTTTAAGCTTCTCCACAAATGTATCCCTGGCCTGCCTGCTGGGTCTCTTGGTGTTCACAATTTGTTCATGAACGCTCTTCAACAAACCTCTGAGGCCTTAATGGATTAAATAACACATAGGGTAGCACTGTTTCCTGACTATGTTGCTTCTGAAGGCTGAATAAAAATGCACACCACACTTTTAGACTTTAATTTGTAAAAAGGTATAATTTTCCTTCCACACAATTCAGTGCTACTTTGTGTTGATGTATCACCTAAAATACCAATAAAATATGTTTGTGTGTAAAATCACAACATGTGAAAATGTTCAAATGGTATAATCCTTAAATGAGACACCTCATTACTATGCACAGGACAGCTACATTGTGTATCATAATGTAACTGTTCTGTGCAAAGTAATATAGTAATGAGACACCTCATTACTATATTACGTTGCACAGGACAGCTATTATGATACACAAAAGAGACTAAAGAAGGGTGGAGTCCGTCCAGACGGGCAGAAATACATGTGTAACCGCATAGCTAAATTATTGCTTCAGAGACATCTGAGAATACACTTTTAAGTGCAAGAACTGACGAGTGAGACCCCAGATTTTATTAAAGGGGCTGCCTTCACAGTCTTTGATGCTAGAGCAAATAACTGTCTCTGCTCTAATTGAGGTTTTCTTCCACACTACAGCCTGCATCAGAGACTGATGAGGCCGTTTTCTTGAAACTGCAGGTTTTGCTAGAAATCTTCTCAGAGAGGATGACCTATTTTGTCACTACATGGTGCCCTGAACAATATAAAAAGGCAATACTAGACAAAACGGTTGCCAGTTCTTTTGTTAAAGGAGGTCTTAGAGAAGATGAACAATCTGAATTTGTAGACTGTGCAGCTCAAGCTATTGATCAGCTTGCACTGTTGGTGAGATGAAGAAGGCAGCTTTCTAAAGAGAAAGAAAGATTGGCTCTTTCTTTACTATCTTCCCTGTCGGGTCTACCTAGGGTCTGTTATCTAACTAGAAAATCTATGACTGTGGAGAGCATCAATTGAAAATCCTCTCCACTTGAGAGTTAAATCATTTTACTGTAGCACTCGGTAGGTCATTTTAATTCTGTCCATGAAATAGAAATACGGGGGTGGTCAGATTTGGCTTCCCATGTTCCCAGAGCCTTTCAGCCTCGCTAACTACAATTGATACTCGCAGAGTCTCATAGGTGCACAGCTATGTCTGGGGACAGTTTAGGGAGAACAGCTTATCAGACTTCAATCACAGACAGTCACTGGCAGTTTGACTGAGCACAAGCTTGCTCCACACATTGGCTTTTCTCCTTGAATCAATGCACATTACCATAAGAATGGTCTGGAGGCCACGACTTTTCGTTTTTTGGATTGGGAGTTAATAGGGTAAATCTGTGAGTGCTCGAAGATGTCTAATTACTCTAATCAAGTTCTTTAATCGTGGTGATTTTTCATGGCTACAGTGGCAAAGAAGACCTCGCTCAGATCAAAGTCTTTCCAAATCCCTGGAAACCTGTCCTGCAGGCAGGATATAAAAATACACAGGTGACAAGATCAGTTAAACATTTTACTGTTTTACAGTATAAAACATGCACTGGAGAGATGTGTTGATTGAGGGAGCATATCTTAATAGCAACTGACAAACTTCCATATGTGGAAAATTTATTCAAGTTAATTTAGAGCTCAATTTGGATTTTTTGCCTAACTTCAATTAAAATTCTCTCAAGCTTTTTGGCAACCATGACTGTAATGTCTCAGGATCCTGCAGGCCTATACAGGGGAAACCAGATGTTTACATATACTGTACAAACACAAAAAAGCACATAATCTTCGCTTCTGCTTTTAAACTGTATGACTTTGGTCTGTAAAGGATTATGATTATTGATTATAAATATTTATCAAAACTATAATTAAAAATCCTACTTTAGAAACAATACATTCTAACCAAAAATCATTTCTTACGAATAGAGATCAGAAATACACTCTGGTGGTGTGATTACTGGGTTCACAGCACTTAATATTTACAATTACTTAATTGTCATTAGTAATTGATAATTATTAACCAAAACCATGCCAAATGTCACTGTGTTATCAACCATGTTACTGAATGGTGTGGAACACTAACCTTATTTTGACAGATAATCACTCAAATCACAGTGATTCACACAAAATAAACGCAAACGCTGTCTCTTTATCTATGTGAAACTTCATTAAAGCCTCAGTCTGCTTTAAAGTTCACTTTAACTCCTACTGAGTCAGCGTTCAGTTGATCAAAAGACGGTAAACATGCACCGGCATTAAAACTCAACAGTCAACAGGAACAAAAACTAATAGGAAAAATTGTCTCCTTGAAAAACCTCTGTTGGTTTTTCTTACTTGAGTAACGTGCTACAGACATGCCTTCGATCAGTAAAGTGAAAACCCCCCTGGGACTACGGATTCTCCAGAGATGTGCCACCAATGCGTGGTAACCAGTCTCGGCTCCAGCGGAAATAGCAAGGGCGGAGCGTTTTGCTAGCCCATATAAAGCTCACCTCGAGTGGCGTCAGACCTGTGATGCCTGTTGAGCTGCGATGTATGCTGGGAGGTGTAGTAGCAATGAGTTTCTGGTCAAAATTGACAATGGCCCAACAGGGCAAACATTTTAGTTACCCTTCCACAAGCTTCTCACAATAATTTACTTTAATTTTGGTCCATTCCTTTGTGGCATCTGTAGTGCACCTTGCTCATACACATATTTTCTGTTCTGCCTACAAATACTCTATTGTATTGTATTGTAGGTCAGGCCTTTGTGGTGGCCATTCCAAAACACTGACTTTGTTGTTCTTAAGCCCATTTGTTATTAAATTAGGTGAATGCTCTGCATGGTGAGGGTCATCATCCATTTGGGAGACCCATTTGCACCCAAGCTTCAACTTCCATTTTACTGCCCCCTCCCCCTTACTTCACAGCTAGGGTGGTGCTCTCAGGCTTGCCAGCCTCCCATCTGGTAACAATGGTAATTACGGTCTAAGACTTACATTTTAATGAATGTATTTTAATGAATACAAAACAATCAGATGTAGGTATCATATCTTAAAAAACCTATATAGACACACATATAGAATGGCCTAAACAATCATACAAGCAAAACAAAAATATGTTTTGAAAGCTTTTTTAACCACATGACTGGCATCTACCCTTTACTTAAGTCCTCTGATCCTTCTTTAATGAGCAGCAGACAAAATTATAATGTGTCTGTACTGTTGGGTTTTGTTTTTTTTGTGTGTGTCCCCTACGAACTTTATCATAAGCACACCACAAATGGAACAGGTCATGCTTGGGGCTGCATGACCTCACTGACGTAGGCTTGTTGCTTTTAGCCTAAAGCTAGCAGACTATGTATGAAAACAAAGCACATATAACTCGTGCTGACAGAACAGAACATAAACATACAAAGAGATGGCCACACCCTCATTGAATATACACATGGCTAAACATGCTGCTAACATTACAGAAGGCAAGTATACTATTTATTTAGACACATGGGGAACGACAACAGGTCTGAAATGCTACATTTTCCTTCATGTTTCAGACAGTCACTCCAACACGGGTTAATATGTCAACGTACTACACTTGCTGTCTGGCCAAAAATCCCTCCATATTCTACACAAAACAGTAATACACCTAAGCTAATAAACTGACGTTAGCGCAACCAAGCTAACTTCATCCTGTAGTAAGCAGCCCATTTGCATTGAGTGTTAATTGGAAAACTTTAAGCTTACTATGAAATTAGTCACAAGCTGATTGTCAAGTAACATTGTATGTATATATGTTAACAGGAATTATTGTAACTTACCTTTGAAAGAATATCAGCATGGTGAGCCTTCAGATGCTGCTTAAGATTTGAGGTATTTTCCCACCTAGTTTGTGGCCACATTTACCGCCGTCTCTTTCTACGATACATTCGGTTTTTTAGATGGATCATATTTAAAGTATGTCCCCTCGTGGTTTATAATCAACAAGATCCAAAGTCCTTTGTAGAACGAGTTACGTTTTGCTCATCGTCCCATTGTCATGAAAACAGAAGTGTCATTCGAAAAGCTTAAATAATACCTCAACTATAACCCCAAATCCATAAATACTTAAAAAGGTGGCACCGTGGATGCAGAGCAGGATCAAAGAGAAGAGGAGGAAGTTCAAACCATCTCTTCCTTAGATTATGATGGTCAATATGAGATCATTAAGGAATCAAGTTGAATGAACTCTAAGCCCAGCCAGAGTATTGGGAATGCAGTATTATGTTTCATTAAGACATGGCTGCAGGATCATATTCTCGTCTCCAGTGTCTTTCTGCCAGGCTTTCTGACCATACAAGCAACAGATGGTGTAATCCAAAGCATGTTACTTTAAAGTGTTGTCTCTGCAGCCCAGACATTGAACTGTTAGCAGTACATTTACCCAGAAAGTTCAACAGTGTTGCTTTGGAAACCGCATATGTTCCACCATCAGCTGTTGCACAAACTGAATGTGATGTCATCAGCTCAGTTGTTGTTAAGCTTCTGACACAACACCCCAATGCAATTGTGACAATATCTGGTGATTTTAATCACACGTCATTCTCTGCTACATTTCCAACTTTTCAAGGGTTTTTCACCTTCTCTGGGGAAATCACATCACAATCTTGTTTTTTCCCTTTTTTCCCTCTGAGCCCTTTGTTCAGACGCAACCTGTAATAAAGAGAACTGTAAGAAGATGGTTAGAGGAAGAAGCCCTCAAGAAGCCCTGTGAGGTTGCTTTGAGTCTACAGACTGGGACACACTGTGCCAGCCACATGGAGAGGACTTCAATGCCATGACTGAATGTGTAACCGACTATATTAACGTCTGTGTGGATAACACCATCCCTCAGGAACAGTGAGATGCTCGCCAATAACAAACCCTGAAACATCAGTGACCTGAAAGACCTTCTTAACAAGAAACAAAGAGCCTTCAGAGAGGGAGACAGGAAATTATTGAGGAGTATACAGAAGCAACTTAAAGATCAGAGACAGCAAGGAGGTGTACAGGAAGAAGCTGGTGAGCAAGATGCAGCAAAACAATATGTCTGTTCAGAGCCAATGGACTGAACGCATTCTTTGATAGGTTCAGTTCAAGAATAAGCTTAGCATCCTTCTATCCTGCCCAAAGCCAAACAGACATCCAACCTTTCTTTAAACCAAAGCTTTGCTGTCACACCTCAAATGTTGTATCTTCCAACTCAGCCATGGACCATTCTGCTTCTTCATGTTTGTCTTCAACAAACAGACTCCTGTCATCTACAGATAATTCTGCAGTCATGGGGTGGATCAGAGATGAACAAGAAGCTGAGTACAGGGAGCTGGTGGACCGCTTTGTGGCATGGTGTAGAAACAGTTATCTCATCTTGAGTGTAAATAAGACAAATTAGATGATTGTAGATTTCAAGAGAAACAGGAATAGGTCAAACGCTCCTTCCATCATAGGAGAAGAAGTGGAGGTGGTGGAGGAGTATAAATACCTCGGTGTCCACCTGGACAACAGACTGGAGTGGAGCAACTACGAAGCCATCTACAAGAAGGGACAGAGCAGACTGTACCTCTTGAGGAAGCTTAGGTCATTCAGTGTTTGCTGCATATCTTCTATAAGTCTGTTGTGGAGAGTGTGATCTCTTTTGCCATCATTTGTTGGGCTAGCAGCATCAAGCCAATGAAGAAGGTTGGCTCTCTTCTGGAGACTCCTCTAGAAGCTCTGGAGATGATTGTGGAAATAAGGATTCTTCATAAAATGTAGAACATTACGGAGAACTCTGAGCATCCTCCTTATGAGACTGTCGTACAACAACAGTGTCTTTAGTGAGAGGCTTCTTCAGATGTACTGTAAGAGAGACCTCTAGAGGAGAGCCCTGCCCACAGCCATCAGCATCTACAACAGCTCTTTGTGGAAACCTGCATAATATGAGCTACATCAATGTATAATTACCCTTTGGGATTAATAAAGTATTTTTGAAATGAATTTAATTGTATTCCAGTGTTCAAAAGCCTTGACAATCCATGACATCATCATCTTGGCATTCATAAATTGTTTAAAGGCATAGTGATGTAATGGAAACATTTAACTTTGACTAAAGGAATTATCAATATTCTGGCTTACTGGAAATAACAATAAATTGAAAAAATAAATTAAAATAGGATTTAAGTCAATCCTAACTGACTTAAAACAATAAAGATTTAGATTAATTAAATGTCAGACAGTCAAAAGGAATTTGTATTTCTCTTTTTATACAGTGTGTGCATGAAGCTGTGGGTGTTTTCCTACAAGAATCTCCCAGTTCCCTCTGTTTAAAACTAAAGGCTTTTGCTAGCATTTATACTTGGCTTAAACATTCTGTTTGTGACACAAAACCCAAATTTACCAAACTTCATTGATAAGAATGAAGCCCTTGAGCAGGAGATAGCAGCATAAGAGGAAAGAAAATGATTCTGTTGACTGCATGTCAACAAACTTCACAAACTCTATCCTCGCCTCTGATGGGTTGTTGTAAACAGTGCTCATTGCAAATGCTTAAAGTCTTACAATGTAAAGGCAAAACACTCACAGGCATGCAAACTGTTTGGCCAGAAACAACGTGTTAAATACTTATGTACCCTTCGTCAATTCACAGAGAAACATCTGAGGGAGCAGGGCGACTGCTGTAGCGCTTCAGCTAAAGTATGGTGATGGGTCCTGCAATGTGAACAGAAAGCCATGAATATAAAGTGTTGGTTTGGGCCCACTGTTGTGCTGAGTTGACAGCTGCTGGGCTGAGCAATTGTTACACAGCTGGACTGGACGGCGCTGTCACACCGGCCCACTTCCCCTCTGCTGAAATATCTTCCAACTATTTCTGATCGCCCTTCTCTCAATCCCATTCTCCACACAGTCAGTGTGCTGATCGCAACCAGCTCATAATACGTGGAATCCAATGCTATATCTTGAGAACACCCCCCTCACACACACAAACACACTTAATGATTAATGCTATTGCTATGACGACATGGGCTGCTGGTTAATTTACAAGCCAGCTAATGGGATTGATCCCTCCAGATAAAATGAAGGAATCAATCAGCAACAATCTGATGCCAAAAGTAGAAATCTCCTCCTCTGTCTGCTTACCTGCAAGTTTGTGCAGCTCTTCTCCCAGATGTTTTCTAGTGACGATATTCTGCTATTTATCTGCTGTTAATGTATAATGAGTTAATGTGAAAACACAGATCTTCATAATTTTTAGACATATCAGAGTCAGATGTGTTATTTTTCTCTCTCTAACTGTAATTTAGAATATTGGAGAAACATGTGTAGACCCACAGATTTCTGGTTGCAAACTGTGTTACTCTTAGAATTTTTGTACATCTCCGATTACAACCCAAATCTTCAACGTATATTGTTCGGATTATATATGACAGACCAACACAATGTAGAGCACAGTTATGGCATATATGCAAAATGCTATGTGTGGCGAAAAACTAAGACTGGATAAATCTTAACACACCATCCCCACTGTGAAACGTGGTCTTGGCAGTATCATGGAGTGGGAATGTCTTTTTTTAGCTGGGATATGAAAGTTTATTAGAGGTGACAGGAAGACGGATGGAGCCTCAAGGGTGTCATAAACTTGACACTTGCTGGGTCCCCCATGTGTTCCCTTTACTTCGCAATTACACACTAGATTATGCTCACTAAAATCCTAATTTTAGTGAAGTGTTTAAGTGACACAATGTGAAAAAGTCCCAGGAGTATGAATACTTTTGGAAGCCACTGTATACCCAGACATCATGAGGATTTCCCTATTTTTGGTTGTGAAGTAATATTATATTTAAATTATATAAAGTATATACATCATTTTAGGAAAACAATGAAAGTTCTTGGATCTTCTCTTTATTACAGCCCCATGATTTGATCATGCACAGTGGACACTGCAGAGGGTAACTTCCAAGCCAGGAACAGACATCTAAAGAAACCGGAATCAGGAAAGCTTCCTGTCTGCCTGAACTAGAGAACGGGACAAACACAAAACCAATACCTGCTAAAGGCGATGTGCAAGTCTTTTAGAACTACTTCAAAGTTCAGCTCACACAGCTTATATTTGAATTATCCATGTTCATAATGCAAACTTCTGAGGTAATTTCACACATCCCAATATGAAGAAGTTGATTTATACATACACTTTTTAAAAAGTACTTCAGCCTGGAAGCTGGTTTCTTAGGAATGGAGCATCATTTCTGCATCCTTTTTAACATTCGGAAACTTTAGGAAACTGTTAAATGTGTTTGAGTGCGCTTTTGGGATAATACTGATCTATTAAGTCTTTAAAATACATTAAAGCTTGGCTATATCGAGATTTTAGTGCAGGACAAAGGATTTTGAAATCATCTAAAAACACCAGAACGTCCAAAATACAATGCAATGCATTAAGGAGTTCAAGTACTGTTGAGGACTTGCACAGCTCTTTCAAATAGGTTGCTGTAATAGCTCACAGCAGCTGCAACTAATCTTACTCACAAAGTAAGAATGCAGCCCAAGGCTGTATGCATAAACGGTTTTTGCCAATAGCTATTTATTTGTTATCCTTTTACCACAAAGACAATGCAGCATAACAAAGCAGTCTTGGCTTCTACGGTCGCACCAACGGGCAGCTACAACTCACCTGAAATTTAGAAAATTAGATAATAGATATCTTCTGTGTTACACAGAAGGTAATTTCTTTTGTGAACATCTGCAGTGGTTTGCATTATTCTGTCTGCGTCCGCTTGTTGAGAGCTCATCATGGTGCCCCAAAGTACCTCTCCGTTCGTCAAGTTACAACGCGGCCTTGCAGAATAAAATCTGACGTACTGTGCAGGTCTGCCAGGGGCAGAAGGGGACAGTGACTCATCATAATGGGCATTACATAGCTGAATGCAGTTTTTGGTTGAAACCTGATCGAAACAGTATCTTCACCATTTGCTCGGGCTCTGTGCAGTAGCAGGAGATGTGACGACGACCATACAATCACCTGGCAAACATAACAGAAGATATTTCCCACTGCTCCTGCTGCAGTCATTGCTTTTATTAAAAGTTGTTGCTTCTGAGCCCACTGATCAAAGTTGGAAATTATTGATGAATATATGTGTTTTTTGTTTTTCACTTTTGTTTTTCCATATCTTCAGGTACACAGAGGAGGAGATCCGACAGAAAGTGAGCACATTCAGACAAATGCTGATGGACAAGGAAGGTGTTATCACCAGAGAAGGCTCTCACACACAACCCGTGTAAGTTACATTATATCAAGCCTATTCTAAAAATATCTGTCTTATCTATTCTGTTCAATTTTTGCACATTTTCATAATAAAAACGTAAGAAAATGTTGCACATTCTAGAAGACTGTGTCAAAATCTCACTTTTGTACTATTTTATCCATCTTGTGTTTATAGTTAGCCACAGAAGTTTTCATACACTAATCGTGGGTATGAATGTCACTTTAAATTTGGGTTGCATTACACTAAGCCTCTCCTTTATTTTATTCACAGAGCCTCAGTAGTCTTTTCTAATCCACACATGTTCACAATTCTACATTTGGGCCTAGATGTATGCATACACCCCAGCTAATATTGAGATAAATGTCCTTTAGGAAGTTGCTGAGAAATCAGACACTTTTTATATTTGTTTAGAAGCTTCCAATCTAGGCATCTGATTGGACATTTGAACACTTCTTATTAGAGGTGGTAAAGCTCATTTAAATTTATTGGTTTTATGGCATGGATCAAG
This sequence comes from Crenichthys baileyi, assembly GCA_036173005.1. NCBI lineage: Eukaryota > Metazoa > Chordata > Actinopteri > Cyprinodontiformes > Goodeidae > Crenichthys > Crenichthys baileyi. The sequence continues at coordinate 301,279 of JAHHUM010000338.1, forward strand.
CTTTTTGAAAGAGTCCACAAATTTTAAAAAGGGCTGAGGTTGAGGCCATACCAATAGCTCAAACAAACCCAGTTTTGTTGTGTTTGGCATAATTGTCCTGTTGGAACATCCCATTTGGTTCAAGTTTTAACTATTCACCCCACCTCACATCAATAACTAGCTATTGATGTGAGGTGAATTTGAAGAATTGAAATGTAGGTCTTCTCCTATATTATTTCATACACCAGTGCTATTGTACAATGCAGCAGTGCTATTGGCAGTGAAACAAACCCTTAGCATGATACTACTACCACCATGTTAATTAAAGTGTTCCTTGGTTTGAGAGCCTTTAAAATTAATATGTTGTTCATGTCCATAATGAGTTGGGCGCCATGGCCCAAGTGTATAATAGGTAATTGCAAAAGTTCAATATGTTTTAATTTAAACCCTTGGCTTTGGCTCCTTGTGAGTGTGTAAACACAGGGACTCAATCTGGAATGTTTAAACATCTGTAGGAAGCTAGTAATGTGACGATTTGTAAGATCATTCTCATGTTTTTAGAACTCAAGGTTTTATCAGAAGGTTAGGGGGAGAGGGCCCCATCTGGAGCAAAGAACTTTAGATCAAGACAGTCATAGTCCTTTTCATCCAGACAAAAACCCCACTTAGAATCATGAGTAATGTGACCAGCAGGACGTAGGCATGGTGGCCTTCTGAGCTGGTCCATCACACATTCAGAGGTGGTGGAGTGCTGTCGACCTGACCTACTGTCTGTGAACTTATGACTGGTAATGAAGTTCATGCATCCTGTCTCTCAGACATTGTTAAGGGTTTTGCCCTTCTTTGCACCTAATCTGGTATCTGTCATTTACCTAGAACATGTTGAGATGCGGAGCATTGCTGAGGGAGGGGTTATGCTGCATGGCAAAGTAACACAAGGATGAATATATTCACATTTATAGCCGAAATAAAGCAAAGTCTAAACATCCACAAAGCTTTTGTGCTGTTCTGTCAATTAGACTTGAGATGAGTTTAGGTTGTCAGCCCTGCCATGAATTCTACTATATACCAAATCCAGATAGGCCTTATATGGGAAAATGAAGAATCTAACGATTTGTGGGGTTATTATTCTTTATTTATCTAAACATCATCTGTAAACAGGCCCAAAACATTCACAAAATCTCTGGTTGATACAAAGAAACCCATGAAAAACTGTTTATAATTAAATGCCTCACTAGCTCAGTCAAGCTGGGAAGGTTTTGTAGTTCCGGTTCAATATTAAGACGATGAATTGATGAATTTACTCCTAATGTTCCAACACATTTAAATGTTTCCCTTTAAAACATTCAGATGTTAGCAGTGTTAAAGACATTATTTGAATATCAACTTCAGGCAGAGGCGGCTGAAAGCATGAGTGAACTAAGCTGATGCCTAGGGCCCCTAAAACCATCAGGGGCGTCCCATAGATGCTTGAATTTTAACAGACCATAGATCTAAAATGTTATTATATCTTACTATACTATATTTTTTTTACAACATAAACAAATGAAAAGATTTCAAAATGTAGGAATGTATGAATTAGCTCATTTACATAATACATATCTAAAGAATAATATTTATTGTTTGATTGGTGTGTTAACATAGTTACGATCTGAAGAATTTTTTCTTTTTGTTTGAGCTTGGTTTGTTCACTAATACAGCTCAGCAAATGAAAACTAATTATCTGTGATTGCTTTTAAGCTCTGCCAATTAACCTTGCCCTCCTCTCCCAGATTCCACCAAATTTGTATTGAAATGCTATTGGTAGTGGAGATGATCCTAACAGGAAGAGGGCCCCAAATCAAATTCCGCTGAAGGCCTCATACAACCTAGGGCCAGCCCTGACTTCAGTCCATTTCTCAATTTTCTGAAAGACTACCCTTAGCTCACCAAATAATTGTGTCTGTTTTTAAGGTTCTTTTTCCTCAATCCTTTACACAGCATGATGTGGCCACTGCCATGCTTTTCTGTGAATCTGTTGTTTTTATGATGATGGAAGATGCTGGATTTGCTCAACACTCTTTTCCACACAAAGTTCAATTTTAGTTGCTTGTTCTTCTTCAGTGTTAGCTTTGGCCTCCTTTTTTCCTTTCCCAATTTATCTGTTTCAGTGGTCTGCCATTTACTAGTACTTTTTATGCCATATAATTTTGGATTTTAAAAATTTTGTACATTGTTTTCTTAATTATATTTAAATTTTGAAATCTTTCTTTTAAAACCCAACTCTTATGTACTTCTTGAGATCTTCACAGACCAGTTTTTTGAGCTGCTTGATCTTCATATTACTGCTTTCATAGTAATTTTACTTGCTTGGTCACACTGCCTACTGGTGTCAGTGATAACAAATCCATATTTTTTTTAGACTCAGATCTTCAGATATTTTACCCACTGGTGGAATTAAATTTAACTTAATTGAGAATCATATTTGTTTTGGGGACTATAAAGCAAATTGAATGACTGCATATATGTACTTCAGTCAGTGCACATTAGGGTAAAGATTTTATAAATCACAAACCGTGTTCTAAAGAATCTGTAATCCCGGTACAATATTCGAGTCCAGGATTGTCTATATCAAATATATAAAATCAAAAAATGTATAAAAAAATATTTTCTATATTTTCATGAATAAAATAAAGGTTGAAAAAATTTCAAACTGTGTTTAAAGAATTTCAGTTCAGTGTCAAACTATCCAGTGAGAAGTCTAAACAGTATAGATTTATATCTAGAGGTGATAAAAAAATCATTTGTATTAAAAATAATCTGTGCTTTTGTAACCGAGTGTATATTATATATGCAAAGATCCTAAATAATGAATAACTACATCACACCATTGAATATACAATTACTCTGAGTGTGTTTCTGTATAGTTGAAGCAGTTATATTGAGGCCATCATTTTTTCAGTTAGTTATGCAACTGGGAGGCGAGGGCTCTTAAGAGTAGTTTACTACTCTCACGCTCTGGCTCGTAAACAACCCAGCAGTAAGGATAGATGTACAACCTTCTACTTCATGCTTACTAGTGTCTGCATTGATTTTCTCCAGACTGGATGCGAAGTGATAGAATGAAGAAGAATACTGTTGAGCAATTCAGAATTATGTTTGAAATCTGTGCAGTTTTAATGTAGAAGCTGACCCAGCATGGGCTTCCCATAATGTTCAACAGATGAAATACTACAGAGAGACCTGATTTAATAGAGAACAGAAAGACTATTTTATAGATGTGAGTTTGTAGTTCAGCTGTTTTGTTAATAGTTACTCATTATGCACAGTCTTAGCTAGTTAACCCCCACTACAGCCAGCAGGCCTACTACAGTTTTAAATCAGAATCAGGATCAGCTTTATTGGCCAAGATTGTGTGCACAAACAAGGAACTTGATTTCAGTTTGAAGGGCTCACAGCATGCAGACATTAAGTATAAATGTATCAACTTTAGATGAAATAAAATAAGGACATAAGGAAACAACCTCTATACACAGCTACAAGATTTAGCACCGCTCACATGGTGAGAAATAATAAATCTAACTTCCACCGAACTCCCCCCACAAAATAACACACTAAAACTCTGTGCAGCAATAAGAATAGGACTGATCCTTCAGCGGCTGAGTGGCTGTCTGAGAGAGGATATGAATGAGCTGCACCACTTTGTGCTGCAGCCCTAAGGAGGGCCTTCGTCACAGTCCATCACTGCCAGGTCCCAGGGACAAAGGCTGAACTAGGAAACTTCTTGCCTCACCAGTGCATCACTGAGCATGGGGGCGCTCACTCATCTACCTATTAGGGCGGCTGCCTGGCTAGACAGATGCCTCCTGCATATTGGAGGCTGGCACCAATTAGAAGATTAGGAACAGGATGGGGAATTAGTTGATTCATCACTAATGACTGAGCGCAGGGGCACTACAAAGTTTAAATTGTTATTAATTGCTTTTTTTGGCAGTGTGTTTCATTGCTGCCTCCAGAGCATCCCTGGAAAAAAGCAAGATGACACACAGACTGTTTATTTCAGTTTGTAGAAGGACACAGTGACATAATGGAAGCTAATCCATCTTGCTGTAAATAGTGCCTTTTAAAGCTCATTCTTGTCTGGACAGACAGACAGATTAAATTACAGTTTATATTTTATTCGATATATCTTTAAAGGGGTTATTTAGGCTTTTTAAAGTAGGTTCTGGTAACAGATTATAAACAGTTCATATTGCACCTGTGGTAAATAACTATCGTAGCATCTTCATTTACTATAAATCCAGTTTAGCTGGTCCTGGAACTAGTCCAGTAAAGTGAGGACCAAAGTGGACTGCCATTTGAAAACAACTCTAATCAGTTGCTCTGACTGGAAATGCTTTCCATTCTCAGTGTGTGTTTCACACAGGAAGATTATTGGTGGCGCACTGCCTTCAGTTGCAGCAACTGAAGGCATTTTGGCATCTGCACATGGTGAAGATGACTTGCTGAAGTTCAAATCAAGCAGTGAATGGGGAAGAACCAACCAACTGTGAACGTGCCATGATTGAAGGTGCCAGACAGGCTGGTCTGAGTATCTCAGAAATTGCTGTACTGCTGAGAGTTTCACAAACAACCATCTCTCAGGTTTTGCAGTGAATGATGCAGAGAATAAAACAGCCAGTTCTGTGAGTAAAAATGTCTTGTTGTCAGAGGTCAGAGGAGGATGGGGAGATCTGTTGGAGATTATAGAAAGGCAAAAGTAGCTCAAATACGCACTGCTTATAACCAGGGTGGACTACTATCTCTGAACATATGACACATCCAGCCTTGAAGCAGATGGGCTACGGCAGCAAAACACCATACAAGGTGTCAGTCCTGTCAACTGAGAAGAGGAAACATACACTACAGTTACCACAGGATTGGAAAAATGTTGCTTGGTCCAGTAAGTCTTGATTTCAGCTGATGTATTTAGATGTTAGGGTCAGAATTTGGTTAATTGAAAGCATGGATTCATCCTGCCTTGCATAAACAGTTCAGGCTGCTGGTGGTGGTGCAGTGGTGTGGGATATACTTTTAAAACACTTTGGACCCCTTAGTACGATTGAGCATTGTCTAAACCACAAATCCTACCTGAGTATTGTTGCTGACCATGTCCATCTTTTTATGACCACAGTGTAGCCATATTTGTGAACATGACAATCAGTTCCTGTTGGGATGTAGTGGAACAGCAGACTTTAATCATTGATGTGCAGGGGGCAGATCTACAGCAACTGTGTGATGCTATCCTGTTAATGTCAACCAAAATCTCTAAGGAATGTTTCTGACACCTTGTGGTTAATAAATTAAGGTAGTTCTAAAGGCCAAAGGGGATCCAACCCCCTATTACCAAGGTTTACATTTTAACAGAACCTCGCTTCAAACGTTTGTACTATCCCTTTAAGTCAATCTTCATTTAAACTTAATCATATAAACTGTGAAACATTCATATTTCCCACAGTCGGTTGCTTCTCTTATGCTGTCTGTCTCAGTCTGCAGGTTTCATACTCATTTCCTATTAACAAGATTTAAGCTGGACTGTCATGGTAAAATAAGTAGTTTTTTTAGCTGCTTCACTGCATCCCTGTTGGGCCCATCCATGCTCAGCCAATTAAGGGCTCTGCTGCCTCGTGTCTTCCTTACAATCCGCCTCGCCCACTCTGCTTTCTCCCTCTAGATATCCAACATCACATATTATCTGGGGGGTTTTCTACTGTACCCTTGCTCTCTATTCTGATCTAATATAAAAGTTTCTCCTACAGTGCACGTGTGTGTTTTTGATCCTGTCACTTAGGAATTGCTATCCTTTGCTTTATTAAATTCTTTCGGTGTGTCGCGTCAGCTTCTTCATATTACTCCACTCTGTTTTTATTTCTCTCCCACTGATAGAGGTGGCATGGCATTTCATTGAGGTTATGTGTGTGTCTTCATCCCTCTGATCCAGACAACCTGTACACATCCAGCCACATAATACATATTCAAATTAGAAAAGATGATTATGATTTTTCAAATTGTAATGTGAGAATACAGGGTCAAAGAGATGGGTGAGTTTTTTTACGCCTGCATGGACATGGTAGGGTCAAGTTGGGTCAATTACACAGGAAGGATTAGGAAGGAGTCTGCAGCCATCTGTCAGTAAATACAATGCAGTGTGTCAGAAGAGTTGGCAGATATTAATCCCACAGGCTGAGCCATAGATCTGAAAGCAGTGTTCTGAAATCTAGGGTCAGGGACAATTACAAATGTCCTGGTAAAAACGCATCCTACAGTAAACGAAATAAAGTTAATACATTACAGAAAGTCTCATTGATCTGTCTGTTATACAGTGTCTGACAAAAGTATTCATACCCTTGCCCCTGTTCACACTTTGCACAAACAAAACTTAATTTCATTACATTACACAGTATTCAAAACTGTCACAGATTAAATCTGAATTTGTAACCAGCAACCCTGAGTCAATACTGTGTAGAACCACCCTCAGATTACAGCTAAGTCTTTTAGAATATGTTTCTTTTTTCATCCGTTTCTCTTTGCAAAATAGCTTAAGCTCAGCCAAACTGGATGGATGGACAGCATCTGTGTACAAAGGTTTTTTCAGATGCTAGAAGAGATTCCTAATTGGATGTAGGTCTGGACTTTGACTGGGCCATTCAAACTCATAAAAATATTTTGAACTAAACCATTTCATCGTAACTGGTTGTATGTTTATTGTCTGTTGAAAAGTGAACCTTTGCCCCAATCTAGTCTTTTTCAGTCTTTAGACTGATTCTTCTGGAATCTATCTTTCCTTACCAGAAACACATCCCCACAACATGATGCTCCCCCCACCATGTTTTAACGTAAGGATCATCTGATCAGACTGATGTGCAGTATTCTTTTTCCATCACACATGCAGGCAGTAAAATAAGGGCTGTAATAATGTTGGAAGGCACTGCATTTCAGTGATTTTACATGTACCCACTTGGCATGAAACTTAAAATTTTGCAAGTTTAACAGAATTGTATAATTCCTCTTTGTTTCCACGTGACTCCACTCAAAATGCTCATTTTATGAGTAAATAATTATACTCTCTTTGCAAACATTTACTTTTGCAGCATAGGTTTTGTAGCACTGAAGTTACTATAACCATTAAAATGTCAGTCTTTTTCATGTGTCCTTGACATGGGTGTTAAAATTCTGAGGCAGCAGGAGAGCAACCACACACACCACAGGCTGCTCGTATTATCTGATCCCCTAGATAACTACACTAAACTTTTAATAGCATTAGCAGTGAGCAATATGGCATGATAAATATAGTGTTCTTCTCCTGCTAGTATCATGCTGGTTTCTACGGGGATTATCACAAGTTGCATGTTGCTGCATTTTTCTTTATCATTCAGTCTGCACTCCACTGCTTTTAGCTTTTCTATTGTTTCTCCTTGTGTTGAGTCTGTGGTTGCCAGGGACACACAGCAAATTGCGGCATCAAGGTAAAAGAGTAAAACTTGACACAAAGTGAGAGAGCTCACTTTGTTTCATGATCCTTGATTCATGTTTTTTCAGGGTGAACCACTTCCATTATCAACCTGACGAGTATGAAGAGGACCCAGAAGCAGTTGGCTACGAAGATGGAGACTATGAGCAGGACTATCACAGTGACAGGTGGGCTAAACGGTCCACCATCCTTGGAAGAATTAAAGTATCCCTACTAAAGATTGCTACAAGAGTGTTTCTTTGGATATAAAATACAAAAAAACACTCCAGAAATTTTCATGCACATTACCCTGCAGATGTAGCCACTATTGGCATGTATCTCCACACAGAAATGAGCAAGTTTAGTTTCTTTAAAACAATTTGCTGTTTCATTGCAGAGATGTGTTGCATTGTTATTGCAATTTGGCCAAATGGACTGAGAAAATAGGAACATTTCCAAGCGTTATGTTATTGCCAAGGCACCAAAGTAACACCAAATAACTATAATCTAAAAACTAAAAGTGATTATAATAACAATCATTTGTAAATTATTTCGCCCTAACCCTGACTCTCCTTCCTTTTCCCTCTTTCTCTGGCCAATTCAGAATGAAAAGTAAATCAACCAGCTCTCCATCCCCTCGTCCAAAGAAAAGGAAGAAGAAAAAGTCTGGCCGTCGAAGGAGTCGGTGAGTGGAAGCAGCCTCTCCCAAAAAAGCTTCCTCTTCCTTTCCTCTTCCAGGCCCTGACAAAATAACTACTCATGGTGCAATTACTCTGTGGTTTTATGGAATTAAATCCTAATTATCTATCTGTGAATATTGCAAATGAGTCATTAGATATAACAACCATGGGGGTGGGGTGGGGAATGATGGGCCAAGTATATGCCTATCTTCCATTTTTCTTTGACAAGGTCAGTTAAAAGGAAAGAGAGGAAAACTTGGTGGGGGAAGAATTTAGCAGCAGTCTGAGGCTCAGATGTGATGCCTCCCTCCCTCTTCTCTTCATCAACAGGTTTGGCAGCTCCTCACCCACTCGCAGAGAGAAGAAAAAGAAGAGTGGAAAGAAGCACAAGCGAGACAGGTAAGTGTGTACAGACTGTCATCAGTCATATCTTGGCACAAACAAGAAAGTCTGAGTTGTTAAGGTGCTACGACAACAAGTGTTTTTCACGAGCTTGTATTTGTATTTAAGTTCTCCTGGGTTACTGGTGTTGATTGGAGCCGGAGACGGCTGGCCAGTTTCTTCAGGGACCTCCTCCTGGAAGTTGTGACTCTCCTTCCTCCTTGGGAAGTGTAACATTCATTTCTGTTTCAGATGTTTTCTGTTAAATACAAGCTCTAAGAAATTAGATATAAACCCAGGGTGCCTCACATTCCAAGTTAGAAAAAAATGCATTTTTGATACCAAATTGGTTATGGTTTGGCTCAAGGATCATAAAATAAAAGAAAACCAACGTGGAAATGATTTATAAATAAAATTTGAACAAAAACCAACAGATGCTATAAAGGGAAAATGGTGGCTCTCAAGAAGAGAAAGATTTGATATTCCTAACTGAAGACACTGAGTAGTCGCTCCATTTAAAATCAACACCAATTACCTCGGGAAACTTAAACATGCACAGAAAATCCCAGAAAAAAGGCCTAGGCTGTAATGCTTTTTTCCCTTGCAGTGATGTGATCTTCAGAAATGTAGTTTCCCTTATCAGCATCATAAATTATTTTTACAGAGAGACAGATCTAAATTATTCTCTTTTTTCCTACTTTTTCCTTCCATCTTGTATCAATTTTGCATCAGTGTGCATCAGTGTGCAACTTGTGGCAGTTATTATTTATGTATGAGTAAGTTGAGAAAAAGGAAGAGACAAGGCAGACAAATTAATAGATTTTGGACAAACGAAAAATAACAGAATATAAAAACAAAAATCAGGGCTAAAAGAGAACTAAAAAACAGAGCGGAGTTGAAGAAGAGCATAAAGGAAGCACATTATTTCCATGTTTGAAGGATCAATGAAGAAGGTCACAATGAAAAAAGAAAGAAAGGGAACAGAAAAGCTGAAAAGGTTTAAGAAAGGTTAACAATCTTGTGAATTAAAGACAATGGCTTGAATGTGGAAAAACAGGATGAAAGCAAGGTTGCTGGGCAGAAGAAGGACAGAGGAGGTGTTTGTAAAGACATTAAGAGACAGAGACTACGGGGATGAAAAAACAGAGGAAGAGCAAGAGCTCATCAAGAACAACTTGTGTAATGCCTTGGAGCATCATAACAGCAATAAGCAATTGTAGAGAGGCCTCCTCCTCTTGGCTTTATTCCCTGCCTAACTTGGGGGGAGCAGAGCTAAATGTGCTGCTCTAATAACCCAGTCTGTATGGGGTGCTCATCACAAGAAAAATGAGCCTTTCTATAAATTGCTTAGCTGCTCCACTGTGCTTTCTCACTTCTCATCCATCCATACACATCCCAGTCCCCCCTGTGGTCCTCATTCTGCATTGCATTGCAGGTGATGTTGATGTATGAATAATGTATTGGAAAAGCAGAGCCAGAGAAACATGCCTGGTTCCCCCCAGTGGGCATCCTGTTCTGAGGCTTCTCTTTCAGATAAACATGAGGAGGTGACCTCCGAGTCCTGTCCAGGTAGAATCCTGTTGCGTTCTTGCCTGTAACCTCTATAAGCTGCAGTCCTTTATCGACCACAATATTTCAGCAGTGTTGGAGAGAGAAAAAGAAAGTTCTCATTTGTGGCAGTCCCCAGCTGATTAATTTCAGTGAGGAAACCCGGGCTTCTGAGTTTCATATCGGCCACATATGTTACTGTGGCAGCTTTATTACTGCCCTTTCAGCAAGTCAACACTCTTTATGCTGGTGCTCCCACCCACTGCATGCTGCATTTTGGAGGTGAGCAGGGGGATACTCAGGGAAAAAGGGCTCTTAAACAGACCAGACTAATCACCATGGTAACCACTTTGAAGGGGATACTGATATGAGGGTGACGTGTCGGTCTTAATGCTGAGGACAGTAGAACGACCAGTCTATCTTTTTGTAAACATTTCACACCTGGTTGTGACTAAAATGTGGAGAAATGATCAGCAACACCAAACACCTGTAGACATCTGCTGTGAGATAGCTCACTGGGAGCATCTCAAACCTCAGTATCCTCTGACTTCGCACACCAAACACACGGACGCATTCTGTCTTGGTCTGCAAGGAAAATACTCTTTAATAAATGTCTACATTTACATTCAGCACTCATTCTCTACCAGCTCTGCCACGCCTAGAAACAGAAATTCATTGCTGTCCTTTGCAAAATAGGTCAAGTGCAGTCAAGTTAGATGGATAGCATCTTGCTAAAGTTTCTCAATTGTCCATTCTAACACATGAAAATGCTTTGATCTAAACCTGTTTATTGTAGCTCTGACTGTATGTTTAGGGTTGTGGTCCTGTTGGAAGAGGAAGCTTTGCACCTCAGGTCTTTAGCAGCCTCCAACAGGTTTTCTTTCAGGATTGCCCTGAACGTTAATATGGGCCTATTGGCTGCTTTTCTCATTAATGCTGTCCTTACCCAGCGTGCCAGTTTAGGTGGATAAACATGTCTTGGTAGGTTTTCAGTTGTGCTACTGTTTTTACAATTGTAGATGGTGGATTGGACAGTGCTCTATGAGATGTTCAAACCTTGGGATAGTGTTTTATAATCCAACCCTGCTTTAAACTTCTCCACAACTGTATCCCCAACCTATCTGCTGGGGTCTCCATGATGCTGTTTAGTCCAGTGTTCTCTAACAAACCTCTGATGCCTGAATACAAATGCACACCAAACGTTTCTAATTTTGTTTTGTAAAACATTTTGAAAACTATGTAAACCTTTCTTCTCACTTCACAATGAATTACTACTTTGTGTTCGTCTGCCACATAAACTCCCAAAAATACATTGACGTTTGTGGTTGTAACATCAGCAAATGTGATGAAGTTCAAGGGGAATAATTAATTTTGACTTCTGCAGGTTAATACAATCCAAGTACCCCAGTCACTTCAGTTTAATAATCATCTTTCAGCGTTTAACCTTGTCTGACCTCTTTCCTAGAACTGATTTCAGAAAGCAGGTTGGGAATTCCCTGAACCACCTGAAATCTGGGGATTCACGTGTCTGTGTGACATTGTACAATTATTTTAATTTAAAATAATAATTAATGTTTTTGTAGGTCAGCATCTGAGTCTGGAAAAAAGAGAAGATACAGGTATGTATCACATCATATCTCTCACAACATGGCCGCCTTGTTGCATTAGCATTCATCAACACAATCTTCTTCAGAAAAAAACTTCTCACATCACATTTTTAGCACCATTGTCGTTCTAGCTAGTTAATTACTTTGGTCAAATAATAATTAATGTGCATTGCAAAAGTATGCACTTTTCTCCTATTTTGTTACATTCCTGTCCATACCCCAAATGTTATTTTTTTAAAACTTATTTTATGTGATGGATCTGTACAAAATAGTTTATGTTGGTGAAGTGAAATGAGAAAATACGTATAAAAAAGGAAAAACTGAAAACTGCCGTGTTCATATGTATCCACCTCCTTTGCTATGAAGCCCCTAAAAGGTTCTGTTTCAACCAATTACCTTTAAATGTCACATAGTTAGTGAAATGAAGTCCACCTTTGCGCAACCTGTGTCACATAATCTGTCAGTATAAATACACCTTTTCTGAAAGGCCCAAAAGGCTCCAACACCACCAAGCAAGAGGCACCACACCATGAAGACCAAGGAGCTCTCCAAACAAGCCAGGAACAAAGTTGTTGAGAAGTACAAGTCAGGGCAGGGTTATAAAAAATATCCAAATCATTGATGTTCCCCCTGAGCACCATCAATCCATCATATTCACATAGAAAGCACATGGAACTACAACAAACCTGCCAAGAAAGGGCCGCCCACCAAAACTCACAGACTAGGCAAGGAGGGCATTAATCAGAGAGGCAGCACAGAGACCAAAGGTAACCCTGAAGGAGCTGCAGAGTTAACGACACGTGGGCGACTCCCCAAATGTGTGGAGGAAGGTGCTCTGGTCAGATGAGACTAAAATGTAACTTTTCAGCCACCAAGGACAACACTGTATCTAGCGCAAACCCAACACGTCATCACCCCAAGAATACTGTCCCCACAGGGAAACATGGTGGTGGCAGCATCATGCTGTGGGGATGTATTTCAGCAGCAGGGACTGGGAAACTGGTCTGAGTCAGGGGAAAGATGGTTGGTGTTAAATACAAGGATATTCTTGAGCAAAACCTGTCGATCTCTATTTGAGACTGGGACAGAGGTTCATCTTCCAGCAGGACAATGACACAAAGCACTCGAGTGGCTTAAGGTGAAACGTTTAAATGTATTGGAATGGCCTAGTCAAAGTCCAGACCACAATCCAATTGAGAATTTTTGGTTAGACTTGAAGATCACTGTACACGAGAGAAAACCATCGAACATGAAGGAGCTGGAGCAGTTATGCACACGGACGTTTTATTTTATCCTACTTGTTGTTCGCTTCACAATAAAAACAAAATACGTCTTGAAAGTTGTAGCCGTGTTCTGAAATAGTGCAAACTGGTGCAAAATGGTCTCAAACTGTCCATTTTAATTTCAGGTTCTGAGACAACAAAACAAGGAAAATGGGGATGAAGTGCCAAAGGGGGATGAATACTTTTGCAAGGCAGTGTAGACTGAGTGATTTGTTTTTTTAATCTACGTTGCTTCCTTACCTCCTGTCTGACTTTTGTTTCAGGTCCGGCAGCCAGAAGAACAAACACAAAGATGAGAACAAACAGAAAAAGAGGTGAGCCACATTGAACACTTTTTTTCTTCTTCCTTTTTATATTTTTCAAACATACACAAACATGGACAGTGAAATGCAATGACTAACATAGAGAGCACATAAACAGAATGGTACAAAGAATGAGAAAGACATATAAGAGGTATAAAACCGTGATTTAGTGCTTTGTCATCTGTTTAGTGGAAGTGATTTGGCAGCATCAACATTCTCAGCTGTACGGTGCCTAACAAAGCTATGCATTCCAGCTGAACATGATCATGAAGACTAAGGAACAGAGCACACTGGTCAGGGATAGGTTGCAGAGAAGTTTATAACAGGTTTATGCTATAAAACAATATCCCAGAAAACATAAGCATTCCTGAGGCAAATGGTGACTCAAGAGTAGCTGTAGAGAGCCCTGGCTCAGGTAGGAGAATATGTCAACATGACAGCTAGTGTTAACATACTCCACAAATCTGACCTTTACAGGAGAGCAGCAAGACAAAAGTTATTGTTGAATGAAAGCCATAAAAAGTCCCTTTATACAGCATGTGGAAAAACGTGCTCTGGTCAAATGAGACCAAATCTGAACTTTTATGCATACGTGCAAAATGCTATGTGCTATGGAAAATTAAAACTGCACATCACCCTAAACACACCAACCCCACTGTAAAACACAATGGTGGCTGCATCATGCTGTGGGAATGCTTTTCTTCAACAGGGACAGGGAAGCTGGTCAAAGTTGATCGAAATGATGGAGCTTAATACAGAGCAATCCTGAAAGAAAACTTGTTAGAGGCTTGTAAGGACTTGATACTGTTAAAGCATATTCATGTGTTAAACTGGACAATTGAGAATATGTAGCAAGTTGCTATTCATCTAATCTGACTGAAGTATTTTGCAAAGAACAGTCGGCAAAGATTTGATGTGTCTGTAGATGTTCAAAACGTGTAGGGATTGCAGGGAGAGACCTCATACATTTATATAGGTACTTTGCACCTATAATTAAAGGCTTAGATTCAGAGAATGAGCAAATGTAAAGTGCATATTCAAATATTTTGATTCCATCCATTGATTAAAGCAACTCTAGCTCTGCATGAAGTATTTGTTTGATGACTGAGGATTCTTTGTTGTGTGTCTCCATGATGAATGCTTGCATACATGTTGGTTTGCATGTGTGTTTGTGTGATGTGTTTGTCCATCTGCTTCCATCCATCAGGTCCCCAGGTGAGACTCCAAGCAGGAGCTCGCAGCATCAGGGCAGCTGCTGCAGCTCCCGAAGCGCCTCCCTGTCCTCCAATCGGAGCACCTCCAAATCTCCCTCCAGGTAGAGTCTTTTACACACACGTGCTTGCTCAGTGTGTTCACACACTGAAATTGGTCTGATGACTGGGCGGTTGCCCTGGTGATCGTCAGTCTTTCTCTCTCTCTTTCTCATTTACTCTTAGCCCTCAGGGGAAAGATTAGAATATAAATGGGGCTCCTCAGCATGTCTTCTAATAATGCCCTTTAAATGGTTGCGATATTTCACTCTGCACCCCTGCTTGATGAAAAAGTATTCATTGTCAGTCACATTCTTACTTAGCCCATATTGCATTGAATGCTTCACACTCTTCTTTGACTGTACTCCAATTAAAATGTCTTTGTCTTGTTTCTTTTTCTTTCTCAGGTTATGACAATTGCTTGCTTTAATTTCCCTCTCAAAAGTTAATTTAAAATATGTTCTCCTCTTAGTGATAAAGTCTTGCTTCTGTCACCTCATCTCCAAGAATGCCTCAATTTTTCCTGACCATGGTTGGTCATGGGGGACTATTTGTACTGACTTTTTCAAATCTGTTGGTCAGCCTGTGAAACAAATACCCAAAGAAAAACATCCAAAGACCTAAACGTGGGAAGGACATCATTAGAATGAGGACAAAACTAGAGGAGATCAACAAGGTCCCTCTTGGTATCTCAGTGCAAAAAATGTATATATTAAATGAAAAGCAGTATTAAGATTAAATACTGCTGTTGGGTAAACAGCTTTCCAAGAACAAAGAAAGCTTTTGGAGCAGCTAATGTCTTACGTTTAAGATCTTTAGTGTCTGTGTGCTGACACTGAGTTCTAAAAAAAAATCACACATGAATTAGCCTCCTTTATTTCTAACGTACAACGACTGTTAAGCTACATAATTAAGCTTACAAGGAGTTCTGGAGCTGAATGCCACATAAATATGACTCAGTTGAGTTAAATTCATCTGTGAGATTCCAGAAACATCACCAAACCTGTTCTAACAGCCTTATCAGCTCCTCTGACACAAGTCTCTGACCTCCTTCGTCCCCAATGACAACCCCTGTCATTTCCACCAATTCCAGCTTTAAGCTGTCATACATCACTTATTTGACTTAGACAAAAAAAACTTTTAAAATCTGCCAGATAACTGAAGTTAGACTGTGGCAAAATCTGTACATCCTTGACAAGAACAATCCATGATTTGGTACTCAGTGCTGCTTGTTTGAAATATAGTGTGAACCATCACTACATCACTACACATTCTTTTCAAGTAATGAATGAAAACAGGGCCCTTGGTTTCTCTGGGGTTCACGGCTACTATGCCCTAGCCCCACTGTGTCATGATCCACCTTCTTGGCCAACTTCAGTGCAACAGACCTGCACACAGAACATGACAGAGTTATTGTTTTAGATTTCTGTTAAACACACTGTTGGGATTAGCCAGCTTAAATTCTTTGTGCCTTATTTGGACAAGTTGTATCCTCTCTTGCATGGTGTATTTCAGAAAAGTGTGTATATTCACGCTACTTTCATGGTGACCTTGCATTACGCCTAGTACTGGCGAAAAATGTCTTTCCCCATGTGACCCTGTGAAATAAGTATTTTTGATATCCAGCTCAGGATGCAAGAAAACAATATGATGAAAATATATATATTTTTAAATACTTAGCCTTTTCCAAACTCATCAAAATTTTAGATGTTTTTCTTTGTTTATGTTTGTCTTGCAATGAAACAGTATGTAGGACACCACCTTTAAACGTTCAGAATAAAAATAAAACGCCTTTCTTCGAAGCATAAAAGCACCTTAATTTATTAGCTTTTGTTTTTTGTTGTTCTCACTGTAATCCAGTCTGAATTTTGTGTTTGTGTTGCAGACTGAACTCCAAGCACAAGACAGACGGACAGAAGGCGTCGGCCGCATCCCCGTCTCAGGCTCCGACGAACAATCCTGCCAAGTGTCACAACGGGGACCACACCCGACGGAGCCGCAATGGCAAGGCGGCCAGATTCTCACATGCCGAGGACGAGAAAGGGAATGATGTATGTAATCTCCTGTACTTTAACCCCAACCACCCCCCCACCCCTACCCCCACCTCCACCCGACACACCTTCAGTGGTTTCTATTACAGTCTCTGCAAAGCTTTTAACCTGCTCTCCTGTGTAGGTTTACATCAACTCTCGTCAACTAAACACAAGGGTTAGTAAGATTTAGTTGTGATCTTTTCTCAGGTTATGGGATGTAAACAAGGTCTGAAGATTATTAACAGCAACATTTTTGACATGTACAAGGCCCCATATCCTGTGTGAAACTTGCTGCTCCTGCTGCTTTGTTTCTGGCTCTGTTTCTTTCACTTCTTTGCCATCATGTTGTTGCTTTTTTTCTGTTTGGTAGTTGTTGTTTTTTTTTTTAGTTTATATATTGCTGTTCTGCCAGTGACACCATAAGAGAGCAAAGAGATGGAATATCCCTGTGCTTTTCTTGCATACAACACCTTGAATGATTAATTTAAACATGCACCTATCGTTCTAAACAAATAAGTGAAAAATCATTTCTATACAAAGAAGCTGAAATCTTAACAATATTGGGGGAAAACGAATGGCAAGTAGTTTCTTCAAACATCTGCTGTGTCATATTTTAATGGCTAAAGATACAAAGCTGTTTCTAAAAAACAAATGCTACAGAAAATGGAAATTAAAGCAGAATTAAACAACAAATCATTTAAACCATTTATAATTTGTTTTTTTATGTTTTTTTACAAAGTTCCCCAGCTACTGTGGAAATAGCTTTATATTTTTAATAATACAATTTTAATATTTGCCTACCATAAATGAAACAATTCAGTCGTGTCCTTGGAAAAAAATGAATGTTTTTCCTTTATCATATCATGCTTTAATAACACAGAAGGCAGGTTTCCATTGGATTTTTTGATTAAGGTACAAAATGGAAAAGAGCAGACTAAAAAGCTTACAAAATTGAAGATGCACATTTTTTTAACTAATAATTAATAAACACAAAAAACAGCTCTCTAATGGCCAAGTTAATTAAGGTTATACAGTTTTTTTATTTCTTTGTTTAACAAGACTTCAATTTACTGGTTATAGACAATGGAACAACCTTTGTAAATACCATCTATCCTGGCAATAATGATGATATATTTTATTTGCTTTAGGTGTAGGAATTTGGAATCTAGGAATAACATCACACCCAACCTTATGTTCTAGTTGGAAAGATTGTAAACCAGTGGGATCTGCTCAGGGACCTGGCTAACTATGCTTAGTAATTCAAGCAAATACCATTTCTCAGCAATTAGTAGATTCAAACACCAAATTAACATGTTCATTAACAGAGGTTGTACAGCACTATGTGTGGCTAAGTTAATAAGACACAAACAGTCAAAGTCGTCGGTTTAAAAGGGCAGTTGTCACTTCGTTTCACATGCAACAACCATGGGTGACATAGCTCAACAGCTGTGTGTCTAATGACTAATAACACGCAAAACAATTTAAAATGTTTTTTATCCGCATTGGTTATCACAGAAATTCAGGTACAGTTTTACAGATTTCACCATTTTTTTACTAAAGGCTATAGCAAACCTAGTAATGGAGGGGTGTTACTCCTACTGTGGGTCCCAAGCCTAGATGAATGCCAAATCAAACATG
Source organism: Crenichthys baileyi (assembly GCA_036173005.1). Taxonomy (NCBI): domain Eukaryota; kingdom Metazoa; phylum Chordata; class Actinopteri; order Cyprinodontiformes; family Goodeidae; genus Crenichthys; species Crenichthys baileyi. The sequence continues at coordinate 319,448 of JAHHUM010000338.1, forward strand.
CAGATCATGAAGAATAAGAAGGGTATGCAGGGGGTCAATGTGGCAGAGAATAGGGACAAGGACAGAGGGAGATGGAGATGGAGGGAAATAACCCACGGCAGGGATTGTATAGCAAACCCTTTCATATTAAAGCAGTTTTCAGTTGACATCTACACACTGTTTTCTCACTCAATCTTTAGCTGGTTAAAATGTAAACACACCTCCCCCGGATATTATTCAGTGAGAAAGCCACAAGCTATTCATCATGTGTAGTTTTAGATGCTAGTCACTGCTAATGACTTATTCACTGGCACATTTTAGATGCACAGGACAAGAAAGACAGCACTGACAGATATTTCTTATAATAAATTAATTAATTAATTAAAATAAAAGATTTTTTAAACAAAGAGTAGAGCTCCATTGCACTTGAGAATAGTCATAACTACTGTAAATGTTTCTGTCACTAGATATGAGAATTTTGTTTAAAGAGAAAGAAAGGAAAAGCAGCCCGTAGACCAATCACAAGATACCAGCTTTTTTAGAAAAAGAACACGATACCAACAGTCAGACATGGAGGGGGTAGTATGATGGTCTGGGGATGCTTTACTGCTTCAGGATCTGGATGATTTGCTGTAATTGATGGAAACGAATTCTGGATTTCATGGAGATCATGCATGAAATCCTTTCAATATGGCTGAAGAAAATCTGTCCACAAAGAGGAGTGTGTCAAGGTCTCCCTACAGTGATGGAAAAGACTTATTGTCCATTATTGCTAAGTAGATGGTGGACGTTGCCACAAAGGCTGGCACATCCATTTATCAGGCTTAGGATGTGATTGCTTTTTAACCCAGGTTATCTTTCTCTGAAATTAAACTTTGTTTGTACGATGATGAAACAGCAGAAATCTGTCACACTATAACTGTAAAGTTATTTCTTTTCTATTCAAATATGACACAGTAAATGCAAATATTGCATGAAACAAACTTAAAAGAGCTAAATCATTTGTGTTTATGTTTTTATGTATTAATCTTCTTTTCTTAAATAAAAACAGAAAAACATATGTTCAGAATGCTCCCTAAAGCGTAAAAAGTCATGCATCAGACATACAGTCTGTTTTTTTCTGCTCTTAGTTTGTTCTGAACATGACTATTTCTACCTAAAGGAAAATTCCCTCAGTGAACTCTAAACAGCTGCGTTATTTTCTAAAACCAACCTCCCTCCTATAAATAGATCATTGGGGCTCCCACAGGCTCCCACATAATGTTAGAATGAATTTAAAAGGCATCAGTCACAGGGGATCTGACAGCAGCTGATTATGAAATACACTTTCTGTGATGAATATGTCTCTAAACGTGGCTGCACACACTGTAAACACTGACCTCTGAGAAGTGAAATAGCTTTTCTCTACTGCAGCTTGCATGTATCTATAAGGTCTCATCTGATCCATGTTTTCCCTTTTCCTCTCTCTGCTTATTTCATTCATTGCTGTTTTTTCCCTTATTGGTTTACATGATATTTGTCCATGAATAAATGCCCAAATCTTTCTGTCTTGTCTATGTAAAAAGCACTCATATGCTTTGGAACTGGATCAAGTAGGTTAACTGGGTATGTGTCATAGTTTCTTCTTGTCAATACAGTTGTCTTTCTTCTCAAGCACATGATCTGCTCAGAGATAGATCCTCTTCTCTTCCAGGCATCCAAAAACTCCTTCCAAAACCACCAGGCATTAAACACATGCTCCTCTTTACTGCCACACTTACCATTTCAGTGTGCACGTTTCCGAAGGTGGCAGGACCCGGTCTGTTTCTTAGTATTTGTTTCTAAGTCATGTGTTCAAGCAGACTGAAAATCTCAAAAGAAGGGGTGTGCAGGAAAAGAGGAGCATCTTTAAATGATAAGCTGATTCTGCCATTATTGAGGAGTTAAAGCGCTACAAGTGTCTCACTGAAACAGGGCTCAGGAGGATGGCCATGTGTGATAGATGCTCGATCTAACTGATGTTTGATTTTTACTGCTGAAGTTGTGTGGTTCTCTGGTTCTCTGTCATCACAGTTTGTGTTCCTGCAGCAGTTCCCTTTGGAACCATCTCTCCACCATGTAGGAGGCAGAAAGCCCCCGGTAGAACTTGGAGTAGCTGCTAATATTCAGATAAACAGAATTACTTTTACCAAACTAATCAGTCCTCCTTCTCAAAGCTTCCCTTTCTGAAAAAAAAAAAACTAAATCATGGCGTTAAAAGAATTTCAGTTATAGCAAGTACAGTGTATTGCAAAAGTATTGATATACCTGGAATTTTTCCACATTTGGTCACATTACAACTACAAACTTCAATGCGTTTTATTGATATTTTGTTAGATAAGCCGACATAAAGTGCTGCTGAATTGTCAAGAGGCAGGATTAATCTTTTACAAATAGGAATATGAAAAGTGTGACATGACTTGGTATGACTCTAACACTCCTAAATAAACCTGCATAAACCTGCATCAAAGGTCTGTTTGAACAGCATCATGAAGACCAAGGTACACAGCAGACAGGTTAGATAATATAGAATTATTCCAACATCTTATAAAGCAGTATTCAATCCATCATCTGAAAATGGAAAGAATAATAGGGGCACGAATGCAAACCTTGCCAGTCATGGCCCTCCGCCTAAACTGACAGGTGAGGTAATGACTGTACACATACAGCCAAGGCTACAGTGGAATTCCCCCAAAAAATGTACAGCAGCAGCAATAAATACAAATGCATGCCATACTTTCAGATTTTATTTGTAAACCATTTTCAAAAACTACATATCCATTCCTTGTCAGTTACATGTGCTTTTGGTATAGCACTCCAAAACACAATTAAATAACGGGAAGTTTGTGGTTTTAAGATTTTAAGATAGATTTAAGATAGATTTTAGATAGATAAGATAGATTTTAAGATAGTAATACTTTTGAAAGACACTGTAGCTACTTTTGAAAGACACTGTAGCTACACCTGCTGGTTAGATGTGAAAATAATCATAACAAACAACTAACAAAATTGAAGTGAAAAAGCTTTGTTGTTTTAACTTTCTGTTGAACATGCTGCAAGGTTGACCTGAGATGAAATAGGTACTTGGATTCTTAGTGCCAATTTAAAACACAAGTCATAGTAAATTTAGGAAACTCTTTTTACAGTTAATATAATTAAACCAACATGTAAAAGCTTCAAAGGGCTTTTTCTCCAGATGGTTCTGGAGGACGTACAGCCCATAATCTGGTGAAATATTACATCAGATCAAGGACGACACAACCAGTGTGATGTTACAGGAAACTTACAAGATTAGCTTTCTTAGCTTAGTAAAGGTCATGTGAGCCCCACATGGTTCTCTGGCGAAAGTTGGATGTTTTACAGTTTCTAGCCACAGGAGGGCACCAGTGGGTTAATTTTTGATTAGTGCAGTAGATTGAATCCACAATAACACAATGATTTACAGATCATTTATAATTTACCAAACAACATGTTTTAGGACACGTTTTAAAGATAAAGCTTTTAGGTTGAGAATGAACTAATGAACCTTTGATAAAGTACAGCTTGCTGCTGCTTCTCCAAGCTGTTCCATGGCAGTCTGCCTCCTACATGGTGTACGAAAGGGTCTGAAAAGGAGTCACTTCTGTTCTCACTGCTAATTAGGGAGTATCTTAAAACAAATGACCACAGAATCATGGAAATAACATCTAACACATTTATTAACACAACAGGTATTGTAAAAAAAGGGACCCAAGCCATTTGAAGTGTAAGCTCCGCCCCAAACACGGAGAGCAGCTTTGGACAAGCTCCATACAGCTCTTTGTTGCTGTAGTTCTGTTTAACATATAAAATTAAAAAGGGTCTATAAGAGAGCTGGGCCAGCGTCTAAAAGTCCTGAGTGGAGAAGTGCTGGTGTGGTGCTGCTGCTGGAGAAGTCTTGGGCCTAAATATGACTGGGGTCCCTTTGAAATGTGCTGACTCTTTAGTTTGTCCATCTTAGCAGTGACTTCCTCCTCCTCCTCCTCTGCTACCTGTTCATCTGCGTCCTGTGTGACTCACGTCTCACTCTTGTTATTTTTCTTCCCACATGTCTTTCACATCAGCCAGCTCTGCATGCCCTCCTCCTCCCTCGCTACTCTAATATAACAATTAACTCTGTCCCTCTATCTTCCCATCCCTGTTTTGATACAAATATGGCTGCATTTGTACAAGCGAAAAAGACAGCAAATCATGTAGTTTATAGTTTCATTCTTTGTTTCTGGTTTTAGTTTGCTTTTGAATTCCATCTGGATTTTTTTCCTCTATTTTCTTTTGACTTTTTGTTTCGTTTATTCTTCCTCAGTCTCTGGACTAAATATGTAGCTGTGATACTAAAAGAGGTCATTGTCTTTTTCCCATTTCGCTGCGGAGAACATTCCTTTCTCCTTTTTTTTTCTTTTTTTCTTCCTTTCCTTTTTTTGTTGATATTGCATACGTGTCACTGATTGAAATGGAAGGTAGGTAACGCTTTGCCTACGCACGTGATCTTTATGCAGATGAGAATGTGACAAGCACCCTAGCCTGAGTGACGTCAATGTTTCTCTCATTCTCTCTCTCTCTTTCTGTTGTTGACCAATGATCTTTAACAAAATTAATTTGACTTCATCAATTATGATTTGACTCGTGAGAGACTGGATTACATAGAGCTCTGGTTTTTCTCTTTACTCCTTAACTTCATTCAGAAGTCCACTCTCCCGCTCTTATCTTCCAGGTCCATTACTTTACTTTCTTTCTTTCTGTTTCGGTAGAATGCATTCCAGTTTGTCCAGCATCTATCTGTTTCTTGGTGAATTAGTACATTTGTCTTATAAGTTCCTCCATATTGATTTTTTTCTGACAGCCATCACAATCACCAGTGGTTGTATGCTTTCTGATTACACCGCTTAGTTGTCTTCTCTCCTGTGGAGAACGGCTTCTCTTTCTGTAGCAATCAGTTGGAGCTATTTAGCCCTTGATAATTCATGCTGAAGATCCCGCTAAATTTGCTTCATATGAAACGAATTTTGGAGATTTGCTGTCTTTCTATCTTTTTATGACCTGCTAATTAGCAGAGTGCATTAAGGGTTGAAGTTCCTAAGCCCCCTTGTGAATCTCTAATCTAGGTATTATTGTTGTTGAATGCTTAAGATAAGAGACACTGTTTAAAAGATAAAGTCAGCATCACTGTATTGTTTCCCCTTTCCATGAACAAATCCTTTGAAAAGACCAAAGCTGTGCGTATTAGTGGGTCCCTAGGGTGCTTCCGTTGCATTTAAAGATTAAGATTTTATTTTCACAGCCATACCAGTGCTTTTTAGTCAAATATTTCTTCCCATAAAACATTTTATAATGAGCTTACAAAAGTTTTATCTTAGCATGTTAGCATTTTTTGTTAAAAAGTGTATTTGATTAATGCCTTCGGTTACCAGCTTCATGATATCAACCTGGTTTTAAAGTAAAATATTTGATTAATATTTTACTTATAATTAACTTTGATGGCCGTAGGAAAAAAAATCCAGGATCTCACCATCATTATCTAACTTTATGGTATATTAAGCTACACATTCTGTGTGCTATCTGGAACACCACAGAGGGATATTGGTTAATCAGCCAGTTATCAAAATCTGACAATTTTAAAAGCTACATCTACATTACATCAATCAAGATACCTGATGCACTGTTTCTTTATGGTTAATGTGTGTTATATTGTTGGATTAAAACAAATTCATTGTAAGCTATATAGTCCTTAAAAAGAAAATCAGAAATCATTATTGGTATTGATATCAGTGTTATCTCTACCGAGTTGCTGCCTAAGACAGCTTTATGATTCTCTTCTTTGAAAGTACCACTGTTCATAATGTAAAGACTATTTATAGTCGAGATGATTATGAGAAGCCTTTCATGTAACACTGAAACTTGAACAAACAACCTTACCGGTGCTTTAGTTTAAAAATACTTTATTTAAATTGTTATGACATTATGAATTATTTTGCTGGTTTTGGTCGTTTCTATGGATTTGTCAACTATTTTAAAAACAGCACCTTGCAAAAATATTCATGTACCTTGAGCTTTTCCCTATTTTCCCACATATCAGCCACAAACTCCAATGCATTATTGGGATTTTATATGAAAGTTTGGGGCTATCATTTAAAAAAGTGTACAATTGTGAAGTAAAAGGAAAAATACACATGTAAATCCAGCTGTTCTGTGAAGGCCTCGGAGGTTTCGTAAAGAACATTAATGAACAAATAGCATCATGAAGACCAAGGAACACTGCAGACGGGTCAGGGAGAAAGTGATGACGTTTAAAGCAGCATTAGGTCATGAAACAATATGCCAAGCTCCGACCATCTCATGGAGCAATGAAAAACCTGTGTGAAGTACAATAACACTGGACATCCTGTCCTAACCATCTGTAGAGCAAAACATTGTGGTTGTAGCATCATGCTGTGGGAATGCTTTTCTTCAGCAGGGACAGGGAAGGTGGTCACGGTGATGGGAAGATGGATAGACCTAAATACAGGACAATCTTGAAAGAAACCCTAAAGATCTGTGACTTAGGTGGAGTTTCACCTTCCAGCAGGATAAGGATCTTAAACACACAGACTGAACTGTAATGGATTGGTTTACATCAATACATATTCATGCATTGCAAGACCAGTCTGTTCAGAATCCAGACAGAAATCTAAATGAGAAGTTGTGGCAAGACTTGAAAAATACTGATCACAAATGATCTTCATCTAGTTAGACTGAATTTAAACTATTTTCTGAAAGGTATTTGAGTCTCTAGAGAGATAGAGATATACCCTAAAATACTTGAGGCTTCTTAAAGTTGTGAAATGTGGTTACAAATGCATGCTACACACACTTTTTTTGTTGTTGTTTTTTTGTAAAATAATTTCAAAGCCATCTATCCACATAATGCATTACTTTGTGTTGGTCTGTCACATAAAGTCCCAATAAAAAGCTGTTAGTGTTTGTAATGAGACAAAATGTTGAAAGGGCTATGAATACTTTTGCAGAGCTTTGTATAATAAAACCTGCCTTACTCTTTTAAACAGTGGTCCATAATGGTAAGTGTACACATTTTAATTTTAAGCATAGCTTTTTACTTCGCAATAATAAAAAGGTCCCGTTATATTTTTATTGTTGTATCACTATAATGGAAGTATGCTGGCTACAGCAATCTTAAAGAAACCTTGGATAACCCTAATAAGGAGGAAATGGTCAGTAGTTCTCTGTAGAAACAGCTCTCTGGAAATAATAAAGGCTATTATTGTTGTAATAAAAAATGTCCTGGATCAAGGGGTCCTTAAGCCCAAATTCTGACGTAGAGAATGTCCAAGCATTACAGTCAGTAACACCAGGTCCTATGTAGACAGATAGAAAGTGTTATATTATCTTTCAACCTGGCAGCTGCTGTGTGATCTTTAGGAAAGTGCCTGGGTCCGGAGGATTTACACTCTGTGTGAGGGAATCCCTGCACATTGTGGTTTCTCCTCTTTGCTTTTGAGTTATTTTCTCTTGATTTCCATGCATTGTCTCATGAGTCACTGGCAGGGAAGGGTTTTGTGTCTTTTTCTCTTGCATTTTGTGAATCTAATGATGCACTTATGTTGCCCCACTTTTCCCTTTTCTTCATACCTTACCTACTAAAGGAGGGAATACCACTTTATTGGTAAGTGGATGTTAACCAGAAGGGAGTTAAACAAGAGTAACCATTAAAAAAAAACAAAGAAAATGGGTCGCTGTTCACATCTCAGCAAATGTTCTCAGGAAAAAAATTCCACACAGAGAAAATTGAATAGCAGTCAGTTTGTTTTCTGATTCAACTGATTCAATAATTGTGATCTTTATTTTGTTCCTTCCATTTCTGTGATGTTTCGTCAAGTTGTCTTCTCTTCCTGTTTTGTTTCATTTTTTTAGCCATTACTAAAAAAAACTGAAGAAGTCCTCTTTCTATTCTCCAGAATCTGTAGCTCTGTACTCTCTGCCTCTGCTCTAAAACTTATTTGGTTCACTTTTTCTTTATTCCCTCTCTTCCTTCTCTTCCTAGTTCTTTTGTTTGTTTTTGCGATTTTATTTATTTTTTTACTTATTATGGTTTTGCATGCCAAGTATTGCATGCGCTGCACCATAGAGGACTATCTATAAGCCATATGGAGAAACCTAGATCTTTTTCTTTTAGATGTTTACCTTCTTTTGGCAAGTAAACCGTAGCTCTTTTTCATCAGCCTGAAAACACTCTGATGCTATTTTTGTCCTATTTCTTTTTTTTCCTTGTTGGTCATGATTTCTCTGCAGAAGCTGCGTGTGCTGAATGCAAGCTCTGCAGGCATCCAGTGTACTTTACCAAAAGAGCAAAAGCTCCACAGCGCCCCCAGCAGGAACCAAGCAGAAGAAACTGGGAGTGTGGATAGCAAGATCGCAGCTATAGGGAGCTCCTTACCTCAGACGTCAGCGAGGAGAAGCGGCCATAGAGGCCGGAAAAGGAGCTCCCACTCCCCTGATCACAGCAGTGACTCAGCCCACTCCCAGCACACCCACACTCATAGAGGGAGAACTTCCCGTCATCAGCGAAAGTAAGTCATTGGCTGAAATCTTTAAGCTTTGCACTTCAAAGGATATTTTATATTTTATTGCATTGTACCTCAGGACAAAAGGTGGTCACTCCTCCAAGCGTCACAACCGCTCTAATCGGGGTCAGGCACATCACAAGAGCCCATCAGTATCTCCAGGACGTCACTCACACACATCAGGTAGGAAGAACGAGGAGTCTCGAAGCAAAGTGAACCTTCGGCAGCGCAGCAGCTCCTGGAGCAGCGGCCGTTCATCCTCACGCTCGGCCTCCAGAGACAAGGCCCCCAGCAAGGTCAAGTCCCCACACAGCAGACAGAACATCTCCAGGTGAGACACGGCTGGCCTGTCAGGATCAAGGACTCAGCATCTAGATTAGTTTTGCTGTTGTGTGCTGTTGTTGTTGCTCTGACAGCTGATTGTGTGTCATACAGAGAAAAGGACAGCGCTAACCGCTCTGATACTGACAGCCGAGCTCGGCGTCGCTCACGCAGTTACTCACCCATCCGAAAGAGAAGAAGAGATTCACCTAGCTTCATGGAGGCTCGAAGGATCACCAGGTAACACCGTTTTATCATGGAAATAAACATTCTATAAAACAGTCACAGTCTTTTAATAAAGCACACCTCTATTTCCAGTCCTGCTCCTATATTGATATGTCTTGTCTTCAGCAGCCTCAAGCTACAGAGATGCCAAGCAAAAAGAAATAAAAGGAAGAAACTCAGACTAAGAAATGTTAAAAAATCCCATTTTAGGTTAACTTTAGTGTAGAGTAAATTACAACATGCTAAATGGACAGTATAAGGATGAGACACCTGGCCTAATGACAATATAAGAGAAAAAATATAAAAAATAGGCCAACAGCTTCAGGACTAAATGATGTACAACCATGAATTGAATGTGATGAATACGTAACTTTTTCTGGATAGAATGAGGAAAAAAAATGAACTGTTCCTGTTCGGTGTCTTTGCTTGCAGACTTGAAACATGGATTTCTCTATCGACAAATATAGCCACGATTTAAACACAATTACATCCAAATGCATTTTATTTTTCCAAATATTTTCTCCACCATGCACACTGAACAAAATAGAAATTTGTTCTATTTTATAACTTTGTCTGAAATTACAAAGTAAGTATAAATTGCTTCTGACCCTAGTGTATAATTTTGCTGATATACAATGACCTGCAACCACAAGCTCCACAGTATTTCACCGAGATTGTGCGTAATAGATGAACCAAGTGGAGTGCATTCACATTAAGTCCTAGTAAAATACACTGAAGTTAGAGACAAAGTGTGAACAAGTTTAAAGAGTATGAATGTTTTTGCATGCCACTATATGTAGGTATTATAGAAATAAAATCCTAATTTATTCCCTAATCAGTTCTAACACTGAGAAACATGGTCAGTTTTAAAAACATTTTTTCTGCATATTCTGAAATAAAAAAGCTGCAAACTGCCCTGTAGTGGAGCTCACCCCATGGTAAACATAATAAAGGTTACAATGAATTTATTTAGTCTGCTTAAACGTTTTGTGTAAATTTTCTGTTTTATCAGTAATCTGCAACTTCCACTTTAAGAAAATGGTATTCAAACAGTAATTTGAAAACAATCAGCCCCTAACCACTTAGAGCATATATAGCAGGTGAATCAAGTATTAAACACATCAATGGATTGAAGACCGTCAAAAGAAAATTCACACCAGATATCATCAACAACCAAAGTAATCCACCCATACAAAGAAATCGAAGCAAATTAGTCCACAAATGAAATTATGGGTAAAAACATGGACTGACACAGGGAATAAGTTTTGAACACACTTACAGAAATGTTAATTAATTAATTAATTAATTAAATTCTTTGTGGAGGTACCTTTTGAAGTAATGACAACTTTGAGATGTTTCCTGTACGCAAACTGTTTTCAAATCTTGAATGTTCTGGGAGTCCTTTCTATGCACGCCAATCTTCAGTTCTTTCCATAAATTTCAATTGAACACAAGTCAGGTGATTGACTGGGCAGTTCTAGCAGCTTTACTTTATTTCTCTGAAACCAGTTAAGAGTTTCCTTGGCTGTATGTCTGTGAATGTTGTCTTGTTGGATCATCTCCCCTCTTTTCATCTTCAGATTATTTTCAAGAACGTTCTGGTACATTTCTCCATTCATCCTTCGTACACTTATGTAAAGTTTGCCAGTACCATATACTGTAAGACAACCCACACCATGATGTTCCTACCTGAGAACTTCACTACTAGGCAAATGACATCCAGAGGGTTCAGTTTTGGCATCATCTGAGGAGCCATTTTTTTCCTAATATTTCACTTCTGCAGCAAACCATAAACAAGCTTCAGCATGTTTTTTCTTCAACAGCGGAGTCTTGCCCATAACGGCTATTTTGGTGCATTACTCATTGTTTTCATGGGCAAAACTGTATCTGCTATTTCCAGGACTTCCTGCAGCTCTTTCTGAGTGCTCCTTGGCTCTTGCATAACTCTTATTATCGGAACCTGGCCATGGTTGGTTTATGGTAAAATGATGTTCATGAGGGCTGCACGGTGGCACAGTTGGTAGCACAGCAGTAAGGTCTCGGGTTCAACTCCCGGCCGAGGGTCTTTCTTCATGGAATTTGCATGTTCTCCCCGTGCATGCGTGAGTTCTCACCGGGTACTCCGGCTTCCTCCCACAGTCCAAAGACATGCCTGTTAGGTTAGTTGGTCTCTCTAAATTACCCTTAGGTGTGGCTGAGTGTGTGCATGGTTGATTGTCCTGTATGTCTCTGTGTTGCCATGCAATGGACTGGCGACCTGTCCAGGGTGTACCCCGCCTCCTGCTGCTGGAGATAGGCACCAGCTTCCCCGCGACCCACTATGGAAGAAGCGGTATTGAAAATGACTGAGTGACTGATGTTCATGACTGGAATGATGACGGTGCTGACTGGAACACTGAGAAGTTTAGAAATGCAGCTGGTATGTTTGTAAGATATGTTTGCCTTACCAATCTTACAGCTCTGTGTAATGCTTTGGTAACGAGAGAATGTTTTATATACCAACAGCCAATATTAAACCACCTGATGTTGATTAGCACATAGCAGCAGGACTGGTCTGTAAATACTGACATGTGTTCAATATTATTCCCTGCACGAGTCCAATTCCTTACACAACTTAATTTAACACCTAACTTTAATTTTACTTGATTACTTTGTGTGTATGGGTAACTTTGTTTTTACAGAGATCTGGTGTGAGTTTCATGTCAATGGAAATATTAGAATAATGTTTACTGATAGAAGTGTTCATGGGTTGAGTACCTGTTTTATCTGCTGTATATGTTGGTTGGTAAATGGTTTCTTCTTCACTTTAAACATTTTTTTCTTTCTTATGGGATAGGGTTATGTTCTATGGATGTACCGTTTGTTGTACACAGTTATTTAAGCAGGGCGAAAGGAAGATTCCCCCACTTCTGTTATATCTACCACTTTGTTGTATTACGAATTAGAAAAAGGCGGACCCAAGATTCAGCCAGACACAGAACTGAAAGATTAAAAAGTTTATTCAGCCACAGGAAAACGTCACTCAGGTTGAACTTCACACAGCTTCCAGGAATCACTGAAGCAGAAAGAAGGATTAGTGACTTGTAGTTTCTCCAAATCTTGCAAGGATCAGAAAAGTCACTAACCTGTTCTTGTCTTGGGTTAAACTTGAAACCCAGAGGGGAAACCTCAGTGGGTAGAAGGCAGGGATCTCCACAGCGCAGGTGAGAGAGACAGGTGACTTTCGGCTGAATAATCCAAGGGCTAGGCTGATTCAATAATCCAGGGACAGAAACAGGGTCAATGATCGGAACAAGAGACGTCAGGCAAGGGGCAGGCAGAGGCATAAATCAGATGCAGGAAACAAGGTCAAAACCAAAATCCAAACAGTCAAACAAGGGGCAGGCAAAGGCAAAAATCCAAGAGGTGAGGCAAGGTCAAACCAACGATCAGACAGGAAGGAAAGCTGCATATCTACTCACGCGATGGCTTTCAAAAATCTGGCACCGTCTGCTTGTCAGAGTCAGTGTATATCAGGGAAGACACAGGTGCTCGGAATGCCACAGATTGCACTGCGCTGCAGCAATCACCAGGTGCATCTCATCTGCTGATTGCAGCCAGGGAGACAGAGTAGAGCAGACGTGCCAGAATCATAACATGTTTCTTTTCCTGTTCATATGTAAGTGTTAAAAGACTTAATGAGTGAAATGAGTATACTTTGTCATGTTTGCTTCAGTCCTAAAGGTCCTTACATCGAGACAACGAGATGCTGCTGAATTCAAATGCTGCAGGCTTGTTACCCTGGTAACAGTTGCTGTGCAGCAGAGCCCTGCTATTCTGACCCCTGAAGCTCAGCTGAACATCAAACCATCACAGCTCCCCTGAGTAAACCTGGATTCATTCTGTTTTTTTCCTCTGTCCTTTCTCGTTTTCTTCATCACATCCCTGAAACTCACAGCTCTAAAGTTACACCCCACTGACGTTACACACTAATGTTGGAGCACAGGGATGATGTGATTAAAATGCTATCAAGGTTTATTTCAATTGATATGATTAGTAATAAAATGCTTGTGGCTTCTAATGGCAACACATCAGACACAGAAAATGAAGACCATGTTCAAACCTGGCACTAACATGCATCTGGGTGGTCCAATCACATTGTAAATACAGATGTGAAAGCTCCTAAGATAGATGGAGGATGTTATCTTTTATCTTCATTAGTTTGGAAGACCGAAGAAGGTCTAGAAGACCACCTTCTGACCTGATATGAATCCCCTCAAACTGCAGAATCGCCTCGACTTTTCCCATTGAAAAATACATCCTATTAAAAGGTTGTTAAACTCAGCTGATTCATATGAAATGCTGGGTAATTGAAAACCATTAAAATAATTGTATTCATTAATCCTCTTAGCTGTGTCTGTTACAAGATTTTTATGGTTTTTATGATTTTTATGCCAAAAATGTTAGTTAGGTTAACTTGAACCCTGTTGTTCAGCTGACAGCCCACTGTGTGCTGTGGCTACATGTTTATTTTGGAGATGCACTGATCAGAGATTTTGTGGCCAATTCAAGGCTTTCAGTCTTTTGGATTTTTGCAAAGTTCTGTCCTTCCGACGCAAATTTCAAATTACAATTTCTCTTAAAGAACTATAATTAACAAAAGAACCCAATCTGGTCTCAATTGAATTTGTATCATATATAACATCAAAAGATTTAAAGCTAAATTAAACGATAATTCTTTTAAAATGTCTTAGAAATGTATTTTTCTGCTTCACTGAAATCTGCAAATACGGTAAAATCCTCCAAGCTGTGGGACAGAGGTATCTATAAATAAAACCCACCTAAAAGAATCACAGCATATCTTATTTAATCCTTTACAAGACTGATTGAATCAAACCTTTTTCTTCTTTTTTCTACACCTGAAAATGTAATCTGCATGATGTCACATCATATCAAAGTAAATAACAGATGTGTCCAATTTAATATTTAAAATAACTGATATTAAAGACAACTGATTGTTTATTATTATTTTAGATTTTATTTTTTGTAAATATACAGAAGCATTAAAGTGTTTCTGTGATCAGTCATTAAATATTTACATTAGGAACAGAGGTGCTAATGTGATGACACTGTGTGACAAAGATCAGTTGGCACTCCAGGCTATGCACTTAAAAAAGGATTTTACTATTTTAAAACAAAGCCAAGTGATTACACAGTTGGCATTTTAAACTGCCTTTGCCATACATGTTAACTATTAGCACAACTAGCACAGTTAGCATTACTACTTGGACTCTGTGTGTAGTCCCTGGAGAATGTAGATCCTTACCTTTAATGTGAAAGGTGCCACAATTTTCAGTCAAAACAGACAGATTCAAAGCTCAACTGAAAGAAAACAGAGCAACTTTGCTGCATCATGTTCAGTCTTGTTTAAAGGTTGCAGCCCATTAAAACCCCAACTCCATATCTAGAAACTCCTTACATCTTTGTGCTTCCTCTGACTGCCCTTTTATAAACTTCACTAATATTAAAAACAGTTAACTTTGCATCTTCTACCATCAGTAAGAACTTCCACAGTGTTGTTGTTAGCGCAAACTGTAAGCACTTCAGTATGCTGCATTCACTAGTCCTAAAAAGATCTGAGTTTTTAGTTTCTGTCCAGCTGATCACCAATCGGGGTTGGTCAAACATAAAATCCGCCTCATCCAGTCACTAGCCCATTTCTCAGTGCATCTCCAGTTTTTTGCATGTAGACAAGATATGATCATCAAGTCAGATTTTAGTGCCAGGAGTGAATACTGTTTCTTAAAGCTGTCCACCTGTAACTAAGGTGTTAAGCAATCCACAGCTCAGCTGGAATGAAAAGGTGGGACAGACATCTTGTATGAGAGACACGAGGCCATCCCCCAGTGGGCCCACCGCCTGCAGGGGGAACCGTGAGGGATCGGTGCAAAGAGAATTGGGTGGCGGACGAAGGTGGAGACCTCAGCGGCCCGATCCCCGGATGCTTAGGCTGGCTCTAGGGACGTGGAATGTTACCTCGCTGGGGGGGAAGGAGCCTGAGCTTGTGCGGGAGGTCGAGAGATATCGACTAGAAATAGTCGGGCTCGCCTCCACGCACAGCGTGGGCTCTGGAACCCATCTCCTTGAGAGGGGCTGGACTCTCTTCTACTCTGGAGTAGCCCACGGGGAGAGGCGCGCGGGCTGGGGTGGTTTTCTTGTTGCCCCCCCCAGCTCAGCCGTCTTAGTGTTGGGGTTTTACCCCGCGTGGATGAGAGTGGGTCGCATCCCTGCGCTTCGGGTCGGGGATAGGTCTCTGACTGTCGCTTTCGGCCTACGGGCCAAGCGGTAAGTACGGAGTACCCGGCCTTCTGGTTGTCCCTGTCGGGGGATGCTGAATAGTGCCCCTCCCCTGGGGACTCCATTATTCTGCTTGGGGACTTCAACGCCCCACGTGGGAAACGACAGTTGACACCTGGAGAGGCGTGAATCGCGAAGGAATGGCCTCCCCGATCGGATCCCGAGCGGTGTTTTTGTTATTGGACTTCCTGTGCTAGTCACGGATTGTCCAATAATGAACACCATGTTCAAGCATAAGGGTGTCATACAGTGCACTTGGCACCAGGACACGCTAGGCCAGAGAGGTCAATGATCGACTTTGTTGTCGTATCATCAGACCTTCGGCCCGCATGTTGCGACACTCGGGTGAAGAGAGGGGGCTGAGCTGTCCACTGATCACCACCTGGTGGTGAGCTGGATCCGCTGGAAGAGGAGAAAGCCGGACAGACTGGCATAGGCCAAAGCGCATAGTGAGGGTCTGCTGGGAACGCCTTGGCGGAGCCCTCGGCCAGAGATGTATTCCCCCCCAACTCCCACCTCCGGGAGAGCTTTGACCAGATTCCGGGGGATGTTGGAGACATAGAGTCCAAGTGGACCATGTTCTCCGCATCTATTGTCAATGCTGGCTTCGGATGCCGTAAGCTGCGGCCGTAAGGTCTGCGGTGCCTGTCGCGGCGGCAATCCCAGAACCCCGGTGGTGGACACCGGCAGTAAGGGATGCTGTCAAGCCCCTGAAGAAGGAGTCCTATCGGCTGTGGTTGGCTTGTGGGACTCCTGAGGTGGCTGACTGGGTACCGTCCCCGAGCCAAGCGGTCGTGCTGCGCCCGGGCTGTGGCAGAGGCAAAACCCGCGCACCTGGGAGGAGGTTTATTTTTATCATTTTTGGGTGAGGCCCATGGAGGAAGGACTACCGGTCGGACCTCGAAAAAGCGATTCTGGCAACCCGTCCGGCGCCTTCAGGAGGGGCAAGCAGTGCTTCGCCAACACTGTTTATAGTGGGGGGTGAGGAGGCTGCTGACCTCGACTGGGGACATTATCGGGCGCGGTGGAAGGAGTACTTCGAGGATCTCCTCAATCCTGCCATCACGCATTCCCTGGTAGGAAGCAGAGGCTGGGGGACTCAGGGTTGGACTCTTTCATCACCCAGGCTGAATGTCACCGAGGTGGTTGAAAAGCTCCACGGTGGCCCCAAGGCTTCGGGGGTGGATGAGATCCACCCTGAGTACCTCAAATCTCTGGATGTTGTGCGGGCTGTCATGGTTGACACGCCTCTTCAACATTGCATGGCGGTCGGGCGACAGTGCCTCTGGACTGGCAGACCGGGGTGGTGTGCGTCCCCTTCATAAGAAGTGGGACCCGGGAGGGTGTGCTCCAACTACAGGGGGATCCCACTCCTCAGCCTCCCTGGTAAGGCTACGCCAGCGGTAATTGGAAGAGGAGAGGTACCGCGCCGATAGTCGGAACCTCGGCTTCAGGAAGGAGCTGTGTACTGCGTTTTCTGTCCACGGCCGTGGAACACTGGACCAGCTCTATACCCTCTACAACGCAGGGTACTCGAGGGCTCATGGGAGTTTCGCCCCAACCGGCTCACATGTGTTTTGTGGACCTGCAGAAGGCATTCGACTGTGTCCCTCGTGATGCCTTGTGGGGGGTGCTCCAGGAGTATGGGAATCAGGGCCCCGCCCTTTATTAGGGCCATCCGGTCCCTGTACGAGCAGAGCCAGGAGTTTGGTCCGCATTAGCCGTGCCGGCACTAAGTCGGACCTGTTCCGCGTGCATGTTACGACTCCGGCAGGGCTGCCCCCCTTTGTCACCGGCTACCTAGCTTCCCCCCCCCTTCCGTTCATCACTTTTATGGACAGGATTTCTAGACGCAGCCAAGGGTGCGCGGGGGGTTCGCGTTTGGGGACCAGTGGTATTTCGTCTCTTCATTTTGCAGATGACGTGGTCCTGCTGGCCCCCTCTAGCCAAGACCTACAGCATGCGCTGGGGTGGTTCGCAGCCGAGTGTGATAGCGGCTGCGGATGAAGATCAGCTCCTCCAAACTGTCAGAGGCCATGGTACTCAACCGGAAAAGGGTGGATTGTCCTCTTCAGGTTGGAGGGGAGTTCCTGCCTCAAGTGGAGGAGTTCAAGTATCTCGGGGTCTTGTTCACGAGTGAGGAGAGAAGGAAGTGAGGAGATCGACAGACGGATCGGTTGCGGGTGCCACATAGCGCAGTAAAAATGGGGGCGCACTGTGCGGTCCGTTGTGGTGAAGAAGAGAGCTGAGCCGAAAAGCGAAGCTCTCGATTTACTGGTCGGATACTCATCCCTACCCTCACTTATGGCCATGAACTTTGGGTCATGACCGAAAAGAACGAGATACCCGGATACAACGCGCGCTGAAATGAGCTCTCCTCCGTAGAGGCCTGGCAGCTTGCGCACTCCCTTTGAGAGATAGGGTGAGGAGCTCGGCCATTCGGGAGGCCGGGCTCGGAGTAGAGCGCTGCCCCTCCTCCACATCCAGAGGAGCCAGTTGAGGTGGCTCGGGCACTCTATACCTGGATGCCTCCTGGACGCCTTCCTCGGGAGTGCATCTCCAGGCACGTCCCACCGCCGGGAGGAGGCCCAGGGGACGGCCCAGGACACGCTGGAGGGACTATGTCTCTCGGCTGGCCTGGGAACGCCTTGGGCTCCCCCCGGAGGAGCTGGAGGAGGTGTCTGGGGAGAGAGGGACGTCTGGGTGTCTCTGCTGAGTCTGCTGCCCCCGCGACCCGGTTCCGGATAAGCGAAAGATGACGAGTACAAGTACGAGTACATCTTGTATGTCACCTTGATAGCATTTATCTGTCCCATAGTGTTGAGTGTTGATTTGTATGGGTGATGGCCTCTACTGAGAGAAAGGGGTTCTTTGGAGAGCTAACTGCTGATTACCTTACAGGAAGCAATTCCATGACTGCTATTAACAATTCAATCTATTTGAGCTTTAACTAACAAAAGGCATTGTCATGCTGAGTGTGTGGATGAACAGCTTTTTGTAACCCACATAGCTGATCTCTTTCAGACGCTGCACTTGTTTGCTATTTCTGGGATCTAACCTGGATCTGCTAATCTTGTCTCTTAAGCATCATTTTGCAGATAACAGCCTGATCATCTTAATATTTTATCATCTCCTTCATTCTAACTTGTCACACTGCTATCTTTGTCCGACATCTTTGTCCCTTCCCATTTCTCCTTCTTCACACCAGTGCTCGGAAGCGGCCAATCCCATACTACCGGCCTAGTCCTTCATCGTCCAGCTACGACAGCAGCCCATCACGGTCCAGTCGCAGTCGTAGCTACAGCAGCTACAGCAGCTACAGCCGCACCAGAAGCCAGAGCCACAGCAGAAGCCGGAGCCGAAGCAGGAACTGGAGCCGAAGTCGCAGCAAAAGTCGCAGCCAAAGCTGGAGCCGAAGCAGAAGTCGCTCCCGCAGCCACCACAGTTACTACAGCCGCAGCAGCTATGACAGCCCGGGTTTCTGAATGCATCAGATGGCGGAGGGAACAAGATGAAGGAGGTTGTGGTTCTGTCTTCATTATAACCAGCCCTCCACAGAAGCCCCTGTACAGTCCAGAGGCCAAACTCCTCCATCAGGAACAACTATGTCTCCAGGAAATCCTGAACAAAGACAGATGTATTTTATTATGGCACATTTCATTTGGCTCTAACAGTCTCTGATCATGTGTCACATAGACAAAGTGTTTAAAGAAAACGGTTTCCACATGTCAAAAATCAATTGACTGAGCCCAAAGAACAAATCTCTCAGTTAGCACTTTCTTTCTCGTCCTCCACAAGGGAACCAGAAGTGAGCTGACAAGCAGACACGTACTTCATGAATATAGAGAAACATACATGTATCCTAAAAACAGGAGCTAAATAGACAACAAAAGGAAACCTGTCGGATGTTTTTTCTTTTCTGCTATCATGCGCTCGTCCCTCCAAAGACATCCGTTTTACTGAAGAGGGAGATCAACAAAAGTTAGAACAAAGTAGAACTTGACAAATGAATGAGGGAACAAAAAACCTTTTTTATGATTATAACTTTTATTGTATAGATATGCCTGTATAGATTTAAACTCTGATAAGTTCTGGCTTTGTAAACTATGCACTGTATATTCCATTTAGCTTAAGCAGGTCTGTTTAGCATGTTACGTCCGTAAAGACTCTCCTAGAAGAGGATGTACAACTGAGAAGGGTGCCATTGAGTGTCTGAGGGGAGGGGGCTGTGGGCTGGGTAATATGTACTTTTACTCTCCTCCTTAACCATGTTCTTTCTACTAACCTGTGTGTGTGTGAGTGTGTGTATGTGTGTGTGCGGGCGTGCGTGCGTGCGTGGGCCTTTTCTTCAAGATCAGTGACTACTCTGTAGCCTGAACTCAGGCTGCTCTGAAGGAAAACTGCAAATTATCTCCCTGCACACGTTTTAACCTCAGCTATTTATGAGTTTATTCTATATATATGTTTTATTTATTGGATTATTTATTGATGTAATGTCTAATTTATTTTACATTTTCTCACTAATGCACATAGATCATGCATTAGTATGTGATCAAACAAGATATTTTTGGTTTACATGCAAATGGTTTACCAAAAAAAATGAATAAAAAGAAATAATAAAGAGGGCTTACTTTGTTTTCATGTTAGAAACTAGTGTGCAGATTCAATGCTACGTGTTGAAAACACGTGAAAAAAGTGAATTCTTCTACAACAGGCCTTTTTAGACTTGTCTTGTAAAGGCCCACCTTTATGCTTAATTTGAAGAGTGAGGGGAAAGCCTGCAGCATACTGTTCTGCTAGAAAGGCAGCATCCTTTTATCACCAACATTAAACTTCACAGCATATTTACACCCTATCAGAGGTCATCTAGTTACATCCATCACCAGAAGATGTACCATAACATACCGACAGCAGCATCTGTCTGCAAAACTTGCCGGACAGCAAGCAAACTGGTGA
This sequence comes from Crenichthys baileyi, assembly GCA_036173005.1. Taxonomy (NCBI): domain Eukaryota; kingdom Metazoa; phylum Chordata; class Actinopteri; order Cyprinodontiformes; family Goodeidae; genus Crenichthys; species Crenichthys baileyi. Next base: position 339,856 of record JAHHUM010000338.1, read on the forward strand.
TACAATCACTTTAGTCTTCCTTTCCATTCACGCAGTCTTTTTCCACTTATCCATACAGTTGTTAGTGTAAGCAGACTTAACCCAATCGTTATATCCTGCAAACAGATTCAGTTTATCCAAGTACATCATTGCCCCTTTTGTTCAGATCATTCTTTGTATTGTATAAACTAAGATCCCTGATAATAAACAAATGATAAATCAATCAAACCCTTGTGTTATGCTTTTTTCCCTTATTTACGCTGCTCAGGCAAAGCATTATGACCACTGACAGGTGATGTTAATAACACTGATTATCTCTTCATCATGACACATGCAACCTGGTGGGGTATCTTAGGCAGCTAGTGAGTAAAACTGGAGGTCTTATATGGTACTCTCCGTCTGTTCAGAATAATTTAAAGTTGTCCAGCAACGGTCTAATTGGTGGAAAAGGCTTATCAATGCCTGAGTTGGTCAATCCAAGAAATGAACTAATGAAGCCCAAACTGTTGAAGTTAAAAATGCAACTTAAATAAAGAATCTAAGACACAGTAATATTTAAAATCAAACTATACTACGGATAGCAGTGCCAATGGCAACTGTATGCACAATTAGAATTAATTGAAATGTTGTACCCGACATGAAATCTGTATGATTTGTAAAGTGCCTTGAGATGACGTGTTGTGAATTGGCGCCATGTAAATAAAACTGAATTAAATTGCATTGAATTATGTAAATTATATAGTGTAGTAGACATCTGGATTTACAAAATTTACAGGTTGAATATGAAGAAGATATGCAGTGTATCCATAGACAGTTTGACTTTACACATTCTAAACAGTATTTACAGATATAAAGGGCAGAGGATCAGGTCCACCTGTTACAGAGAGGAGAGCTGTTCTACAGTGAGATGGCGAACGGGATGAATGATTTCTGTAGCGATGGAGAGCAATTTGTTCACTGTCCTCCTGTCCCTCACTCACTCAAACGTGTCCAGGTTCTGTCCAGTGATTTTACCAGCTCCTTTAATGATTTTGTTGAGCCTGCTGGCATCCTCGGCACTGACACCGCAGACTGGTGGAACATCTCCAGCACCTTTCTGCATAAAACTGAATTTCATCAGGAAACTCAAAGAAAATCTCTTCATCCCTTTCTTGTGCACAGCATTGGTATTGGTGCATCAGTCCAGGCTGCGTTTAAGATGCACACCCAAATACTTGTAGCCATCAACCACCTTCAGTTCCTCTCCCATGATGTTGATGGCATTGAACTGATATTTTTTCCTCCTGAAGTCCACCAGTCCCCTTGATCTGGGCAACATTGTGGAGCGGATAATTTCTGCCACACCACTCCACAAATTTCTCACCAGTTCCCTAAACTCTGTCTCCTGTCCATCCTTAATACACCAAACCACAGCAGAGTCATCCGAAAACCTCTGGAGGTGGCATGACTTAGAGTTGTATTTAAAACCTCAGGTGTACAAGGTGAAAAGAAATGGAGACAAGAGAGTTCTTTGTAGGGTTCCCATAATAATATTCCCCCGCATTACAATGAGGGTTCACCAGTAACTACTGAAGACTATCTCAGAATCAGAATCAAAATCAGCTTTACTTCAAAGTTTGTGCACACATACAAGGAATTTAACTCCAATACACTTTGCTCTCAGTGAAGATTTTCTTTTTTTTGTATTGTAGAATAAATGGAAATAAAAAATATCTTTTTAAATGTACATGTATACACATGTGTCTTTACAAAATATGATAGGAATATAATGTGAGATCAGTCCAAGTATGCATGATGTTGTTCTGGAACTTTGACTGTCAGGTGTTCATCAGAGAAACAGCCTGGGGGAAGAAACTGTCTCTGTGGCTGCTGGTTTTAGCAGACAGCGCTCTGTAGTGCCAACCTGAAGGTAAAAACCTACACTGTCTATTTCCAGGGTGTGTGGGGTCTGCAGAGATTATAGCTGCCCTTTTCCAGACCCTAGACCTGTATAAGTCCTGGATGGAGGGAAAGTCAGCCCTGATGATTCTCTCTGCAGACCTGATTGTTAATTGCAGTCTAAACCTGTCCTGTTTTGTGGATGAGCCAGACCACACTGAGATGGACTCAGACAGGACAGACTGAATGATGGCAGTGTAGAAAATGACCAGCAGCTCCTGTGAAAGGTTGTACTTCTTTAGTTGCCTCAGGAAGACCAGTCTCTGCTGGGCTTTCTTCTGAACATTGTCTATGTGTGAAGACCATCTCAAGTTTTGAGAAATGGTGGTTCGTAGCAACCGGAAGTGGTCCACAGCAGATAAAGTGTTGTTGAGGATGGGGAAGGGGCTGTGTGGCAGCTGGTGTTCTACCAGCCAATCCACAATCTTGTCTGGGGCTCCAGCAGGGGCCCTGTGATGTCCTTCGGGTGCTTCAACACCAGTTGCTCAAAGGCGACAGGCTTGTAGTCATTTAATTCTGTGATGGTGGGTTGCTTGGGTGTTTGAAGCAGGAGGGAACCTCACACAGCTCCGGTGACTTGTTGAAGATCTCAGTTAAGATGGGTGCTAAACCTGTTGAAACCTGTTTTTTTTTTTTGGCCTCATTCATCATTCATCTGTTAGGTCATTGGTTTCCTCCAGGCTACCCACCTGCTGTTGACAATCGTTAAGGACAGTAATCTTTTTCATACCCGCCAGCACCTCGCAGATGCGGATTTTTACACCTCCTCAGCTCCACCTTTACATCCCCTTGTATCCTCCTTAATATCCCTGTCATGGGATCTGGAGGCTGTTTTCTTCTCATTCAGCAGGAACTTCAGGACACTGGTGAAACAAGCGTGTTATTGAGGAAACAGCGAACAGTCCTGGTTAGAATGATGTCTTCACAGAAATTAATATACTCCGTGATGTAGTTAGTTAAAGCATTGGTGTAGTCCCCATGTGACAGGCAGAGCACATCCCAGTTAGAAGTGTCAAAACAGATAATCTGCCACCACCTTACTGATGTTTGGACACAGGCAGCATTTGAATTGCAGGGACATACTGAGCTCTTAAAATGACCCAATTGGGATCTGAACAGCCAAGTTCCTCTATATGCATCCTTTAAATCTGCATACAGGAGGTCCAAAGTTTAATTTACATATGTAATTCAGGCAACAAACTGGTAAGGAGTAGGGAGAATTGAGTTTGAACAAACAGCTATGAAAGCCTCCAGCTGGAGGCTTAGTGACAGTAGAGTGAATGATGTCGCAGGCTGTTGCCTTCTCAGCTGATGGCAGGATGTCTACAGCAATAAGTAACGCAGATGAAAATACCTGCAGCCAATTATATGGACTCACACTAACAATCTGATGAGTACAGACACGCCTTCACTGTTATGGGGCCAGGACTGCACCACCGTTCAGTCAACATCACAGCAGTCAAGCCACCTCTTCTCTTACTGCTTAATGAAGTGTCTCTTTTAGCTCGAAGCGTCCTGAGGCCAGGTATGGTGGCATTTGCTAAATCCTTGCCTTACCGTCTGAATGTTGCTGTTTAATGTTCCCTGGACATTCATCAGCCCAGGCAACATTTGTCTAGTCTGTTATTGTCTAATTTAGTAAACCTGTGCAAACTGCAGCCTCAGTTTACACTTCTTAGATGACAGGAGTGGCATCCTGTGTGGTTTTCTGCTGCTGTAGCCCATCTGGGGCATTGTGCATTGAGAAAAAGCAGTCCACATACTTCAGTTGTAACAAATGGTTAATTAAGCTACTATGGTCATTCTTAAACCAGTCTGCCCATTCTCCTCTAATCTCTGACATCAACAAAACATTTTCATTCACAAAACAACACCAGTATATTTTCCCTTTTCAGACTATCCTCTGTTAATGCCAGAGATGGCTGAGGGTAAATCCCAGATCAGCAGTTTCTGATAAACTCAGGCCAGCCCGAACTGGTTTTGTTCCTACTAGGCGGTTCCCTCTTCAGGTTCTTTGGAGAAGCAGGACACCTGGGCAGAAGCTAGTACTGAGATTTAAACCTTCAAGATCTCTGAGCATATTCTCCTTGACTTGTAGCAGACTTTAGTTATTTCTGTTGGTAAGTCCACTTATTATCAGTCAAACATGACATGCAGTCTGGAGTTTGCTTAAAAGGCTATATCAATTTTTTTCTATTTAAATATAAAAAAAACTACTGATTGAAAATGCTGCATAATGTGCAACCTAAGTCTTCACATTTTCAGAATGGTGGTGAAGATTGTGGCAGTTGTAAAATCTAAAATTATTTCAACCAGTAAAATAATTTTAATGGAGGGCAGTGATGTAGCTTTTTGTCTTAATAATAATGGGTTCAACATCAATAGGTTAAAATAGACTTCTTTAATGAGACATTGGTATAATTAAGCTTTGATCTACATTATCAGTTTTCGAACTGCCCAGGCTTAATGAACCAGTATTTCACTGAGTAACAACGCTCTCTTTGCGTCAGAAATACCTTGAAATCCTGCAACCCCTGCCCCCACCATACATCCTGTCCTGCTCAATGCAAATACAACACAAGTGTGGGGGTTGTCCAACGAAAGTCCTTATTTCCCGCTTTAGTTCTGTCTTTTCAAAACAAGACTACATTTAAAGCACTCACAAAACAACTGATATGATTCTTTGTTGCCATAATTCTAAAAGAAATTGTACTAGGTGATCAGAAACATCCCAGTGAGGAAGCTGTGCAGCAAAGGTCTGAGAACTGCCTATTTTTTCCAGACCAAAGCTCCACAAAACAAGCAGAAGCTATAATTTCAACAACACTGAATCAGACCATTTAACTTGTTCAGAATTAATTATTAATTAATTAGGACCTCTCTAATTTTTGTATTATCATAAAAATACATTTTGTGCTTTGTTTGGTAATTCTTGTGCAAAGAACTGCTATATAATATATTTCCACAGTAGATAAACCTGTTTAGAAAGGAAACTAGGTTAACTTAATTATCACATTAAAATTAATCCATGTGAAAGAAAATACTAGACGAAAAGCCATCATCTGTCCAAACCATGTGGTCTTGAACCTTCTGGAAAGACCCAGCTAGTAAATCCCATCCCCCTTCCAGCTCTGTGTCATCCACAGTTTCTTTGTCTTCACATGACCCTGATATGCTTCCTAACAACTGCAGGGTTGCTTCTTCTTTATACAGAAAGTAAGGTTCAAGTCTTATGCATTAAAAAATGCTGCAGTAAGACTCCACAATGTTTCCTACTACCTGATGGTTGGCCACTAATCTTTTTTTTTTTTTAATAGCAAAACTTTTTCATCTGCCTTCTTACGACAACAGGAATTTATTTTGCCAGCACTAAATCGCAGGTTTAAATTCTCTGCAGAAAAATCCTGGCTATTATTGGGCTTGATTGACATTCATAAAAACACGAGCTCCGAGGTCTGTTTGAATGAGTGCTGCACTCTGCACTGCAAAAAGAGAAAGGGTTCTCTTTTACACGGCAGTTTTGCAAACCATTACATTTTAAATTACAACCTCAAACTTCATTGTATTTTACTGGAATTTTATGTGGAAGACCATCGGTCATACTGTATGTGTGAAGTGGAAGAAAAATGATAGTGGTCTCCTAATTGCTCCAACTGTGTGTTATTTAATTTTAGGATAAATCCGGCTGTTTGTGAAGGCCTCAGAAGTTTGTCAGAGAACATTAGTGAACAACAGCATCATGAGGTCCATAGAACCCAGCAGACTGGTCAGGAAGGAAGCTGAGGAGAAAGTAGAGGGTTTCAAACATTATTTCAAGCTTTGAAAATCCCATGGTGGACTTTTTCCACAATCTGAAAATAGATAGAGTATGGCAAAACTGCAAACCTATAACCTAAACCTACAGGCAGTAAGAGCATTTATCAAAGAGGCAGCTAAGAACATTTTTATGCCCTCCAAAAACCTTTTATGTAACATGAACCAAATGAATTACTGGCCAAACCTGTTAGAAGCTGCAAAATAATTTAGACAGGGGTGGAGATTGAACTTCCAGTAAGACAACGACCATACACACACGGCCAGAGCTACAAAACAATGGTTCAGTTCGATTCCTTTTCATGTGTTAAGATGGCCCAGTCAAAGTCCAGACCTTGATTGATTTAATTAAGAATATGTGGCAAAACTTGAAACCTGGAGTTTAAAGACCCTCTGCATCCAGTCTGACTGAACTTTAATGATTTAGCAAAGCAGAATGGGTAAATATTTCAGTCTCTAGATCTACAAAGATGGCAAAGATATGGAGCTGTAACTGCAGCAGAAGGTAGGAAATATTGATTTGGGGGGCTGAATATAAAGGCACCCATGGCAAAACAATTTTTATCTGCAAAACATTTTGAAAACTTTGTATCATTTTCTTTCACTTTACAATCATGCACTACTTTGTTGATCACATATGATTCAAATGGAATTCTTTGAGTTTGTATTCTTAACATGACAAGATATAAAATAAATGTGTGGTGCAAGGCACTGGAAATAAATATGATGCACCCCTGTTTTTACTCCCAAAGTTTTAGTTTTTTTAGTTTTTAGTATGAAACGTCTGTATATACTGCATCATGATTATTTATTATGATGATTATATCAGTTGTTGATGCATTTAATCATATCCTCTAGTCACACAAATCTATCCAGTTCCTCCCAGAACAATCCCCTTTCCCTCCAGCTTTTTCTGGTTTCTTTCAGAAGATCAGAAAGGGGAGGGGAGGAGATTGCTCACAGGATGGGGGAGGGATTTCCACAAAGCCCTGGACAGCTGATTCTATGGACCGCCCTCCTGTTAGATTCTATTTTCATGCTGCATCAAACCCCAACAGAGGTTCTAGCACTTTCCAAGACATTTTGGGGGTGTGTGCTGGTGGGGCTTGAGTGGGAGGGATGTTTTGAAGGGGCTTGGTGTCTCAGAGTGTATAAAAGCCCTGTGCTGAGAGTCAGAGGGCGTGTTTAGACTTCAGCGAGCTGTTCTTCTTCAGACACACCTCCTCTGACTGACCACAGCCAGCATGGCCGAGAGACGAATTCCCTTCACCATGCAGCGCACCCACAGCTGGGACCCTTTCCGCGACCTGCACCACACCACCCGCATCTTTGACCAGGCATTTGGCCTCCCACCCGTGTTCGAGGACTTCCCCACATTCCCCACCACCCACTGGCCCGGGTACATGAGAACGTCTCTCATGGGCCCAGACATCATGATGCCCCAGAGCCACATGATGTACAACCCCAGCCATATGATGGCCCACCAAGCCAGGGCCCTGTCCCGGCAAATGAGCAGCGGGATGTCTGAGATCAAGCAGACACAGGACAACTGGAAGATCTCCCTGGATGTCCCCCATTTCTCACCTGAGGAGCTGGTGGTGAAGACCAAGGATGGTGTTTTGGAAATTTCTGGTGAGCAATTCTTCCTTTTTCACTGTTTGTGCTGAAATCTTCTGCATGCTTATTAACAGCTTCCTTTATAAATTCTGAGACTTGAAAGGCCTTTTTTGTGAAGAATTGCAAGAGCCTTGAAAACAGCATAAAGTTAAATTGCTGGAAGCAACACATTCCTATAAGGGGTAAAATTCCAGTTTTAGGACAGGGGAACTTAGGATATTATCTCAAGACACCCCACCCCAGTGGAAGGGATGGGTATTTCTGCTGACACCCTTCTAAATAAAAAACAATGCACAATTCAACTTGTGAGAGGCAACATTCACTGTCTCTCCCAGATATGCAGAAGAAATGTGTAATGTTTTAACTATCCTGTCATGCTTTTACTTCAGGATATTGTCTCAGGATGTAATTTACCCCTCCCCCTCCCCTACAGGAGGGATAGAAGCCCCTAGATACACATTATGCAGTTTGCAGGAGGCAGTTTAACAGGTCAGCTATGGACAAAACTATTCTCACTGCCCTTTCATGCATCTTAAACACTAAAGATGGTGTAAGGTCCTATAATAACATTGATCTCTGAAACCTTATGCCCCCTCTGCCTGTGTGCCATTTCCAAAAGGACCATCCTCTAATAGCAAAGCGACTTAACTGTGACTCACTTCGTCTATCTGCTACTTTAAAAGGACTGCTGGATCTGATCCCACTACGTTACTGCCAGCCTCCCTGGGGTTAGAGACTGGACCTGACTAGGAAAACAGAGATAAACAAAGCATGTGATTCAATGTTGGGGGAATTTGACACTTCATGTTTAAAAGCTCACATCACCAGCTTAATTAGGAATTTTGTGCACACACCAAAGTGCAATCTCCTCATCTCTTGTAGGTTTACTAACAGCTAATGACTTTTCATTTGGGAGGTGAAGTAGTCTGTTTAAATCAAGCAGTTTGGTCCTAATGGGAAGACAAAAGTCCCTCTGAGGTCAGCAGTCTTTATCAACTTTCCACAGCAAACATGATAGCTTATTTAAAGCCTGAAAGAGGAGCAGTGTTTCATCATCACAGGCAGACATGCATTGCTAAGACCCATTCAGGTCTCCATTAGGTGCTACATAAACTATACAAAAAATAATAATAATAATAATGAAAAGGCCTCTATACCTTAAGTAAAAATAATTCTGATGGACATTTTAAAATTGTAATGCATGAAAACGTTGACTTAGTATTTTTTTCTTGACATTGTGTAAAATGACAATGAAGGTCAACATATCCTCTCATCCATTGGTACTACATTTATTTTAATGTTGTGGTGTAATTCTGCATTCCCTTTCCCGGTTCCAAGTGGACAAATAAACAGGAAGTCCCTCCCAAATTTAAACACCAAAAGACAAGTCAAATGTTTCTCTCCTAGTCTGACCTGAAAACCCGCATGCTTAAAATGTAGCAATAGCTGCTGTAATAAACTGCGTATTTGTACTTCTGAACATTTGTATCTAATTAAACTTTCCCAAAGATAGCACTGTGCAACAAGTGCAAGAAAAAATAATTGTTTCAACATAATAAAATTGAAAGAAATGCACTTTTATTAGATTAAATTGCTATTAGTGTTTAGCTTACCACAGATATTAGCATAAGCCTCCTACAACTAGTGTTTGTTTTGTGTCCTTTGTTATCCAATCCTGTTTAAACATGGACTCAAAATATTCTCCACTGAGATTCTCTTAGTGGTAGTTAGGTAACCTCAATACCACTAAGGACACTTGTGCCACAGTTTGAAAACACTGGGTCTGAACCAATGACCAGACAAAGGCCCTTTAAGTTAGGTATAGGTATTTAATTAAAAAATACTGAATCCTGCTTACAACAATTTCAGTCAGCATAGCATGGATGTTGAAAATGGTGGCAAGTCTATTTTCAACCTCCACCACCACAACCACCACCAAAAACCCTCAAAGGGTAGTTTTTTCATTAGTTTTTTTCCTTGCTGAAATCAACCATAATAACATGTTTATTTGGAAAGAATGTGCTATTGGGTTATGTAGCCTCTATGCTAAGCCAAATTAGCTTCTCTTGTAGCTTAAATAAAAAAAGTCCCAGCAGTACAAAAGTTTAGTCTCTGACTAGTAATGTATATTTAAAAAGCGTCATGCTTTTTAAAAAAATTTCAATACTCAGAAAACTTTCTGAGTAGCAAAATTGAACAGACTTTACTATTTGAATCTAATTTATTACACAGTGAAAATACACCCTTTAGCTAAGTATATGCTAATTACGCTGTCCATTTCACAGGCAAGCATGAGGAGAGGAAGGATGAGCATGGTTTTGTGTCAAGAAGCTTCACCAGAAAATACAGGTAAGCACCATCATTTACCATTAATTGAGACCAAATTATTAAGCACTAACTGGTTTTATTATGAATTTGTTTTGCTAGTATGCAGTGTAAAACATGAAACAATTCTAATGCAATAAGTCAACAACCCATCTCAAAACTTGAGTTGATGTGTAAATATTGATTTCCATAGTTTTTGTGAAATCATACCTCTGCTGCTGTAAAGTCTGTCTACTTTTAGATCTGTCTGAGTTTATAACTGACAGATGTTATTAGATTTCATGCTATGAAAAGTCACAGCAGCCTCCCGGTGGCCAACCCATGCCTGTATGAATCTTTAGTTTACCAGAGCTCTGCTGCCACCTGAAGGCTGTAACACACTACTATCTTGAGTGATAGAAGTGTTGACTGTTCTCTTATGTACTCAGGTAGGATTTTTTTAGATATACCAACAGAAAGCAGTGTATAATTGGGATGCGCAAGGAAAACGATAAATTGTCATTATAGAATGTTTGTTAGGTTTAGGTCTGGAAATGACTGGGCCAATCTAACAGATTATGTTGTAGCTCTGGCTGTATGGGTAGGGTTGTTGTCTTGCTAGAAGGTAAAACTCTACCCAGTCTTAAATGTGTTTGCAACCTCAACATGTTGATGATGGTTTGTTCAGAGTGATGTGCAAAGTTAGTTTTCACAGATAGCTGTTTGCATGTAGGGCAAAATTTAATTTTAGGTCTCGGCCGACCGAAGCTAACATCTAACGAACCTCTTCACAGAACCACCTATTCAAACTAATATTACATTACTATCCAGGTAACTCTTTTGAACAATTTGTTGATTTGTGAAGGCAATTGATAGCAAATGATTTTATTTAGCAGGATCAGAGTAAAGGGACTGAAAACATATGAACCACACACTTCTAGAGTTGTATCTGTAAAAACAAAAAAAAATCTCTCTACTTCACAATTATGCACTATTTTGTGTTGGTAAATCAAGTAAAATCTGAGTAAAATACACAGAAGTTTGCGGTTGTAACGTGGCACAATGTGAAAAGATTAAACGGGTGTAAACACTGATGCAAGGCACTGTACTAAACACCAAACTTAACTGTCCTTTTGCTCCCCTCTAGTCTGCCCCCTACTGCAAACATTGAGAAGGTAACCTCCTCCCTATCTCCTGAGGGTGTCCTGACTGTGGAGGCTCCAATAAACAAACCAGCCATCGAATACTCTGAGACCACCATTCCTGTAAATGTGGAGAACTCAGGTGCTGTGGCCAAGAAATAGATTGAAGAGCAGGACTTGTCCTCTCTCAACCCTCATGCCATCAGCCCATCGACACACACACATACACACACTTTTATATAAAGCGTTCTAATTGTAAATATAAGTGGGGGGATCTTACTATTGCTCCCAAATTGGGCCTGTGGATTGCCCTTGCTCTTCTCTTTCATCCGTCCACAGTATTGCGCCGAGCACATTGTGTAAACACATCTGCACCACTGCCATATGCCAGCTCTTTTTGCTGTGATTACACTCCTCTAAATGACGGTTTATTTTACTTGAATTTGTTAAATCTTCAAATCCACTTAATAGTGTCCCTTACCCATAACACCTTGTCACTGGATTGGAAAACAACTGCTTTTTACCTTAAGCTGTGTTTGTTCTTTTTTTAAGCCACTAAAGCAGAAAATAAAGAAAGCAAGTAGTGAAACCAATCAAGTCTTCTTTTTTTTATTGTGACTGTGGTGCATCAGCTGCCTCTGACCTCACTGAGGGGACACGTGGAATAAGTTACACCAAGCAGTGTTTGATCTGGCCTGATACGGCAAAATAATAACAGAAACATCAAGCCTCTCAATGTTCTTCCACTGAGTGATTCATGGAATGATCAGTCATGCAAAAGAGAGCAAGTATAACATGTCAGGCCCTGCCAGAGACTTAGGCAGCACGTGCCTAACAGGAAGCACCCTAATGGTTGTTTACATGGTTGCTCCAATCAGGCTGTTTCAGAAGATAGTACATCGGTAAAGTATTCACAGGCAAATTATGCAGGTACTTATTCTGAAACCACCTAAAGTTTCTTTCATTCAAAAAATAAAATATACTCCAAATGCCATATAAAGACAAAGTGAAAAAATGTTTTCAAACATTTTTTGTAAATGTAAAACAAATATAAACATTACGGCATAACAGGAACATAAGTATTCATACCCATGGCTTAGAAATTTGTTAAAGCACCTTTGGCAGCAGTGAAGCTCAAACTTATTCATTCCCCCAGAGGATTTACATAATTTTTAAAATGCCCATTAAAACATACAAAAAGCTGGTCAGCAATTATATGAAGGATTATTATTATTATTATTAGGAAGGTGTAATGTCAATAAAAAATATGTTTATTATTGAGAAGGGTGTGAATAATTATCAATATGCCCTTTTTGATCAAATGTAAATAAAAACAGAAGTTATTTCTTTCCCAAACTAATAGTCCTTTTACACTGTTTTACTTTGATCTTTTAAGAGATGCCAGTCTCATCGGAAACTACTTGGATGAATAAAAATAACTTAAAATCAGAGTCTGCTAAGGGTTCATACTTACCTTGCTTAGGCAAGCCTGGTGTCAAGGGATTTTTCTAGCAGATCCAGGCTAGTTGCACTGTTACTGTCAGAAAAAACATCCCCACAGCATGATATTGCCATTATGCTTCACAGTAGTTATGGTGTTATTTTTTTCTTCCCAGATTTGTGCCTCGACACATTCCAGCCTCAGATGTTCACAGACAATTCATTTGACATCTTTGCATGGTTCCTACACTGATTTGGAGTGTCAAAAGTGAGACCTGATATAGGAAAATGTCTCCCATTCCAAATCTTGTTCAGTCAACCGAATTTACCACAGATGCAAAAGGTTCTGAAGGATAACCAGTGGAAATCAGATGCGCCTGAGCTTTATTTTAAGTAATGCTAATGTACCTGTTAAGTTCAAATGTTAACATTTTTATTTATTTGTAAAAACAGTTTTCACTTTATGTTCTAATTTGTTGTAGATTTTATTAAAGGAAAACTATACTCGAACTGGTTTTAGAATAAGTTTGCAACGTAAAAAATATGGAAATAGTGAATCACTGTGCCTACTCTCCAAATGCACTTTCAAACCGAGTTACGTCAAAATAACTTTTGCCTATAACCACAAATAAATATCACAGTTACTTGTTTATGGTGTGATAAGACTAGTGCACAAGGAAATACAGCTGGATTTTTGTCTGTGTATTGGCACTGAAATTTGCCATTTGCTCAAATTGCATAATTTCATCACACAGAATGTCTCAAATGAATTATTCACAACCACATAGATACATAAATGATGGAGAAGTGTTATCTGCTCCTGCCTGAACAAGGCCATTTCAAATGATTTTACCAACAATGGATGCAGCTGAGAAAAAAAAAACATGGAAAATGCATATGTGGTCAATACGCATAAATTCCAGCATTATTTCATTGTTTTGACTTTAGTTCAAACTGTCATGTTTGGTTCTAAGGAAAGCTCAAAAAACTGACCCCTGGTAATATTTGTAAAAAAACCTTAAAATAAATATATATTTAATTGCTGTTGCATAACCTCATTCTTTAATTTTTTAAAGATAAATTTAACCTTTAATTTGAGTACATTTATAGAAAGGAAAATAAATTTTTTCTATACAAATTTATCCAAACAAACGTATTTGCATGCTTAACAACTCCTATAAAATAAATGTAACTGAAGTATTTTTAATTAACTCTTGGCTAGTTCATCAGAGAGTAATTAAAACGTTCCAATTAGTAATTCTTGACTTTCTGTTTCCCTGGGATATAAATATGACGTGACACAGAGGCCCATTTGTTTTAGTCACAGGCCACCTGGCTCAGCAAGAACCCTCCTTGAAATAAAAAAATCTCTACCGCTTACTGTTAGAGAAGTGCAGCAAAGAGCAACTTCTTGGGGTTTCCAAGTCTCAATAACAACCAAGAGACACTATCTATATGTCAAGCAGTTGCGCTGAAAAGATGTTTCTGTAATAACATTACAAACATAAATGTGTGGAGTCTCCCAAACACAACAAGGAATCACACCTCACAGGTGAAAAGAACCATAAGCTCAGCTGTTAATTCAATTCAGTTCAAATTCAATTGAAAAATACTTTATTTGTGTTGTTGTAGCTCATATTATGCCGTTGTAGATGCTGATGGCTGTGGACAGGAAGGATCTCCTGTAGCGGTCTGTCTTACAGCAGATCTGAAGAAGCCTCTGACTGAAGACACTCTGTTGTTGTAGGACAGTTTTATGAAGAGGATGCTCAGGGTTCTCCATAATGCTCTTCATTTAATGAAGAATCCTTCTTTGCCCAATGATCTCTAGAGGTCCTAAGCTTCCTCAAGAAGTACAGTCTGCTCTGTCCCTTCTTGTAGACGGCTTTACAGATGCATCTCCACTCCAGCCAGTTGTCCAGGTGAACATCGAGGTATTTATACTCCACCACCACCTCCACTTCTTCTCCCATGATGGAAATAGTGTTTGACCTATTCCTGTTTCTCTTTCAATCTACAATCCACCCCACAACTGCAGAATCATCTGAGTATTTCTGCAGATGACAGGAGTCTGTCTTGTACTGGAAGTCTGAGGTGTACAGAGTTAAGAGGAATGGTGAGAGTACAGTCCCCTGTGGTGCTCCTGTGCTGCTGACTACCTGGTTAGACACACAACCCTTCAGTCTCACCAACCGTGGTCTGTTTGTCAGGTAGTCTTTAATCCAGGAGATTGTTGAGGCCTCCACCTGAGTCTTCTTGAGTTTCTGACAAAGTAAATCAGGTTAAAATGTGTTAAATGCACTGGAGAAATCAAAGAACATGATCCTCACAGTGCTGCTGGCTTTGTCCAGATGACAGTGGGTTTGTTGAAGCAGGTGTATGATGGCATCTTCAACTCCAACTCCACAGCAATAAGCAAACTGAAGGGGGTTATGATGATTCATTGATTGCTTACTCAGGTGGGCCAACAGGAGTCTCTCTAGGACCTTCATGATGTGGGATGTCAGGGCAACAGGTCTATAGTCATTGAGGACTGATGGGTGAGTTTTCTGTGGTACCGGAACAAGACAGGAGGTCTTCCACACTGGAACCTTCTTCTGAGCCAGGCTAAGGTTGAAGAGGTGCTACAGAATCCCACAGAGCTGCTCTGCACAGGTCTTAAGGACTCTAGGGCTGACACCATCTGGACCTGCAGCCTTGTTCTGGTTCAGTCTCTCCAGTTCTCTTTTCACCTGACATCTTGAGACACACAGGTAGAAGGGGGAGGCAAAGGGAGCATCAGCATCTTCTGATTTGGTTGAAGGCAAATATGTCGAAGCAGAAGGGTCCATGGCTGACGTGGAAGATAAAACAGTTGAGGTGTGACAAGAAAGCTGTGGGTCAAAGGAGGGTGGGATGTCTGTTTGGCAGTGAGCAGGAGAGAAAAATGTTGAGTTTGTTTCTGAACTGTTGCTTAATGCATGCTCAGAATGAGGGATTGCTACAAAGTCAATGTAAGCGACTGTCCACTGTCTCTACATGCCCATCCATCTAGTGAATGCTGCAAGTCACTGACTCGATGCAATCTGCTGGGTTCCCTTAGATAGAAAAACTTTTAACCAATTTGAATAATAAATTGAATCCGACTGCACTATTTGATAGTTAGAATTAATTGGAATGTATGTACCTGATTTGAAATCTGTATGATTCGATTTAATTGACTTTGTAAAGTGCCTTGAGATGACATGTGTTGTGAATTGGCACTATGTAAATAAACTGAAGCGAATTGAAAACATATGACCAAATACAGAAATTGTTCACCGAACACAGTTTCAGCCTTCTTCCCTGGTTATCTCAATCCTCAGACCTAAGGAAATCTGTGGGGTGAGCACAGAAGAGAGGGGAACCGAAGAAAGGACCCTGGGACTCTGGGTCATCTAAAGAGATTGTGGAAAGTGGAACAATCAAAGATCTCTCTCTCTCGGTATGCCTCAACCTTGTGAATTGTTATAGCAGAAGACTAAGCGTTGGCCTGTTGGCAAAAGGGGGTTGTACAGCAGGGTTACAAAATATTGTGCGACCTGTAATTTCAGATCAACAGTTATTTCTCATCATGGGATTTTTTTCATCTGCCAAGATTGATGTAAAACACAAGTCTTGGCTAAACTCACAATAGCACAGTAAATGAAAAATTTGATCAAGTTTGGATGAAATTTTTCTAAAGCAAGGTGAAACTCAAGTTATAGGGATGAGCTATTTTTCTCTTGATTATCTGAATGTCTGGACGCAGTGATGGCGCAAGAGTAAAACATGCGACTCATGCTCAGAGGCCTCGATGCAGGCCGACTCTGGTTCAAGTCCTGACCTATTGACATTTGCTGCGTGTCTTTCCCCTCTCTTCACCCCTTCACCCCTGTCAGCTCACTGTATAAAAATGAGAAAAAAAGGCTATTAGTTCTGCAAAAAACCTAAAAAAATTAATAAATCTGAATTTCTACACCAAATGAGATTTCAAACTGTCTTAATGACAGCCTGTCCTTTTAATTGGTGATACATTTTAGTTACAGAAAAAAACCTAGACTTTTTCACAATGTATCGATAAACAGGTACCAAAAATCAACAGAACAGAGTAATCTGCTCCAAACAAGTGTTATACTTTTCTTCACTTCATTGCTTCCTTGGTGTGGAATGCTTAATGCAACAATAAACTTCACTGTGTCCTTTTGGGTCTCAAAGCACCTTCTTCCACCTTTCGAACTCCAAACAGCCTCTCTTCAAACAATGGTTTTCTTCTTGTCACTCTGTCATAAAGGCCAGTTTAGTGCACGACTAATGTTCATCCTGTACCCACCTGAGCTGTGGATCTCTGCAACTCCTCTAGAGTTACTGGGGGCTTCTTGGCTGCTGCTCTGATTAAAGCTGCTCAGCGGTCAGTTTAGGCGGACGGTCATGTCTTGGTGGATTTGCAGTTGTTCCATATTCTTCTCATTTTCCGTTGATGAATTGAACAGAGTTCTGTGAAATGCTCAAAACATAAAACACCATTTTAACTAACTCTGCTTTAAACTTCTCCACAACTTTATCTCTGACATGTATTTAGGGGTATCAGAATTATTGGGGCTAAATACAGATTGTTTTTTGTAAATTAATTCAGTTTCACTTCAGTTTAGTTCTAAACAAAATTTAAACTGTAAAAAATGAATTGTAAAAAGTGTATTTTGTGTCCGTCGCATCAAATCCCAAAAATACACTAAAGTCTATGGTTTTAATGTTATAAATTGTGACAAAGTTCAAGAGGTTTATATACTATGGATGGAATTATGGGAAAGCGAATACTGATCTTAGGACACATTGAGGGTTCATCTATTTCCATTGACTGAGTTATTAGACTTCATTCCTTCTTATCCTGTTGAATCTTCACCAAACCAACAAGCAGAACCTAAGTGAACTGTTAAAATTCTGATCAACAGAGGTCAGTTCACATCTATGCTGAAGTATCTGATGGGTACAATTGTAGCACTTCTTCGGACGTGTACAAGGAGAAAAGCCCCCATTTGTCCTCATAAACTGTAAGTAGGATAACAAGGACAAAAGTAGCTACCACCAAACCCTATAGGTCTGTGTTGCAGTCATTACAATGCAGAGCTGCATGAGTGACGACAGCTGTGCATGTCATTCTGTGTACGCTCATCTGCCAGCACTGTAATCATCAGTGTTGAGTAAAATGAAAGCTGAGGCTAGTCAGCTTGTGACATCATCAGCAGACTGGTTGCTTCCATCATTTGTTTTTCTTCGTCCATGTCAACTTGCAGTTATTCGCTTTGCATGCTTGTTCACTAATGCACTCACTAACTTGACTCCTGACTCCAAAGCTGGAGGGAAATATTTATTTATAGAGCGTTCTGCTATGTACTGAGCTTCTAGTATGTTGGTTGGTTACAAAGAGTACATCGCAGAAAAAACTGGTGTGGTTTTTATTCAAGCTTCTTGACCTGTAGGGAATAATAGGTAAACTATGATTAGACTGATTTCAGCTATCTTTACAGCATTTGACTGTATTAGCCAAAATAAATATCTACCAGCTGAGCATCATATTATATAATTCTTTCTCAATTCATGAATACCAGACAGACACTGGCTTACAGCAAGGCATCAGTCTCTAAACCAATTAGCATGTCAACTTTTCCTCTTCTGTGAGTCACAACTTCCCCTTGCCTTAATGTAGGTCTGAATTATTCATGGCATTCCCCATCCATCCAGGACTTATCCAGGCCTCCAGCACTCAGCCAAATCAGTGAGGCTTTTCCAAAATGTTGTTCTGTAACAACATAGACTGCAGTTCTTATACAGTGCAGTGGAGAAGCATTTACCTGCTTTCAGGTCTCTTCTGTTTTTGTTTTTGTGTCACACCTACAAGCCCCGTATTTCACATACAGCTAAGGTTGATTTGGAGCCTAAGAGAAATTCATTTTTGTGGAAATTACGAGAATTAAAGTCACTGAGTCATAAAAAGGGGTCTGTGAGAAAAAAATTCGTAATGAGAAGTCTCCTTTTCCACAAAAAAAGAAATATCTTCCAAGATCGTGTGGTTCTTTCTTCAAAATAGACACAGTCGTTTCCACAACCATTTCAAATCCTCATTTGTTAAACTGGTACAAAAGTGTAACTTCACAAGATGCTCAACATTCGTCAGACACAGAGAGAGAGAGTTTTGTGTATCATGTTGTGGAAGAGAGAGAGAGACACACAGACAGACAGGGCAGTCTAAGGTGCAACCTGGTGATGTCAGATGGACCTAAACATGATGTCCCAGAGATGTTCTATTGGAATTAGGTCAGGGGAGTGTGGAAGCCAGTCAATGGTATCAATTCCTTCATCTTCCAGGAAATGCCTGCATACTCTTGCCCCATGAGGCCAAGCATCATTATGCACCAGAAGGAACCCAAGACCCCTGTCCCAGAGAAAGGTCTAACAATGAGTTTAGGGATTTCATCCAAACAGCTGATGACAGTCAGGGTGCCATTGTTCATCCTGTACAGGTCTGTGCGTCCCTCCATGGATATGCCTCCCCAGACCAACACTGACCCACCACCAAACCAATCAGGCTGAACAATGTTGCAGGCAGCATAACATTTACTGCAGTTTCTCCAGACCTTTTCGCCTCTGTCACATTGAGCTCAGAACCTGTTCTCATCTACACAAAGTAAGTAAAATCTGGCAAATGGGGTGGGCATCAAGCTCCACAGGTTTCCCTCTATATACAATGATTCTGGTAGCTTAATGAGCCAAAGAAAAGGTACACATGAATATCTTGGGTTTAAATGAAGACACTTTGAGTCACCAATTGGATTGTTTAATATCATACGTTAAAACCTCAGAAAATTCTGACATCTTATTTTTCTCTGACCTTAGACTGACAAAATTAACCTACTAATCTAAGACATATTTGCAAAGTGAGAGAGAGAGAGAGAGAGAGGGTGGTGGAGCTTGCCCGCTTGCCTTGACAGCCATATCCATCAAGTGCCAATTATTGTTTTGCAATGCCGATCTCCTTACCCCAGCTTAAGGTGTGTGTGGGGGGGGTCTTATCTCTAGCTGTTATTGTGGTAGAGTGCAGCCCTATATAAAAATCTGAATAATAATCGACCTGCATTAGTAACCCAGTTTGTACGAGGAAGCACACATGCTTCTAAAGGTTAGCACTGAGGCAGCTAACTAACTGTATAACAAGATCATTTTTTGATACTAACAGACAATTGAAAACCCAAAAAGTTACCAAGGTTTATTTCCATGGATGAATTTGATCTTAGGAAGCCAACATTAGCTTGTTCAATCCCAGTAAAATGTGGTTTATAATTTAAAATAAGACAAATCCCAGACAACTAGTAAAACAACTAAACATGCTATCCCATTGTAACTCCTTTTTTAAGCGCAAGCAATGTATTTAAACATATTTTACAAATAAACTACAGCTTTTGTAAAAGTGGGAACAGTTCTTTTGGGGCAAGGGATGGAAAATAAAAGAAATGGTGGCCTAGGATCTTGTGATGGATCCTCAACACAGTCTTACAAATATCTCCCTTCACCACATCCTCAAGTGAGGGGAAGAGGCAGCTGGAGAGACTGGACTGGATCAAGACTGCAGGTCCAGATGCTGTCAGCCTCAGGGCTCTGAAGAACCTTATTAAAGGGAATAAGAACAAACTGAATTAAGAGGATTTTAGAGGACAAATCTTCAGATCAGTAACCCATATATATTATTATTCCATATAACAATTATTTATTGTGATGTAACCTAACCCACAATGGGGCCAGGTTAGTTATTGTCTCCTTTATTTGGACAAAAAAAAATGTCTCTTTAGAGAGCGATAATTAATTGAACATTCTATAAAATTAAGTGTTAACCGAAACCCACATAATGCTTAAATGAAATTCTAAAAAATGGTCTAATCATAAAATGACTAAATTAAAAGGGTGATTACCTTACAGGGTGCTTAAACCCCTGTGCAGTGCTCTGATTAAAAGCAGGTGGCGTCTGATTGTTTTCTCAGTAGCAGCAGCTTGGGTTGATTACCTTGCGACCAATTAGTGCCCACCAGCTGTTAACAGTAACTGCCTATCCCTCGGTGAGTGGAGATGTTAATTTGACAAATTGCAGTTCTTGACTGATACAGTCTTCAAGTATTTTCAGAGAAGTACTAATGAGATGTATTTTATTTTCCTCAGGGAAAGCTAACTTATCTGCTCTGATATTTTATTTGGAAACGAGAGAGACGGCTCAAAGTGATCCACTGAAGGATTTAAGAATTGGTGAATTTTTATCCGTTGATGTTGGTGCCATAGGCCAAAATTTTTTCAAGAGAAACTGTACTTTGAAACAATTGCACATCATTTGGCTTCTGTGTTCTTCTAGACTAAATTTAACTGCTCACTGTAGTGACATGAAATTTGACCCTCAGTTCGATGAGAAATTTGACCTTACTACAAACTAAACAAACAAGGAAATAGAAAATTGGCCAGCTTTATCCTGACACAGATTAAAAGCTACACAAGTTAATGTGCAAGCTGTGAATATGCCACTTTGATTTGTTAATGTACATCCTCTGACAGAATTTTCACAGGATTCAATTCAGTTTTCAATTCAGTTTATTTATATAGCGCCAATTCACAACACGTCGTCTCAAGGCACTTCACAAAAGTCAGGTACATACATTCCAATTAATCTTAATCATTGAACAGTGCAGCCAGATTCTGTTATTTATTCAAATTGGATAAAAAGTTTTTTTCTATCTAAGGAAAGAAAACCCAGCAGATTGCATCCAGTCAGTGACTTGCAGCATTCACTCCTCCCGGATGAGCATGTAGAGACAGTGGACAGTCACTGGCGTTGACTTTGCAGCAATCCCTCATACTGAGCATGCATGTAGCGACAGTGGAGAGGAAAAACTCCCTTTTAACAGGAAGAAACCTCCAGCAGAACCAGGCTCAGTGTGAGCAGCCATCTGCCACGACCGACTGGGGGTTAGAGAGAACAGAGCAGAGACACAAAGAGAACAAAGAAGCACTGATCCAGGAGTACTTTCTATGGGAAGGAAAAGTACATGTTAATGGATGTAGCTCCTTTAGTCGTTTCACCTAGAAAGAAAGACCAGATAAACTCTGAGCCAGTTTTCAAGTTTAGAGTCTGAAAGAGAGCACAGAGAGTTAGTCACAGTAAAAGCTCAGTCAGTAGCCATGTCTAGGAGAGAGAAGGGTTAAACATGGAAAGACAGGGCCATGTTGATCATCGGTAGAGGGTGAGCATTATGTTGTTGCCAGCAGAAGCTTGGAGGATTCCCCTCTCCAGAAAAGGTTTTTTACAGGTAACCACAGAGTCAGGCCAGGTGTAGCTTCTAGGAAGAGAAAAGAGAGAGAAAAAAAAAGTTAAAAAAGCTGAGATAATAGCAAATAATACAAAATTGAAGAGTAGAGTGAGAAAGTAGCGAAAGGGTGAAAAGTGGTCATTATTGTCCTCCAGCAGCCTAAGGCCTATAAGCAGCATAACTACAAGGACAGCTCAGGATAACCTAAGCCCCTCTAACTATAAGCTTTATCAAAAAGGAAAGTTTTAAACCTAGCCTTAAAAGTAGACAGTTTGTCCATCTAGAGCCCACTGATGGCCATTGTTATACTAAAAACCACAACGATTGGGATACCTCTCTCTGTCAGATTGACCAGGATGCAATATAATTTGCAATAGAGTTTGTGTCGGTAATATCAAACAAAACTTTAACTGGGGAGAAAAATAAATAAAAATGAGCCAAATTAAAAAAGCACCCCAAAGGTCAAGAAAATTACTTTTTAAACAAGTATCTACATAAAATAATGGTATGTTATTAGTCTGACAGCATTCCTTATCATTTTATTTTATTATTTGTTGTTAAAGAAAGCCAACCTTAACAGGGTCAGCTAACTCTTAACTGATATTTTCATCCTTTTAAAATCTAGGTTTTACTTTTGGATCCACTTTGAATTATTTTTCTCTCGCTCTTATTTTAATCAAGCACTTTAGTTAGATATAATCGTCACAATTCTTACTCCATACAGACGGGTTTACTAAAATGGACAAAAATAACATGCATTCACTAAAATCTGTGTGGGACATTTAACATTACTTTAAAAAAAATCTCAATAACAAAGTATTGCAACTGTATTAAAAGGCTATTTGTTTGGCATCACGTTGCTGGCATTAGCATTCACCTCTTACAGTCTTACAGCAGATCTGAAGAAGCCTCTGACTGAAGACACTCTGTTGTTGTACAACAGTCTTATGAAGAGGATGCTCAGGGTTCTCCATAATGTTCTTCATGTTATACAGAATCCTTCTTTAATATATGTGTGGCAGCCATATCACTAAACGGCTACTTGTGTCATGATTTGAAGGTGTTTGAGTTTGGTTTTGGACCTTGTTCATGACTGCTTATGTTTTCCATGGTGCTTTAGTTCATTTCCTTTGGGTTTAGCTTCTTGTTCTGAAGATTTATTCTTTGGTTTCATGGTCATTGTTTCTTTGCTCAGACCAATCATGTTTTGTTTTCATTCTCAGCCACAGCAATCAACGTCATTCAGTCCACCTGCACCATGTCAATCAGTCTCACTGTTTCAACGGTTTGCTTCTCACTGGTTTATTCTGTTTTCCATGCCTGTTTGTCATACCAAGCCTGTCCATGACTGTGTGTTATGCCAAGCCAAGCCTGTTTATGTCCTCAACTGTTGCCACGTCAAACCTATGCATGTTCATACCTACATCTGCTACCTCCAGCCTGCTGTGAGTTTTCTCTTTGTTTTTTATTAAACCTTTTTTTATCTCACCATGCTTCTCCTGCCTGCATAATGGTTCTACTCCGAAAGCCACCACTCTGACAACATGGAGCCCTTCCCATTCTTATTCCCGACTTCAGGAGTTTGTTCTAAGTGTATTTCAAACACAACGTAAATGTAAAGTCTCAGGGAAAAGCTATAGTCCACTTTTTATTAGCTTTAACAGCTAAAGGATATTTAAAGGTCCAGCATGAGGAATTTTGAGAGTTCTACTGAAATAAAAAGCTAATTTCTACTACCCAAATCTGCAAGTTTTCTGCCAAACCTGTAAGAGTAAATAATGCTTCAAAATGCTAAAGGACGGTTGTGTCCTTTTAAGATTTTCTTTCAGCCAATTGGAGAGAAAGGGCATGCAAAGAGTCTTTGGAAATAAATGGAAGATGTGGCAAAATTTTGTCTCAGGTAGTAAGAGCAGCCGCAGAATCTTTTAACGCCTTCTCATACACCAGATAAACTGCCAGTCGATCTACTGCTACAGGTGTTGTTGATTTTGACATTTGGCAGAATGTATCCCAGAAAACAACTTGGGGCACACAGGTACTGATATAAAAAAATCCCTCTAAGACAATATTTTCTCTATTACTACAATTTAATACAGTAAGCCGACTCTGAATACTTTGACCTTACAAACCTGTAAAGAAGCAGTCATGCAGTTTTCTTCTCTTCAACAAGGAAAGGTCATTGACAAACAGACGGTCTGCATTCTGTTTTTAGCAAAATTATTTTAAACTAAACTCACTTTTTTTGAACTACTCAAAGACTTTTCCTCCATAGGCTTGGTGATCCCCCAGACTGCTGGTGTACCCCATCTTCATGCTGGCAGCGGTACCATTCTTTCCCTTTCACCAGTGTGGCAGCCAGGGATTCTATCAGTGCATGACTTGTACAAGTAGGTCATAAATTTAAATGTGAAATTTAATGTAAAAGTTAAGAACTCAAACTGGTAAGCTGGTAATAATAGGTAATGTATATTTTGGGAACAAACATCCTTGATATGCCTCCCTTTGCTTTGCAATTATCTATCTAATCTATTATTTCTTCTTCTCAACTTCAAAGTTTGTGTTTTTGTTTGTCTTGTGTTAACAACGCTGTTTAGACTCCCTTGCAAAATAACCTGAAAATAGTCCTTTAGTTTAGAGGTTCAAATCGGATACCATCTCTTTTAGCTAGTTGCAGTGAATTGCCAGACTTTCTTACAGTGCTTACATTGTGTACGTCACTGGGAAACTTCCCACTCCCCACTGACTGATAATGTGTATATGCATTTGAAAACTCAAACTGGGTGCAACTGACTTAACTTTTTTATTTTTTTTTATTTGGTTGAGCCCCATGCCATCCTGCTGGGCTGTGCAACCCTGGGCAGTGAGCCATATCATCCATATTAAAAGCCCCCAGCAAGAAAAACAGAATCATATTTATGCATGTTTAAATAAGTTGATCTTAAATCTTTGAGAATTAGGCACAGTTTCTGCCTTTTATATGTCAAATGGGAAATAACTATTTAATATTTTGCTTTCATTTCCGATATATCTAAAGTATGTTTCGGATTATGATTAATAATAATAATACCAGTAATAAAAGATTATTTTCTGAAGCCGCTTTTTTCTATTGCAACTACTTCTGATTATGTACATTCTGTATGCAGGATGTCAAAGTTTTATACTGCAGGTCTCAATGGTACAATCCACCAACTAACAAACATTGTGCACCTGCATATGAATTACAATGATCTGCCAGTCTATGATATTCAGAATGAGCTGAAAACATATTCTAAACAGAATGTAGTAAGAACTACAAGTCCCCCTTTCACCAAGAAATGCATGTCACCATAGCGATGTCTGTAACAGATCAATTTATTGTTAACAATCACTGTTTTGGTATAGCGCACTTCAGCGAATGGAGTAAAGAAAACACAGATTAAAAGAAGGTCTAGCTAACAAAAGTAACAAAAAGGAAATCAATAGAAAATTATCTGATTAATGTCTAGTAATTCCAGGTTCATATGAATACATAACATCTACAGTATAAGTTAATAAATTGAAGCTACTGTATAAATACATCACCAGCATGCACAATATTGTTTTATGGAGAATATTGGAGCGGTTATCATCTCACACTGAAGAG